>VONZ01000185.1:280000-705000 GCA_012976165.1 Labeo catla | reverse complement strand
TTACATTTTAAAATGTATTCAAAAAGAATGCTGTCATTTTAAATCATAATAATATTTCAAAATATTACTGTTTTTACTGTATTTTTACTGAGCAGAAGAGACTTTCAAAAACATTTTATTACATTTAAAAAGACATTTGAACAGTAGTGTAAACATTTTGTTCCAAATAGGATCTAAAATGCATTTGCAAAAGTGAAGACGCTGTTAAACAATTCAGGATCGATCTATTCCTGATAAAACCTCCAGATTTGCTGTCTGAGGTTTTTTGTAGGCAAAACGGGCATTAAAAAGCATGTCTGCGAAACATCAGGTCCCAAATCTGATGGCTCTATCAGCAACGGATTGATCCTGAACCGAACGCTTTGACATTGTCTTCACCTTGGTTGAGTTAATCCGTGAGCGCTGAAGGTGGAATGATTGGTATAATCACAATTCCATGCATTAATTGAGGCTCTGGAGAGCGAGAGAGAGTGATTATCTGAGCTGGATGTGTTTGGTGAATACAGAGCAGATACTTTCATCACTTTATCCAGCATAGTGATTAACGCAGCTGATAGAAAGATCAAGTCTCTGCTCTCAGGGGTTAGTCTTCTCTGCTCTGATGTGAATTGCTTTTGCGTTCATTTTAATCTGTCGTGGTTTATTTTTGTTTACTAAGTCACTACAGCTCAGTGTAGAATTATTGATCTGAACCAATCTTGAATTATAACCATGAAACCTTTGTAAGCAACTCGTCTCGCACCGTTTGAGACTCAAATGACTCCTCAAATCTGTCACACTGTGGGATTTACTTAGAAACAATTTTCACTCCAGAAATTGATAGTAAATTTCACTATTAATTATAAAGAAGCAGCAAGTAACATTAAATTAAACATGACATTTTGAAGTAGACAGGCTGAAATAGAATTTTCAGAATCTGCCACAAGAAAAAAAAAAAACAACAAAAAAAAAAAAACAACAAAAAAGGTCAGAATTGTGAAATATGAAGTCAGACTTGCGAAGAAATGTTCAGAATTACAAGAAAAAAGTCAGAATTGTGAGAAAAAAAATCTGCACTGTGAAGAAAATTTTCAAAATTGCAAGAAAAAAAAAATCTGAATTGCAAATAAATTTTCAGAACTACAAGCAAAAAGTCCAAATTGTGAGACTGCAAGATATAAAATCAGAATGGCAAGAAGAAAAGTCAGACTTGCGAGAGAAAGTCAGAATTGCTAAGAAAAATGTCAGAATTACGAAAAAGTCAAGATTGTGAGAAACGTCAAAATTGTGAAGAAATTTTCAGAATTACAAGAAAAAAAAATAAGAATTGTGAAGAAATTTTCAGAATTACAAAAAAAAAGTCGGAATTGTGAGAAACGTCAGAATTGCAAAGAAATTTTCAGAATTACAAGAAAAATAAGTCCAAATTATGAGAAAAAGTCAGACTTATCAGTGATTCCCCTAGGATTCCAGGTTTGGGGGGGGGGTTTACAAACGGTACGGTACATTACTCTCTGTGTAATAACAAAAACATTTATTTCAGTGAAAAAATAAGCAAAAAAATCTCAATTTCAACATTTTGAACAATAGGGCCCTACAATCTTTTTCTTTTTTTTTTTTCAGAAATTCTTGTGTTTTAATTTTCTGATAATCAAATACAGGCATTAAATATTTATTTTTAATGAAATTAAATTAATTAAATTAAACCTTTTTATTTGTTGCCAAACAAGAGTTTTTCTGTTATTTCTGTTATTATTATAATTTCTGCATTTAACGGTTTAATTAAATTTGCCAGAAATAGGAATATTTAAACACCTACATTATACTGTACAAAAGTAATACAAGACTAAAACATTTCTGTTACATGTTAAACCGTACTTTTATTTTGACAGTTTGCCGGTTAGTTTTTGTGTATATACTACGGTATGATGCTAATTTTCTCAAATGAAACGGTAAAATTTACATGAAGTGACTCTCACAGCAGTTCTGGAGATTAAGTTCATGCGTTTATGTCGTCATATAATGAGAGGCAGAGGCCGAAAATAACCGCGAGTCACGTGTGCTTCATTATTTGTGTAGTAAACAAAGCCGCGTCTCCGCCATTCATTCATACAGAGCCAAGCGGAACATGGAGGAATCATATTTAAACCGTCTTGTTGCGTTTTAATATTCACAGACACTAGTCTATATCGCGATTCGAATTAAGTGAGAGACCTACTTTTGAATTATTAAACCAAAAATTGACGAATTCTGCGGCATCCCGCGCTATAGAGTAAATTCTGTTTTTATGAATGGACTCCGCGATCCCGTCCGCGTTTTAGCGGAGGAGAAATTGTAGACGCGTGACCACGTAACGTTAGAGACAGAAATGACATGCCGTTGTGTAAATAAGATAAATAACATAAGGATATTTCGTTTTTTAAATAAAAGAACAAGGTATAGACCTGTTCTATAGGAAAGGTAAACTTAAATGACGTCTGTTGTGATCTGGCGCTATATAGAAAATAAAGTTTAGATGACCTTAAAGGGGGGCGGCGGCTGCCGTTGGGGGGGCGGGCCGCCCCCCAAATATAATGGTAGGGGAAACACTGCTTATGAGAAGAAAGTCACACTTGTAAGATATAGTCAGAACTGCTAAGAAAATGTTCAAAATTACTAGAAAAAAAATCTAAATTGTGAAGAAATTTTCAGAATTACAAGAAAAGTCTAAATTCTGAGAAAAAAAGTCAGACTTGTGAGAAAAAAAGTCATACTTGCAAGATAAAGTCAGAACTGCAAAGAAATTTTCAGAATTCCAAGAAAAAGTCCAAATTATGAGAAGAAAGTCAGACTTGTGACGAAAAGGTCATAGGTCAAAGGTCATATAAGATATAAAGTCAGGACTGCAAAGACATTTTTTTTTAATTACAAGAAAAAAAGTCCAAATTGTGAGAAAAAGTCAGATATCAAGTCAGAGTTGTGAGACAAAAGTCAGATTTGCGAGATAAAGTCAGAATTTCAAAGAAAATTTTCAGAATTACAAGAAAATAATGAAGATTTGCAAGATATAAAGTCAGAATTGCAAGAAAAAGTCAGAATTGCAAGACACAAAGTCAAAATTGTGAGGAAAAAAGTCGGAATTACAAGGAAATTTTCAGAATTACAAGAAAAAAAGTCTAAATTGTAAAAAAAAAAAAAAGTTTGAATTGCAAGATATAAAGTCAGAACGGTGAGAAAAAAGGTCAGAATTGCGAAGAAATTTTTCAGAATTACAAGAAAAATGTCAATTACAAAATAAGTCAAGATTTGTTAGATATAAAGTCAGAATTGCAAAGAAAGTTTTCAGAATTACAAGAAAAGTCTAAATTATAAGAAAAAGTCCCAGTTGCAAGATATAAAGTCAGAACGGTGAGAAAAAAAAGTCAGATTTGTGAGAGAAAATCAGAACTGCAAAGAAAATTTTCAGAATTACAAAAAAATATTCAAGAAAATATTAAAAATTACAAGAAATAAAAAAATCCGAATTGCGAAGAAATTCAGAACTACAAGAAAAAGTCCAAATTGTGAGAAAAGTCAGAATTGCAAGATATCAAGACACAAAGTCAAAATTGTGAGAAAAAAGTCTGAATTGCAAGTTCTAAAGTCAGAATGGCAAGATATAAAATTTTGCAAGATATGAAGTCAGAACTGTGAAGCAAATCTTCAGAATTACAAGAAAAAAGTCAGAATTGCAAGATATTGCAAGATATTGCCAGTTATAAGGATATGAGATAAGAAATTGCAATACCTTTTTTTAAATACATTTCAGAAATAATCTTCAATCTAATAATCTTGATCCACTAATCTTTAAAATATATATTTTAAAGTGTACCTGCAATTAGAGACTAAAATTTCATATACCATGAACCAACAAACAGACAAACAAACAAACAAATACAAAATCCAAAGAGAGGTTTAGCAGACAAGTGGCTTTGGTATTCTGATGAGTCAGATGTTAACATAAAAGTTGCAGGTTTATTTTTTTAATTAAACAAACATTGCGCTCTTAAATAAATCACACAACTCAAGCTCGCTCCAGAGGAAATTACTGTACAGAAGAGCAAATTAGCACATAATTGCCTGGATGAGAAGCATTAGCTAAAATGCGAAGTAAACATAATTAAACTTGCTGATTTTTATTAATGAGCTACTTAAAACAATGTTTATTCATTAGTGGTGTTTACTAAAGTTAGAATCCCTGTTACTATTGATCATACTTAGAGTCAGTGATACAAACAAACCCACTCAAGCAACAATTAAGAGCCATTCAGAACCTAAATGAAACTAAATGTAGAAATACACTAAAAACAGATCAGAATAACTGCATAGTACATACCCAAGTACATCATAACAAAATGTCCTATGAAAATTTCATTTCTTGAAAGTTTCAGATTTCCCAGCAGACAAAATTTTGGCTGGTTCCCTGCATTCACTTTTATAACAGTTTTCTGACTAATGCATTTGCTCATTTCACTTGTAAAGGATTTATGATGTTGGCTTATCCATAAAAAAAAAAGTGGATGTAGCTTGTAGTTTTCAAGCTACATCCACCAAACTCAGAACAGACTTTGCATGCTTTTTTTTTTTCTCTAACTGACCTGATGCATAATCCTATAATGTTCAAAAAAGCCTATAATAAAGCCTATAACATTCAAACTTCAATGTTAAGTTTTCTTTTTAAACTGTCGGCCAAAGTGAACAAACTCTGTAGACAAACTATTCTAGTTACTTTTGTGTCGACTTCACAGGCCAAGCTGTTTCCTATTACTCAGCGCAACAGAAGAAACGATTATTTATTTGTCTGTTGTTTTTCTCTGGCTTGGCAACACGTCCTTAGTGCTTATGAGCAATATGTAGGTATAAAATTGGAGATGCAGATTAAAAAAAAAAAAAAAGGAGACTGTTCAACACAGCAGAACCTAAAAAATAAAATGAATTACAGAAGGAGATAAAAAGCAGATATTGACACGCTAAGATTAAAGACTGTGGATGAGCGCTGGAAAACAACATTTATTGTCCTGAGGGTGAACAATGCTCATCATTAAATAAATGAACAACATTACGTGCCCTACAAATCAATGCGCTCACTGCGCTGCTGATATAAGAATGTATATTCAATCATTTTTATTGATCAGTATGTAGTTGTTTTTTCATTACACTTCCTCTTCCAGTTTCATCAACACTTAAATAACAAAAGTAATGTTCAGTAGAACAGTATTTACTAAAAATATAATAAAACCAACAACCACGGAAAATATGTGGTGGCATTTTTACTCAAGTACACTTTAAATTATATACAAGCAAAAAATAAATATATAAATAAATATATATATATATATACACACACACACACACACATATACATTTATATAAATTAAAAAGTTAAGTTGTTATTTTCAAGAATACACACATACATAAAACATGTAAATATATAAATTGTACATATAATGTATATTCTATATGTATATATATGTATATAGGCATATATACAGTAGTCAACATTTGAAGTGGATCAATATATTTATATATATATAAATTAAAAGTTATTTTCAAAAATACACACGTGAAAATGTAAAAAAAAAATGTATATGTAAATATATAAATACATATAATTAAATTAATATATACATAAAGTTTAACAGTGATGTTCTTTTATATATATATATATATATATACACACACATATACACACACACACTATATATAAAATATATTATATAAAATGTACAAATGAAAAAAATATATTCAATTTAAAAAAGTTGTTATTTTCATACACACACACGTAAATATATAAAATTATACAAAAGGTACATATACAAATATGCAGATTATATATGAATATATAAAATGTAAAAATTATATGTCAATATATAAATACATATAATTTAATTTAATTATATATATAATTTAATTTAATTTTACTCACAGACTATATATTTTATATATACACACACACCTGAATTATTTTATGATTTTTGGAGATGCGATTTAAGAAAAGTCAGTCATTATTACCGTGAAGTTTAATGACTAACTTTTACTATTTATTCAAGTTTAGAACTGGGCAGCAGAATAAATTGGATGTTCATTAATTAATTGCTAGTCTAAGACATGATGTTTGTGAACGTTTGATGTTCTTCTGCCCGTAACTCTCTGAACTCTTACGCCGTTTGTTTTTCTCAGTAGGTCTGAGTGACAGGAGGGAGGAATCACTCTTATTCTCTTCACTTTGAGGATGAATTATTCATACATACAAGCTTTGATCCCTTTTATCCTTCTTTGTGCATAAAGAACACACTCGGATTGACATTTTAACAGAAACGTTGTTTAGAACAAATCAACTCGCTCAAAGGGAGAATGACATTTCTGTGAAACGAAATCACGCAAGATATGTGCTTCCTGAACATGAAAGTTTCTCACAAATGATCGACGTTACATTTATCAGGCCCGAAACGTAACAACTGAAATGTGATTGGTTGCTTCACATGTCAGTCACAGTCCCTTCCAGTCTAAGCAGGCAGGTTTTGACCAGAAAGAGATGCAAAACTAAACTATAGTAAAAATAAAAACTTAAATTGTCAAACTCACTTGAATATGTCATACAGCTTGTACTGGAAGTTTTTATTGTGGCACATCTCATATTTCTGGCCCTCTAGGATGAATTGCTCTTGTTGCATAATGCCTCATTTGTAAGTCACTTTGGATAAAAGCAGCCACTTAATGAATAAATGTAAACATTAATCCATTTAGCATTCTGATTTGGCCTCATGTTGATACATATTTGATTAAGCACTAATATCTTTCTTTTGTCCGTAGTCATTTTTATAGTAGGTTTTTCAAGGATTATTTATGCTATTAATTATGCTAAATCCCCAAACTCTTCCTTAATGGGAAAAGAGATGTTTACAGTACAATTGCTTTAACGGAAATGTAAGTGCTTTTTGTGCAAAAGTCCCTCAACAAAAACCAAAAGGACTTTTCTAAATGTGTATTGATAAAAATAAGCCCTGTGACCAACAAAAGTGATTCTTATACATTTAGTTCGTCATGATAATCTTCACAATGACCTTAACTATTGAGGTTTAAATACAACTGGCAGAAGTAAAAAGCTAAACTTCAAGGCTATAAACAAACTAAACCCTAGTCTCATGCATTCAGTGTCACCATCAAGCTAAAAACTCTTTATTTAAAAACATTTTCCCTGACAGTACAAGTTAGAATAGTTTGCAAGAGCACAATTATAAACATAATAGCTGTTTCAACATTATAAATGTAACTTATGTGCAAACTTAGAATATTGCATGAAACATTTCCTGCTTACATCCCATGTGTTCAAAACAACAAAATAGTAATTTCCTGGGAAACTGGTGCTAAGTACCAATAATACAATTAAAAGTTGCTGCAACCGGAGACGGCTGTGGCTCTTTTTCCTACAGAATAAACGACTTGTACCAGACAAAACGCAATAACAAAAGCTGGCATGTTATCTTGCATTCGGATGCCTGATGTTTGGGAATGCAATTGTGGGCCGCTTAAATTACGCTCCCCTTATAGGAAGGGGATCTTATTATAATATTACCGCCCATTAATCTGTACGTTTCTCACGCTGTACATTTTGTTTTTGCGATTTCTTTCTCAGCTGTTTACCTTAACAGACATAACCGACTATGTCTTTAAAACTTACAGTATGTGTGTTTTTAATGTAAACTTGTGTGTATTTGACAGTTTATGTGCAATAAGACATTAAAGAGAACTTAGTTTAGTAATTACATGGCGTGTGAAAGCCACTTTCTGTGCACGTTGTTCAAATGTGTGCGCTCAGAAAACCCTATATTTAGAAGTTTAAACTATATCAGTTTAAAATGCATGATTTCAGCACGATAGACATGATAATCAAAACCAAACAGATGTTTTGTTTTTAGCAGAGTATCTGAACTATGAGCTGTAAAACTATGAGCCCTTTTCTGGAAAAGGGGGCGGGGAGCAGCAGCTCATTTGTATTTAAAGAGACATGCATGAAAACAGCGTGTTTCTGCTTCCACTTAAAATAGCCATTTTCAAAGTGATATAATAAATGATCTGTGGGGTATTTTAAGCAGAGACTTCAAAGCAACATTTTGGGGACACTTGAGACTTATATTTCATCTTGTCAAAATGGGCATAATAGGTGCCTTTTATAATAACATTTAAGATGTGTGATGAGATCGGTGTGCTGGTTAGTTCAGTAATCCAAACACATGATCTATCCCATGACAAATCAAGGAATTTATTTCGTAAATGTGACCCTGGACCACAAAACCAGTCATAATGGTCAATTTTTTTAAACTGAGTACATCAAAGCTGAATAAATAAGCTTTCCATTGATGTACGGTTTGTTAGGATAGGACAATATTTGAAAATCTGGAATCTGAGGGTGCAAAAAAATCTAAATATCAAGAAAATCACCTTTGAAGTTGCCAAATGAATGTCTTAGCAATTCATATAACTAATCAAAAAGTAATTTAATATACCTGTGCTACTTAAGACTGGTTTTGTGGTCCAGGTCACAAATGTGTTTCCAGAACAGTTTATGCAAGGCTATAACCAAAAAAAAAAAATTGCCATATTTGAGAAAAAACTCAAATATTTTGCATCACTAGATACAACTGTCGTCATTTAACTTTTTTTTTTGTAAAACAGTTGACTATTATTAAAGGAGAAGTCCACTTTCAGAAGAACAATTTACAAATAATTTACTCACCCTTGTCATCCAAGATGTTCATGTCTTTCTTTCTTCAGTCGTAAAGAAATTATGGTTTTTGAGAAAAGCATTTCAGGATTTTTCTCCATATAACGGACATCATTGGTGGCCCAATTTTGAACTTCCAAAATGTAGTCTAGTCTAAAATCTAAAATCTAAAATCTAGTCGATCCCAGCCGAGGAAGAAGGGTCTTATCTAGCGAAACGATCTGTCATTTTTTGGGGAAAATAAAAATTTGTAGCACTGAAAAAGCTTGTGTAGCACTAGCTCTGGGATGCGAATCTTCGACGCTATGTATTATTGAATCACATCTAAAGGTCACGCGGAACGTAGGCAGAACTACAGAGCCAGTGTTTACAAAGCGAACGTGCAAAGACTAAGAGAGTGCAAGTAAGTCAAATGCTGTTTACAAACAAAAAGGTACAAAAATGTTGGATGATTCTGCAGTTGTAGGAGAACATAACTTTTTGAGCCGGAGTACACAGATGATGAACTTAGACGTGATTCATAGCATTGTGAACGCGTATCCCAGAGCCAACAAGCTTTTGTGCCAAACAAAATATACCAATTTTTATTTTTTTAAAAAAATGACCAATTGTTTCGCTAGATAAGACCCTTCTTCCTCGACTGAGATCATTTTGAGCCCTTTAAAGCTGCATTTAAACTGCATTTTGGAAGTTCAAAATCGGGGCACCAATCAAGTCTATTATATGGAGAAAAATCCTGAAATTTGTGTAAGGTGATCTGATTGGCTGACACCAACATTGACACTTAAAAAGTTACAAATTTTGCAACTTCTGCTGCGAGCAACACCAGAGACGCAACGCAATGGACCCACAATTCAGGTCAGCAACGCTTGACATCACTCCATTCAAAGTAAACGAGAGACGTTGACACCGACGCCCCATGTGAATGTACTGTTACACCGCTAAAGCAGACCAATCTGAAAATGTAATTTTCAAAAACATTTTTATCATCCTGCATAATGGAGTGCAGCAGATCAGTGCAAGAATTTCAAAAACTGGGGTGGACAGTTTGGCCATTTCTAATTATTGGGGGGGAGGGGGACGGGTCTATGGTGGTTATGGCCCTGAGTTTATGCACATCCTCTAAAAGACAATATATATATATATATATATATATATATATATCCAAAAATGTGCATAAAAATAGGTGGATAGAAACATAGGTAAAGAGGCTGTGAAAGCAACTAGTTAGTACATGCATTTTCTCTTGGGTCTATTGACATTTAATGTCTCTAAAAACCTCTGTAGTCCCATTTAGCCACTTGTTAACAACTGCCTTTTTCAAGACAAGTAAGAGCTTTAATAAAACCACAAGGGGGTTTTATTGATCTATTTTATACTGTAGAATAAAACTTGAAAATATCTTGAGCCTATACTAACCACAGATCTTATTTCAGGCACTTAACTAAAAACCCATTCAAAAAACCCATTAACTTTGAAACGATGGAAGCAGAAGTACTACAATGCAAACGCATTTCCAGCTTTCGGCCTGCAAAAATACAACATCCAAGCACTGTATTGCCACTGTGGTGGTTACTTATTGGTTCACAATTAAGTTTTATTATCCACCAGGTGAAAATAAAATGCTGCGGGACGAGTTACATGCCAAAAGTGGGTTATAGGTTTAATCAACCCACCGAGAATGAGCAATATCAACGGTGATGCTTGCCTTCACAACAACCCTCAACTGGTCTGGGCGAATTATCTTTGAAATGACTTCGGGTTAGTGTTGAGAAGTGATTTTGCATGACTTTAATGAGAGCTCAGTATGGATGCCCCACATTTAATTTCATGTCCTGACTCGTCTAGTTTCCTTAAAGTGACCGAATAAGAATAAGCCATGAATAATTACACAGGACTAAATGAGAGCGCCCTAGTGTGCCAACATTTTCATGACCTTGCTAATGCCTTGGAATTAATATACATTTAAAATGATTTCTGCTGAGGGAGTAAAACAACCGGCCCTCGGGTAAACAGCTGGCACAGTTGGCTTAAGAAAAATCACAAGTTAAATATTTAGCTGAGAGCAAATAGACACACTGGCACTAAATGCAAGGCGTCCTCACGGGCCACAGAAAATAGTTTTCCGATGAATATTTAACACTTCAGAATGCCTTTTCACTTCACTGTGCTCTAAAGCAGCACAAAGTCCATATTATTGTGTTTACTTTTTAAAATGGCTTGTAAAACAGACATCTAACATGTCATGTAGATCTGTGTTCTGTCAGCATGAGAAGTCGGAGAAACATTTTCAATTCTAAAGGGATGTCAGGGGACATCTGCTACGCCAACAGTAGTGCCAGCGTAGCATCTGAAAGCCTTGTTCACGTAATGGAGACAGCATAGTGTACTTCCTTGCAGAGACACAGACTTACGCTGTAGACTTTATTAGGGTTGAATATGGTGGCGGCGACTGCAGTGATGTCTAAACAGCGGCATCAGTGCCAGGTGATTCACCAAGCTGGATGTTCTTAAACTTCTCTGGCTGCTAGATACTTTATTATGGACATAAAATCTGGTCC
This sequence comes from Labeo catla, assembly GCA_012976165.1. Lineage (NCBI taxonomy): Eukaryota > Metazoa > Chordata > Actinopteri > Cypriniformes > Cyprinidae > Labeo > Labeo catla. The sequence goes on along the minus strand of VONZ01000185.1, from coordinate 693,717 downwards.
ACATTGCAGTTTATCCTGGCCAAAAATGGCCATTTAGAAAGCAACTGTCTACGGGCAACTGAACAGTCTTATGTCTAAGAGCAAAGTAGACTATATGTGGTTGATACATATGAGCTTTTATACATACTAAAAAAATAAAATAATACTTTTTACAATTAGGGAACACAATAAAAACCAAATCATGTCAAAATCTAAAATAAAAAGAGCTCAAACAGAAATGCTGAATTGTGTTATCAAGGCATGGCTGTTTTATATTGGGGTTATGTTGTCACACCTTTGTTGCAGTTGCTTTTTAAAATGTATTTATTTTGTTATTAGTTTAATTATATAAAGCTATTAACGTTTCAATAAAGATATGCTGTTGAACGTTATGGTTTCTTGTCAATACAACTGTAACAAGATAGATAGATGGATACATAGATAGATAGATGAAAATGACCGTGTAGTTTCCTTTATCCAATAAATCATATCGCACAAACTATTCGTGTGAAATCATTAACAGTGTTGTGACAACTTACCCCATATATTAAAAGGATATTCAGTTGAAATAATTATAATCACCTCTACTGAAGACTGTTTTCTAACTGAAGGCCTGTCATATTTTATCAGTCTGTTCAATCAAATGATGAATCAAATTACAATCCCGTTTTTGCGTGTACCTAGAGCTTTTATTATCTACTTTTGAGCAACACAGCGCCATCACGTACATATTATAATAAAATCTTACCTTAAAAGTAAAGATGAGGCATTGTCGATCACGCGAATCAAGCAGGTGTTTTTCTTTAAGTTTCTCAATCCCATTAACAGTAAGTTACAGTAAAATTACACCCCCATGAAACAGAAGTTCACTCTAAGCTCCAGGGTTTGGTATATTTATTACGAGTATGAACTACAGTCACGTCTTTGTGAGGTTCATCACACGCGCTCGAAAACGTGAACGCGCAAACCAGCAATGGCAAACGAGCGAGTGCACAAATTGGCTACTGACATGCAGTGTAAGTTAGAAAGGTAATACAATGTAAAATATATTAATTACTACAGACATTAAAATCAACTGAATATTTACAATACACTTTTAAAATTAAAATATTATGTTTTATTTTACAAATTATTACGCTGCCGGATAAACAAATTTACCGACCAGGGCTTGCGCGTTTGAGTGACGTCATGAGAACGTGCGCTTGTAAACAAAAAGTGAGCTCGAAACCACTACATTACAAAAGCTAATTCGTACTACAAAAAATGCATTAAAAACACGTTTAAGCTAGTTATGAACTCGCGATTCTGTGAAAAAAATGTCAGAATTGTGAGATATAAACACAGAATTCTGGCTTTTTATAATAATCTTAGCGTTATTTCAGAACCTTGTATGTAAAAAAAGGCAAAAATTACGAGAAAAAGTCAGGATTATTAAATAAAACGTTGCAATTATCTTATTTATTTGTTTTTATAAGTAGCTGAAATAAACTTCCATAAAAAACGAAAAATTGCACAGCAACAGTAATACAGCAATACACAATTTATTCATGATGCTGTACATATTAAGCCTACTAAGTTTTAAACAGCTGATTTGTTCAGAAATTCCTCACACTTTGTATAAATGATAAAAAAAGTTAAAAGCTTACTGTGGCTCTTTCAGTCTTTGATGCTCTTATTTTATGTCAAAATTTTAGCAATGTAATTGTAAACCACATAATTACAGCATTTTTTGTGCTTTCACTTTAAAAGCAATAAACCATTAAAGTTTCTCATACCAGAATGTATTCTGCACCTGTGGGGTCCATGTATTTTCATGAACTCGCTCGACGTTTCACACACTGTTTGGCCCCGTTATCTCTAATATTCAGTTCTGCTCATGAATATCTTGTTTACTTGATACCAAGTGTCTCCAATAAAACTCCTGGATATCTTCCAAATGTCTGATGCCGTGAACCTCGCAATCTTTGGCAAATGCAGCTGGATCTTCCTCAGAAGCTTGTACACATGATTTTGTTTACTGATGGACTGATAAAAACCTGTGCTGTGCTCTGAAATTAATTGGCACTGGTGATTTCAACCAGCTCCTGCTGTTTGTATTTTGATAACTATATGTAAACGCATCATTTTTAGTGAGCAAATCCAAAACGGACATCTATTATTTTGATCAGTTACTAAATTTAGCACATTGTCTTTAGCAAAGTACTTTAAATAAAAGCTTTCTGCTGAATGACTACTTTACTCTTAGTTTCAGTTTTGCATGATGCATTTAAAATGAATGACCACTGACTGCTCCTATAAGATTTTATAAACAAATGAACTAATTAGGTTTAATCAGGATACTTTTAGTCTCCGAGACCAACAGATTTAATCAGATTTTGAGTCATTTTGCACCACTTGATATAGAAAAGGACGACTGACAAAGTGCATTTTTAAATTACATGTCTTTATGAATATTGCAGATTTTCTCAATTTGCATTAGGGCCTTGAACGAGGTTGTATTTCATAATTCATTGTTTTAATTCAGGCAGCGATAAAGATATGGGATTTTGTCAGTGAAATAGCTCCTGTCTGAGAACAGCTGTGCCTAATATAATCTTGTCTTCCCTTTGAAGGAATTTACATTGAAGGGACATTAAGATTTCACACAGCCAAGTTTAAACAGTAGGAACATTTGTCTGGTTTGCTGGTGGTCGGGTTTGTCTCATCCGTCTGCAAGGGATTTGGCATCAACTTTGTTACAGATGTTTCTCTTACAATTCCTTTGGTGAAATTAAAGTAGACACAAATGAGTCAATTGTTACAATGAGTGTAAGCAATTTTTAAAAGGTTGGCCATTTTTGACCAGGAACACCAAATTAGGTAAAGATTTTGAGCACAGCACAAAGGTTTAATAACGTGATTTTGTAAATGAAACATTATACTGTAGAATTATACATCTAAATGATATTTGCTTCACTAAACAGTTATTGTAAATGACAGTATGCATACTAATGCCACATGTTGTGCATGTAATTCAATGGGGGAAAAAATACAGATCATATTTTTCCAGAACAACAAAGCAGATACAGAAAAGGTACAACACTTCTAGTGTTTTCTTATTCAAGTGGCATAATGTGATATTTTTTTTAGGCTGGATCGGACTGAAGTATCTACAGACACAGAGTAGTAGGACCCCGTGCTTGCTAATGCATCATTCTGTAGACTATTACATTGATTTAAATCTGCCCCCGTTCTGAGCTGACAGGCATAGAAATGAGATCTATGTCTGCTATCTGTGTACTCTGCCAAATGCTAATAAGATTGTGTTGGACATGACAGAGAGCTTAACTCATCTCCTGATGGTCTGCATTAGAAACACACTTAAATTTTACTTTCATTTAAAACTTTGTTGTTGTTCCTTCCAGTTTTCAGACTGATATTTTAATTTGGGATGAGTCGAGCGGATGAGATTGAGCTGTGTTTTGTGTCGAGTTTTCATTATTTGTGCTTAATTTTCGTGAAATGTCAGCCCAGTGTGTTGATTAGCACTCCTGCGACCTTGGCTATCAGACAAACGCCAGCGGCTCGGTGTGTGAATATTAAACAGGTCGGTCTAAATGGATCTCCAAACACTGTTCCAGTCTCTCAGCTTGAATTATTAATGATGGAAGTTTATTGACCTGCATGAATACATCAAACAAATGATTAGAAATTACGTCATTCTTGGCCAGACAGGCCATACTTGCATTCGTTTTAATATTAGCCTTGAAAAAGAACATTATCTTAGAGTGAAACTCTTTGGTCTGTGTGTTAATTTGGTTTCCGGTGAATAACTGTTTCTTAGATATTTCTTTCAGTAGTAATCAGATCTAACTAACTCACCTCTATACCTTTTGTCTTTTCCCTCAGCCAACTTTCAAGCTCAATGATCCTGTAGAAAAGAAAATGTGATCACCCTAATAGCTCAATTGTTTCTCCTTGACAGAAATTGGATTAAATTGAGAGAAAATGTAAATTGCGAGAATTTTTTTTCATTGTTGAAATCTCTAGTGTTTCAACAATGTCTTAAACCATGTTTAACCAGTTAAACCCTACCAGTTTTTGCAATCACATGTCAGTCAAATTCAGTCAAATTCTTCTCAGATCAAATGATCTGAACTGCTATCAACATTTATTTTATGGCTCTATACACTTACTGTCTGTCAACTGTAAAATAATTATATGAGAAACATCGGAGATGCCGTTGATACTTAAAAGAAACCAAACTGAGATCCCAGACATGTCTGGTGTGTGATGAAAAAGCAGTTTTACGCAATAAAATATTTAACTGTGATTAAATAAATATCAAAGATCAAAGACATTTCATGGACATCTCATAAAAATATGCACTTATGACATGTTAAATGAAAGTCCACGTTATAAAATCTGTATAAATCTAACATCAAAAACTAATATAAAAAAAGGTTTGAGTGGATCCTCAAATGTCCCTTGACCTTTTACTCTCACAGTACAAAAAATGATTTTCTTAGTATATTTTCAGTCTTTCCAATACAAAATTCCTAAATAAAGATTCATTTACTTGACTCTTCTTTTCATTAAAAAAAGTATCTTTCTTACTCCAATGGCATTTTTTCTTGTTTTAAGCGTAATATCTTTTAGATATTTGTAATGAAAAATAAAAAGGAAGAAAAAGGAAGAAAATCATTGTGCATGTAAAGCTTAAACCAATGCTGGAATATTGTCTTGGTTTACTTCACAGGATTGTACAGTTTTATTATTAAAACGTGCAAATGAATAAGTGGCCGTGTCGCAGTGTATTTCCCCAATGTTGTTATCACATGTCTTTAAATGATGCTGACACAATGGCAGGACCGGATATGCCGTCGGCTCCAAGCAGTGAGCCATGATTTATTATCCACTTTGTGCTGACAGCTCCTTTTCTTCCCTCTCTCTTTCCAGGTTGTGTCAGAAGAGCAGGCGAGGATGAAACTGAAGCTCAGTAAAAGAAATTCCCCCTGGGGGAGCCATAGACAGATGTGGAGCCCCTGGAGCCACTGACCTTGTGTCTGGATGATCTATGGATGTAGACCACCCGCCCTTAAGAGTCAATCTTCCACTGCTGAGCAATTCCACATTGGCAGACGCAAACAAATGTTGCTTGGTAATTGCTGAGTGTCTAGAGTCTGGACGTCCGGTTCCTACACTCCATTTTCTCAAAGTTACCTTCCTGTTACAAGAAAAACGACCGTACTTAGTCTGGAGAACTCTGACCCACGATCCAGCAAATGCAAGCCAAGCTTCCGGGAAAGCCCATGTATCCTCACATTACCTTCCAATCGCATGACCGTGAAAGAGGAAAGTTATGGCATCTCATCGAGAATGCTGAGGTCGGGCAGGCGTGCGGTCTAACAGGATCAATACAGCCTCGTTGATTAATGGGCAGATTTCTCTTCCATTTAGTGCGCTGGGGAAGAATCATCTGCCAAGACCAAGATTGTGAAACCAGGTCTCTTCGCTCTTTAAGAGTTGCATTTCCATTGCAAAGTAACCCTGCTCTAGACCTTTTTTGGCCCTTTGTATCATTTAACACTTTTTCTTCAGATTTACAATCAATACGGCTCTTGCAATGCAGTGTGAATTAAACTGTCAATCAGATGCAATTGGCTTTGTGGTAGGATAAGTTCTTTTAACTTTTTTCCTGAGTCAAGTTCACAAAATATTGGGAATGCAAATGCCTTTAAAAATCACCGACCTGGGTTGAAAAGATAGCCCCTCCAAACCAGCAAAGCTTGACCCTGCTGATTAATAGACGGATCTCTCTTCCATTTAATGCACGGGGAAGAATCATTTGCCAAGACCAAGATTGCGAAACAGGTCTCTTTTTCAAGTGTTGCATTTCCGTTGAAAAGCAATCCTGCGCTGGAACGGTTTTGGAACTTTGTATCATTTTACACTAATTCTTCAGATTTACAATTATTCTGAGAATAGTCATCTGCCAAGACCAAGATTGTGAAACAGGACTCTTTGGTTTTCAAGAGTTACATTTCCATTGAAACGTAATCCTGCTCTAGACCTTTTTTGGCACTTTGTATCATTTAACACTATATCTTTAGATTTACAACCCTTACAAAGCCTTGAATCAAACTGTCAGTTGGAAGCAATTGGCTTTTTTGGTAAAATATGTTATTTTTTACTTCGTTCCTGGGTCAAGTTTACAAAATATTGGAAATGCAAATGCCTTCAAAGTTAGCAGAACTGGACTGAAAAGACAGTCAATCCAACCAGCACAGTAAAGCCTGACCCTGCTGATTAAAGAGCGGATTTCTCTTCCATTTAGTGCATTAGGGAAGAATCTGCCAAGACCTAGACTGTGAAATAGGTCTCTTCGGTTTTCAAAAGTGGTATTTTTATTGAAAAGTAATCCTGTACTGGACCTTCTTTGGAACTCTGTATAATTTAGCACTGCTTCTTCAGATTCATGATCAGTTGGAGAAGAATCATTTGCCGTGACCGTGATTGTGAAACTAGGTCACTACGATCTTCAAAAGTTGAATTTCAATCGCAAATTAACCCTGCTGTAGACCTTTGTTGGCCCTTTGTATAATTTTACACTATTCCTTTAGATTTCCAATTAATACAAGCCTTGCAAAGCACTGTGAGCAATTGGCTTTTGGTAGGACAATTCCTTTTCACTTTGTTCCTGGTATAAGTTTATGAAAAATTGGAAATGCAAATACCTCCACAGTTCACAAAACTGGGATGAAAAAGCAACTGCTCGAACCAGCTCCAACTTCAAGAGTCCTTCGAACCCAAGTGCAACGGAGCGGACAACATTGCTGTGAGTGAGTGCATGCGGTGGTGGCCCTCAGCATGGTGTTGCCACCACCGGACAAGCGGCACGTGTGTCTTACCACCTTTGTCATCATGACCAGCATGGCCTTCATGGATGCCTACCTGGTGGAGCAGAATCAGGGGCCACGAAAGATCGGCGTCTGCATCATTGTCCTGGTCGGGGACGTCTGCTTTCTTATCGTCCTCCGCTACGTGGCGGTTTGGGTCGGAGCAGAAGTGCGGACAGCTCGACGAGGATACGCCATGATCCTTTGGTTCCTCTATATCTTCGTGTTGGAGATCAAGCTTTACTTTGTCTTCCAGAACTGTAAGGCTGATCGCAAGAGTCTGGAGACTGTTGCCCGGAAGGCTTTGACTTTATTGCTGTCCATTTGTGTGCCAGGCCTCTATCTGGTTCTGGTGGCTCTGGACAGCATGGAATACGTCCGTACCTTTCGTAGAAAGGAGGACATGAGGGGTCGGCTCTTCTGGGTGGCTTTGGACTTGCTGGACCTGCTGGATATGCAGGCAAACCTTTGGGAGCCGCAGCGGACGGGTTTGCCCATTTGGGCGGAAGGTTTGATGTTCTTCTACTGCTACATTTTGCTTCTGATTCTTCCCTGCGTGTCCCTGAGCGAGATCAGCGTGCAGGGCGACCACGTGTCCCCCCAGAAGATGATGCTCTATCCTCTTCTCAGTCTGGTCACCATCAACATCGTCACCATCCTAATACGTGGCGTCAACATGGTACTCTTCCAGGACAGCCGGGTTTCCACCATCTTCGTCGGCAAGAACGTGGTGGCCATCGCGACCAAGGCGTGCACCTTTCTCGAGTACCGGAAACAGTCTAGAGAATTCCCGAATCGAGAGAACGCAACCGGAATTCCCATGGAAGTCCAGCAGAACTCAGTGGGACATGGACAAGCTTTGCCAAATGCTACGAGCCTCCCACATGAACCCACCCCAGCACGGGAGATTATGGATACATGACCAAGGAGCCAAAACCATGGATTTTCTTTAACTGAAACTACCAGATACGGACTGATGAACTGTTTTGGGGTATTTTGGTCCAGCATTACAAGGTGCTCGGGCCTGTTGTGGACTGAGGTAACTCAGCCAAATATGAGCTGTATTGTTTCAAGAAAAACATTCAGTGTTTTATAATTCATTCTCCACAACTGGCAATGAAGAACCAAGTGCTGTTTTCTTTCTGTACAGTAGCTGAATGACTGTGGTGAAAAATACTTTTTCTGTTTGAAAGACTAAACTCTTGTTTCCACATCCACTTTGTGTGTCTGGCTTCCTGTTGTCATGGTGCATCAGATATTTACCTCTCTTGCAAGTACTGAATGGGAGAACGGAACTAGAGTGCAATGAGTTTATTATTGAGGGAACTAGTTAGGTGAGGCTGATGTTTGTGACCAATGTCGGGGAGTAGTCCTACATGCCTGCAGTATGTGTTTGCGCTTGTGTTGCGATGTGTTGACATTTAAAGAAATGAGAATGAGAGGAAAATGTAAGACATTTGTGTCCGATGACCTTTATGGAATTATTTAGGAAAAAGTCAGTGAATGCACTTCCACTTGGTTGGTATATGGATTATTATTGTTATCATTGTTATTATAATTAATATTATTATTATTATTATATATACCACTTGTGTACTTGCTTTTTTACATTTTTGTTTGAGGATTCAGTTGTATTTAATAAAAAAAAAATGCAATTTGGAAAGTGTTTCTATGCTAATAGAACTGCCAGTCCCCGGTTGCCAAGTCTGCATTTTTTCTACAGAACTGGGCTACTTCAAAAATGTTTCCACAAGTAGATTTTTTCCCCAGGAGTTTAGTTTGACATACTGCATAAATTATATTTGACAGAAATGCTTGTAATTAAATATTTTATATTCTACCAATGATAAAACTGTAGTAGATATTATGTTTTTTGAGGGAGCACCACTGGTAAGAGAGGGTTCCTCAGATCTTGCCCTGGAGGGCCAATGCACTGCAGAGTTTAGCTAGTTGTAATCTAACTCACCTACCTGTGATTTTCTAATGATCCTGAAGACATTGATTAGCATGCTCAGGTGTGTTTGATTAGGGTTGGAGCTAAACTCTGCAGGAAAGTGGATCTCGAGGGCCAGATTTGAGGGTCCCTGCTGTAAGCTGTTTTTATGATCACTACAGTATAGTGGTTTTTGCATTTTGATATTTGGGATATGGTCATTGGGCTAATTTTATTACGCAGACCTGGCAACCCTGCCAACCACCCCACACTTTTTCTCCACATGAACATAGGATCACAGCATTTCCATTTCAGCCCTTGTTTAAATCAGTTCATCTAATGTTTGAGTAAACACACCGTGTCTGTGGACGCGGATAGAAGGGGTAAATGGCATCTGGGAAAATGAAATAAATTACGCGTGGCCCCCATCAGCAGGGACTCACCTTTCTAAAGCCACACAGCGTGAAACTGATTCCTAAAACACTAAGGCCTGGACACCGCGGAATTAAACAGCCTTCCCTCCGCACGCAGTGCGAATGCAAAAACAATTTACCATCCACGTCTGATGTATTCAGTATATTTAGCAATCTGATGTATTCCATTTCAGCAACATTAATTTATTACCACCTGCATATGGTGGGCGGTCTCGGGTGATGTTGACTCACTCCACTGCGTATTGTGCTTTTTAAGAATTTCTCTACTTTAGCGTCCACCCACCATCTGACAGCATGAATATGCCTCTATGATAAAGTGTTTCATACAGCAACACACCATTTACTTGAACACTATTTAGAAACAACAGAACACTGATTGCCTGTTTTTCTGAATCGCACCAGAGAGGGATATTCATGCACTAACAGAAGACACCTGCCCTAAAATTGCCCTATTCTACGTCCGCTTAGCCAATTACAGTGCACCATTTCACGCATTGTAAACAGTAAAGGCGGCGCTTTGAATACACGGACAATATTCAACATATCCGACGAATCCTTTCAAAAAACAAAGTGTAGAGAGAGTGTAAATAAGAGATTCACTGTGCAGTGTAGAGAGCTTCGTTGATTATAATGGAACTTTGTGAGATCGCGATAAACTAAGATGAGTGACAGCTTTTAATGATTTTTAAGGGAGTTTGTAAATGAGATACTGATTTAATACAACAGTTAAATAAACAAAAAGTTAATATTAAGTGACTAACATTGTCTGACTATAACACTATTGCCTGGTTTTGCTCTATTTTGTCAAAACAAAGTTACAACTGAGCTACTGTGCATCTCTGTTCAAACACAGCTGTGTTTCCTTTATGAATGAACATGCATTTTTAAACGGATCTAGTGAGTCAATGAATCAATTACCCATTCCATATAGACAGTCACTTGCTTTATTCCTGAATGAATCAGCCGTTCGAAGGAATCAAATGAATGATACGATTCAGTAATTAAACCCGCCACCTACTGGCAGTTTTAGTTTAATTTTTAAAGGGGTCATCGGATGCCCATTTTCCACAAGTTGATATGATTCTTTAGGGTCTTAATGAAAAGTCTCTAATATACTTTGATTAAAAATTCTCAATGGTTTTGTAAAACAACACCCTTTTTACCTTGCCAAAATCGGCTCTGCAAAAATCATCTCATTCTAAGGGGTTGTTCCTTTAAATGCAAATGAGCTCTGCTCACCCCGCCCCTCTCTTCTCTCTGTGGAAAGACGGTCTTGTTTACATTAGCCGCATTTAGCCGCGTTTAGCCGCTAAACTTCCTAACTACCACGTTATAAGGAAAGGCGATGGCAAATATTCATAAAAAACGCTTATACTCACTTCTGCTGTAAGTGAAGCTGGATCATGAATGATTCGTGCGAACATAGACAGATATATGTAGATCAGGAGGTGCATTCCATTCACAAACAAACGTAATCCACTGCATCTTCAGCGGCTCAGATGTCGGGAGTAAATGACGACCACTATGTTCATTATTACATCCAGCAACACAACACCTCAATCGCTCAATCGGAAATATTCTTGTCTAACTTACATCCCTGCTCCGGCATCAAAATATGGAAAGTTCCTGGACTGTGACAGCTGGTCTAAGGTAAGAGCTCATGTCAATCAAATATGGTGGGAGCGGCCTCTGTCGGTGTGACGGCACAACGACAGGCATCTGAGAATGACTCGATTTGAAAAAGGGAATATTATTTTTACAGATTAATTAAAAACCACTGCATAGATTTTCATCATTATAGGGTAGATTTGTACATACACTGCCAACACACATTAATGTTCCAACAACATGAAAAAGTGAACTTAGCATCCGATGACTCCTTTAAATTATCTTCTTTTCAGTTATGTAAATCATTTAATATTTCTATATTAAAAATGTTATACTTAAAACATTAATCTCAACATGAATTTATAAAGTTGATTGCACACACACCACCTCTGAGCTTCATTAGACATATGAAAATACACCTACAAGCCACCTTCGTGTTCTTCTGTGCCACCTCTGTAGTACAAATTAATTTTGTTAATACTGATTTAATTTGATTGGTAACTTATTCTTATTCTGTTGTTTTAATTTGAAATTTAAAAAAGCTTATAAAATATATATATTTTTAAATTTGACATAAAAGATGACTTTCAAAAATCCCCTCTAATTTACTTTTAGGAGTCAAATATCACCTCATGATGGGAAGGCTAATTTTTGATCAGAATTTTTGTTTATTGCATAGAAGGTGCTCCTAAAATTTTGACTGTGCTCAAAAAGTGCTCCTAAAAAGAAAAGTAAGCGTAGAGCCCTGGTGGATTAATTGCATTTTTTTGGGATCACCAGTTTTTATAATAAATCTCTGAAAATTAAAATCTAGATTTAAATTTTGAATGTTATTATAAGCTAAAGATGCTATGTGAAAGTTTGAAACAGAAAATAGTGGTTTTCATCTAGCCACTTTCTTGGTAAAGAAAACACATTTTTACTCAAATTAATCAAAATGGATTTATAGCATTTTGGAGCCAAACTAAAATCAGTTTCAATATGGCAATTTACCCAAAAACACCCAAACAACAACAACAACAACAAAATCTATTTTTGTTATTAGATGGCATTAAATCTCATGAGAAAAATATGAGAACAATACGTACCATTAACCTACATCTACATCTGTGTAAGACGTGGATGCAGCGGCTACATCTGAGTACATATATTACAGTGCAAAAACATCTTTTTCAGGATAAATATTAAACATTCCGTCTTAACCTTCAGCCCAAAACAGCATTACACTGTGATCTATAATTCAGCAGTGTGGGTGTTTACCACAATATTTAATCACATACTGTAAATGCAAAGAATAACTACACAAATACATACGAGTCTGTGAATAATAAGCATCTAGTATTAAAGAAGTAAAACGACCTGCAGTTGATTTTTGTGCACAATGGTAAGACGTACACTTGTTATCATTCACAGTGAAGAGCAAAGAGATGGAGGAACATCATCTTTCATTCGAAATGCATCAATAAAGCCCGTTCAGATGTCAGCAGCCCCTCAGGCATTCTTACATTTGCTTTACAACATTAAAGATTCAGCCTCGCTCTTAAACCAGTCAAAGGGTCGCGAGCCTTCAAATGTGTGTTTAGTGCTCAGAAAATGACAAAGAGAAAAGGACGGTAACACTTGACTTGAGGCCTGTATAATGCATTTTAAAAAAGTATTCTCAATGCATAAGTACATTCGCATTGCATTTCATCATCTTTTCATTACAAATGTAACAGAACTTGCGGCCTAACGCATGATGAAAGAAATGCTATTGGGTTTCAATCATGCGTTGTAATGGATTCAACTCTTAATAAATATAAGTACTGAATTGTATAGGTTACTTCTGGCAAAGGAAACCTGAAAATATTAGAAAATTTAAATATAAATTGAATATACAGTAAGCATCAGTGTTATTTTAGTATACTTTGATATACTTTATGTTCCATTTTCATTTTTAATTTTGTTAAAGTTTTAGTTCTGTTGTTCTTGTCATTTTTATTTTAATATTCAATTGTTTTTGTTTTTATTTTTATGTTTACATTTTTAAATTGTAGTTTTAGAGTAGTTTTAAAGTGTCATTTTAGTCTGAATTAAGTATAATAACCCTGATATGCATAAAACCATTTTAAAGCCATAAGTAAAAAGGAAAATTCTTTAGTAAATATACCTTTTTATATATAATTTGAATAAACAGAAAAAAGATCACAGAAATTCATTTTTAAAATTGTGATTTCCAAGCCATGTAATTAATCATAAGAATGTGTTATTTTAGTGTCATCGTATCCTATTATATTTTTGTTAACATTTTGAATTATTTAAAATTTTTATTTCCTGTTTTCATTTAAAATTTGGTTAAAAGTTTTAGTAATTGTGTTGTTTTGTAATTTTTAGTATTTTTTAAATGACTGAATAGTTCATATTTTTATTTTAATTTGTAGTTTTAATTATAATAACCCTAATATGCATAAAATCATTAAAAAGCTTATTTATAGAAAAGCTGATTAACCAAGTAACCATAAATGATAATTTTAAAATTGTGATTTCAAAGCCATATAAAATAATGTGAATAATGATTAAAAAGGACATTTCTATAGCTATTACATCTTTTTATATAATAAAAGTTTAAATTGCTTGCAAAATATGATTTTTAATCAAATAAAAAAAAAAACATCCAGTAATCACGAATGACTGGAAAAGTCACTGAAATTAATTTGTTAAAAGGTGCGGGAACGCTTGAGTGTTCAGGCTTCCTGTCAGGTTACTGACAACATTTCTTGGTTTTCTGTACGTTACGGATTTCAATAAAATTATGCAGCACAATATCAAAAAACCAATTTGCATTAATAACACTCAGGCAAATTTATAATGAAGGTTCAGCCTCTTGCAATCACACACTCACCCATAAATGTGTGACTTGGGCGTCCTCCAACACTAATGCTCATGAACTCCATCATATGAAACATCTCCAGGCTTCCATTAAAGCGCTCAAGAAAGCGCAGGATCTGCCATAATGATTTGTTAACTTCAACAGTCAGAGGTTAAACAATTTTGTGGTAGGGAATTCTGCCATTTTTAGTATTTCAAGGCAACTTATGGAACTAATCCAGAATTGCAAATGGTTCATTTGGGAAGTCTACCATGACAGGTATGTTTAAACACTAATTGAATTGAAATGTGTCTTGTGTACTGGCAGGTTTTGTTTAGGAAGCACAACTGAGCGTTGCTTTTTCCTGCTGGAAGGACAGAAATTGAATTAGATTGTGCTAACGAAGACAAGTATTCTATAAGCATTATTATTTTTTGTCATTTTTGTTTGAATGATTATTTTCAACATAAGGTTCTGTTTGAAGACCTAAATTTGACTCATCAAGTGCGACCTGCAGTACTTGTAATTATTAGGCTTTACAAACATAAAAATGCTTTTATGGGTGATTCTATAATTGGAGATACATTTGGCATTTCAGAAAATTAAGGAAAAAACTGTTCACTAACATAATTTTTTTTTCTAGTATCTTATTGAAAAATATTTCAGTTTAATAATTCAGTACTTGCCAAACAAGTTACTTCCTTTTTTTTTACTTTTAATGAGAATATAGATGTTTTTATGGTATTGTTCGTCAACTCTGTTACGGACAGTAGAACTAACAGGAAAAATCCTTCTTGTTGCAACAGTCCTCATTCCAACACTTGAAACTGAGATAATATTTCACTTATGCATACCTTAAAAATTAAATAAATACCTGTCTACTTGGAGCAAATGTATTTCATCTGAAAATGTATTATATGCAATATCTAAATTAAAAAAAAGTATAAAATATAAGGATGCAAAAATAAATCAATAATGTTTATAAGATTTTAAACAACAATTTTATAGTTTTTTAAAATATAGTTCATAAACAGAGTTGACATTTTGAGTAACAGAATTGTAAAAACAGAATTGTCCGGTGGACTGTCAGTTCTGTTACCGCATTGTCAGCATTGCAACAGTTGACAATTTTATTTATTTTTTGCCAAAAACTCAACTTGCTAACATAATTGCTAAGAGCACATGGCACTAATGAAATCATGATTAAAAGACCTTTAAATAACACAAAGTTTGATCAATGAAAAATTATGTTTTCCTTTTAATATTGTGGTAACAGGTTTGACACTTAATAACTTAATAACACATAACTCTTGGTGTAAGAATTTTTTTAATTAAAATATTTTCTCAGAGAGAGCACATAGACTTTTCAGTGCTTCAAATCTTATCAGTGAGGAAAACTTACATTTGCTGTATCTTGCATAGCTGTGGGTGATAATTTCACTAATTTAAAGGCAAAGTTTGGTACGATAACAACTGACGCAAGATTACAGACACACATTTTATAAGAAAAAGGTTTTTTTTTTTTTTTTTTTAAAAACTAGTGTTGTGGAATTAGGTCAATGACTCTTTAGGGATTCTATAAATAAGATGAATGAAATGTTACCAAAGCAAAAGTACAATAAAATAGTTTGATTACACAGTGATGGAAAAAATGCACTGACTAATTCGGACAAGAACAAATCATGATTTTCAGCTATTTAAAACACTTTTTCCAGAAATTATTATATTGTTATGGACTGTAATATATTGTAATTCATAACAATGAGTACCACATTATTAAAATAATTAAAAACATAACAATTTGATAAAGGCAGGGGAAAAAAGAATGACATCGGACACCAAATGTATCTGCAATTATAGAATCACCCATATATGAATGAACGATTCGGAACACATCCACCTTATTTTCCAACGCCAAAGCTTATTTTCTGTGAATGTGAGATATGTCTGATTAATCGCCGCTATGGATAAATAACTAAAGGATAAGTTAAGTAAACGGTTAAAAAAAAGCGCAACATACCAGTGTGGTTAAGATTATTAGGAGTAGGCGCTTGCAAAACATGCTTCGCGAAGCTTCGAAACTTTGCAATCCTTTGTTTTGAACCAGTGATTCGTACCGTTAAAGTCACGTGATGTCAGTAAACGAGACTTCGTTGCGTCATAACTGTGAACCTCCTGATCTCGTAACAGTTTTATTTGTAGACATTTATAATGACTCGTTTGTATAATTAAAAAAGGAAGAGTTGTAGTTAACAGCCCTTATTGGCCCGATTAAGCTCTCTACAAATCAAACAAAACAAGCACTACAATTTAACAATAATAATAATAAAAACATTATGCACACACTTCCGAATTAATGGTAAAGGAAGATTTGTTAATTACATTTAATCTATGTATGAGTTAAATTTTTGGTTGTATTTCCACTGTTCTGACCAGTAGGCGTCACCAGTGGGTGGCGTTTCGAAGCACTGAATCGTTTCGGGAAGCAATTGATTCAGTTGATTCAAAGTTTCGAAAAGCATTGTTTCGACTGTCTGTATTTATTACGGTATTTGATTAAAATAATATAAACACATTTAGTAATATCAAGCAGCATAATGGAGTGACACCGGAATCACTATGTTATAAATGGCCTCTTCTGCTTTTTCATTAAAAATAAGGTTTTATGGGCTACCTATGCTGAGATTTCTTTTTTAACAAACCCTTGACAAATAGAAGGAATAATTGAGAAAGGTGTTTAGGTGACTAGCTAACCACAGACAAACATGAAAAGCACATGCTTCGTCCGGCTTGTTATATGGTACAAGGGCTCATTAGTGAGAAAGAGACCAAGAGATTGGTTAATTATCGCCAAACCCATAGTGTGAGTCTAATTACTCAGAATCAAGTGGAAGAGTTTGACTTGAGCTTAGAGCAGGTACAAGTCTGCTTGGATGTGATCTTTATGTAAAAAAAATAAAATCAATAAGTGTGTGATATTTATGCTTAAATAAGTATATAAAAAAAAACAAGTTTGCTTGAATGTTATCTTTATGTAAATAAATAAATAAATAAAAACAAGTCTGCTTGAATGTGCTTTTTATGAATCCAAATAAATAAAGTGGCCATAGATAAAAAATTATATGCAGTTATGAAAATTACAGTTATTCAGCCGGAGGCAGTATAATGCTGAAAAAGGCCTGACAGAGTTAGTAACCTAGCAGGCTGTTATATCCGCTTGACTGGTAGAGCAGAATTGCAGCATTACCAGTCAAACTGGTGTAATTATCGAGCAAATGCTTCAACACTGACAGCTGCTGAATTGCCCCCTTAATAAGAGGTTTTACCTGAAAAATGAGGGAGTTTAGCTGTTGCAGATGGTTTATATCTCTCACACACAAATACTCCATTAAATCAAACATCATTCAGTTTTAAAAGCACAGATGATGATGATGCTGATGTGGCTCATTCGGGAGATTTCCAAAAAGGTTTATTGTCAAAGGCTTTTACTGCTCACTAAACTAAGGTTTGATTCCAATGCTTTTATTCTTTTTCACACATTTAATTAATGCACATCAAGTGACCCAAAAAACATAACTGCACACTTAAAGTCACAGTCTGAAATGGTAGATGTTGTTGCAATTGATATTAAATGGTCTAAGCAAGTCTCATCGGTGCTCAAATGCGGCAGCAGGTTGTTTTTGTGCTTGCAAACAGTGCTTGAGCTCATTCTTTAAAGTAAATGCCACTTCTCTTGCTTTTTACTTATCTAACGTAGCACTGAGGCATTTAAGTGTGACTTAAGAATGCAAATATTGTCTAGTGCTGAATCTCCAGTGATTTGATACTGGGAATATCTGTAAATCAAAGTGGTGTTAGTCTGCCACCTGCTGGTCAATTAATTCAATCTTTTGAAATATTAGGGGAAACATACATTTGTTCTTTTAGTTAACGTTTTCGGGTTTCTGTCCTATTAGCCTGTTAACTTGGGCATGCCTACTAATTTCAATGGCTTATGGTAAGTCGTAGAAACAAGGATAATCAAGAGACACGTGTGGAATACAAGTAAGCTACAGAGAGAACATAACTTTGCTTTTTTGTGACACAGCAAGTTTTGATGCTTAGCACTGTAATGTAGGCCTAATGATGCAATAAGATTGAACTTGCCGTTAAGTTGATCCAGCAGTTCGGATTCGGGAGTTCGTTCAGTGAAGGATTTATCAGGTTAATTCAAAACAGTTATGCTGCCGTCAGGCCATGTCGTAATTACGTAATTCCGAGATAACAACACGTGACGTTTTACTTACAGCTTTTCATGTTGTCGGACTCAGAGGTAGCGCCTAAAAGTAGCGCCAAAATGAACCTGGCGGCGGTCACGTGGTACAGCTGTCACTGGTCCAAGTCATAACTCTCAGAACATTCAGAGTTTGGTGTTGATAGTGTTGCCACAGAAACACCAATTAAAATAGAGTAGAATGTCACGTGTTGTCATCTCGGAATTACGACACGACTCTATTTTTGAAAGATTCATTTAAAAGAACCAATTTCAATTCAAACGCAAATAACATTCATACACACAATCTTATTTAACTACAAACTAGGGGTTGTAAAAGATTCTCCTGTAACCTGCCTCCACTAACTAGACCATAACAATTAACCGATTATTCCATTAAACGTCGCTGACAGAACCGGAAGTTGTTCTCGTTTTTAACGGAAAACTTTTTAAAACTAGTTTATAAAACAAAATGCATTATTATTAATTGTTGAACGAATAGTTCACCCAAAAATGAAAATTTGCAAAAATGTACTTAACCCCAGGCCATCTATGGGAACAGGTTTAGATAAATACAACATCACTTGCTCACTAATGGATCCTCTGCAGTGAAAGGGGGCCAGGTAATGTCTTGTATTGTCACAGTAAAATCTGTGTGTTTGTAAGAAAGAAATCCATCATTAAGACATTTTTAACTTAAAGCCGTTGCTTTTGGACAAACTGTATGCCTTCATAATCCATAATAATAACAACGCTTCCCCCGGTGAAAAAGTGGTCTGAAGCAAGAGAGAAATAGCTAAGAACAGATTATGTTCCATTTACAAGCCAAAACAGCTCTAAACAAATATGTGGGTGGATTTTGATGGATTTAGAGACAACACGAGATGGAGTTTATCACTGGAGGAAGTGTTATTATGGATTATGGACTCATATTTTGTCCAGAAGCAATGGTTTGAATTTAAAAACATCTTACTGATGGATCTGTTTCTTACAAACACATCTTTTGGCTTCTCCAGACGTTAATTGATGGACTGGAGTGTTGTTGATTATTGTGGGGGTTTTATTAGCTGTTTGGACTCTCATTCTGACGGCACCCATTCACTGCAAAGGATCCATCGCTGAGCAAGTGATGGAATGCTAAATTTCTCCAAATACGATACAAACTCATCTACATCTTGGATGGCATGAGGCTCATTTAAAACACGGCACAGGCCACAAAAACTATGAAACAGGTATAAATGGCATTGTTTAATTTGTCACATATTTTAAACATTCCTTTCTCAAAGATTCATATGACAAATGTACAGTAATCATTCTTTCACATATATGTTTATACATCTTTTTTTTCTCATGTTATTGCTTTACAGTAAAATGCATTGGTTGGATATGTCCATTAAGCATGACAGTACATTCATATACGTGTTACAGATGTATTCAGTTATGGTTCATAGTAACTAACTTTACATGAAATATAGATATATTTATATGTTGATCATCATACATTTATTACTATTCTTCTTGTTGACATGAATCCCACATCACGTTGAGCTCACAGTGCATGGGGTCGCAGTTCATACACGTATTGAATGTGTTTGTGTGTGTGCACTTACTTTGTAAGTTCCCATACGATCCACAATATGTACATGTAGAGGTACAACAATTATGCCATCTGAATTATACTTAATAAAAAAGTGACTTCATAAACAGATATGTGATCATTGTGTCGTTAGACAGAGAGAAAGTGTGCGTTAATATACAACAAAAAACTTCAAATCAAGTCTCAAATGAAGAGCCCACCAGCTCAACTGATGGTAAATCAGTCATGAACAAAGCATCTCAAACGTATGTACAAATAATCTTTATCTAAAGAACAAATGACTTCCAACAGCTGTAAAAGTCTGCATTATCAACATGTGCATTTGCAGGGTAAATCTTCAAAAGCTGTCTAGAAAATGTCCAGGTCAAAATTCACCCCAAAATTAAATAAAGTAAATAAAGATGTTAGATTTTGCATAAAGAAAATGAAGTCTATTATTTAGAACCAGAACATCACAGAAACATCATTTTCATGACAGTTCCTATAAATTCTCATATATATATATATATATATATATAATGCAAAATACATTTTATTTTTAAGGGAAATACCATTGAAGTTTGTTTCCACAGGTTTATATCACAATTACAACTTTTTTCTCACTTATTCTGAGTTTAAATCTAACAATTCTGACTTTTTTCACACAGTTCTTAAAAAAAAAAAAACAAATAAACAATGAGAATTGCGAGATGTAAAGTCGGAATTCTAAGGATACAAGTCAAATTTGTAAGATTTAAACTCGGAATGGCGGGAAATAAATTTAAACTCAAAATTCTGAGAAAACGTCACAATTGTAAGATTTAAACTCGGAATGGCGGGAAAAAATTTAAACTCAGAATTCTGTGTAAACAAGTCAAAATTGTAAAATTTTAAATCTGAATGGCGGGAAATAAATTTAAACTCAGAATTCTGAGGAAACTAGTCAAAATTGTAAGATTTAAACTCCAAATGGTGGGAAAATGTTAGAATTGCTTTTTTTTTTTTAAACATCCAAACATTGATTAAGGGGAAAATGTGCTTAATTTTCATGAAATCAGTGTCCCAATGAACAGACTTCATGTGCAAAATATAACATCAGCTTTTGATTTGGGGTGAAACATACCATGGACATGTTTTTGTAAGATTTAACCCCATTTTTAATTACAAAATGGCACTGGAGAATATTCATCTATGCTTGGTTTTGTATTTGAAATGTTCCTGTATCAGACAGAAATGCATATACATGAAACGTCTGTACGAAAAGTCCAGAGGAACTATCTTTAAAACAAGTTGAGATCGAAAGATGCGCAAGACGTGCTGAAAACCAAAAATAAACACCTTCATAGTCTCCATCGCTTCTCACTGAAACTCATCTTCCACTCAGAAGTTCAAGGCGGCTCGTAAGTCTGTGTTTGAGTCTGGAAGCGCCCTGTGAGGAGAAGTTAATGCCCTGGAGAGCACAGCCACGGCCTCCCTGCATAGTGTCCACTACTACACATCCTATTGCTATTTCACCTCCAACATTCATAGAAAATGACGTCCGGACGCTTTGCACTGAAACAGCAGTGCTCATATTGCATAAACCCCATTCTTCTGGCACAAAAACAGCTGATTTCCACATTGTTTGAGTCACGTTTCGATCCACATGATGGGAAAACGTCTCCGCGGAGGTTTGGTTCTGTAGCTGCCGGGTCGGAAACGGGCAAGGGCCAGGGTTGCCATGGAGACGACTGTCCGGAGATCACCTCGGCGGAACGTCCCATAATGCACTGCAGTCGCAGGCGTGTGCTGATGGTGGCTGTGCTCACATTGCAAAAGAATAATGAGCTTCCTCTGTGTTTTTGTCCTGTTGTAAAAATACATCATTAAATCAAGATATATTTACTTTAGAAGCAAAGTGACTTGTTTTTAAGTATTGTTTTCTGAAAAATGTTTCAAAATAAACTGAGGTTTTGCTTCATAAATCCTGTTTTCTTAATATCTTAAGTCATTTTGCACCTCAAATCTTGTTTTCTAAAAAACTATTTTATTTAGAGAATCAAAATGACGAGATATTACAGCTTGTTTTGTGAATTTTTTTTTTTTTAACAAAAGTCAGTTTAAGATTAAAACAAGAAAATATATAGATATTAATATCTTAAGTCATTTTGATTCTCAAGTCTTGTTGTTGTATATATATATATATATATATATATATTTTTTTGCTTAAAACAGGGAAAAAAATGCCAAAGTTTTTATCTATTTATTTATGGCTTTAAACAAAAAAAAAGGCCAGTGGGGTCAGAAAAATATATTTTTTGTTTCTTTGAATTAATTTAATTTTCTGACACCACTGGCAGATATTTTGCTCTTGTTTTACATAAAAATTAACTTCATTTTGAAACATTTTTCAGAATTTTTGAACTTTTCAGACTTGAGAATTAAAATCACAAGATATAATGACTTTTTGTTGTTTTTTTTTCAGAAAACAAGCCTTAATATTTTTTTCAAAAGTCTTCAAAAATTATTAAAATGATTTAGATTTTTTTATTTTTATTTTTATTTTTTTTTTGCTTAAAACAAGAAAAGAAAAATCTGCCAGTTGGGTCAGAATAATAATAATTTCTCCTCTTGAATTAAATTAATTTTCTAAATAAAACAATTACTTCATTTTGACCTTTTTCCCCCTAGAAAACATTCATTTGGCTTCCCAAGCTTCCCAAAATGAAGCGAGTTTTTACTGTACATAAAAGAACAAAATATCTGCCAACGGGGTCAGAAAAATAATCTGCTTTTCTTTTTGTATTGAGGGTTTTTTCTAAACCAAATGAAAGATATTTGATAACTTTTTTCCAAAAAACAAGGCTTAATATCCTGACTTATTCAGCTTCTCAAAAATGGTCTGTACTGAAAAACAAGACAAAATACAGAGGAAGAACATTATTTTTTGCAGTGCATGGATTGGTTAGATGAGGGCCTGTCTGAAGATCTTCCCCTGATACGCACAAATACACGCACAAAAACATCTACACACAAACACACGTCTGACAGAGGGAAGCACTTCTGAAAGAGACCGAACCGCTCGCTTGCTTTAAAGTGCTAATTTCTACATTTTACTTTGTGTGCCTCTCAAGAGCATAAGACCAGTCCAAAACCACCAGAAACCACATCGCAGATGCTCATCTAGAAATAAATATGATTATTAAATCTCTTCATAGGCAAGTTTATATTCACAGAGCCCTCAAAGAGGCTACGGCAAAACCTCCTAAAATCATAAAACAAGAACATTGCTTTTTGTGAATAAAAAATATACAAATTCACAATTTGTCAGCAAAATAAAATTATTCATTATCAGTATTTTTGTCTGTTTTTCTAAATATCTAAATATCATTAAAACAATTTGAATTAAGTTGACTTTTCTTACAGTGATTTAAAATATTTCTTACCATCTTTCTTTTTATCTTTTTACAGTACATGCAATTATGTTATTTTTTCCTGCATTTTTGAATATTTTTAAACATTTTTGAAAACTCTTAGTAACTTTTAACATCCTCATGTATTTTAATTAGTTTTAAACTTACTTTATTGGCAAAAATTCATTGTTGTTTTTTTGTAACAATGCAATAATAATAATAGATGATGTGCAATACTTTAATTTCACTTGTATTTTTAAAATGTTTTCCTCTTTTTTTCAGCGTAAACTGAGTCAGGTTTATGCTTAAAACAATTTACCAATGATGTAAGAAAATAAGAAAAATCAACTTAATTAAAGATTCAGACTTTGAAAACTTCTAATAACTCAAAGTTTTAATATCTTAAACTTTCTGAATTTGAATTTCATTGGCAAAATTGATTTTTTTAAAACTCTTAAGAATAAAAATGGATAGCATGCAAGACTTTCGCTTCTCTTGCATTTCTGCATATTCTTTAGATATTTTTAAGCATAAATACAACAAAATACTTCAAGATATAATCTTTGCAAACTCTAAATATCTCAGTGTTTTAATATTTTGAAGTAAATGTATCTTGTTTAAGGAATATTTAGATATTCCTACTAATAAAACAAGACCAAAAATACTGATTAAGAAAACATTTTACCATGCATCTGTCCTAATCAGGCACGACATGCTTTAAATAACAAGTAATTAGTCCGTCTGCAATGAAAAAGTCAATTCTGCGAAAAAAAATCACAGCCAGCTGCAACACTGATGTTGTTTAATATGCAGATTTTTCAGACCAATGAGATTGCACGGTTTTGCATGAACGATCGTAGCTGATTAGGACACAATAATAACAAAAAAATGTTCATTTCTCTTGCATTTCTGAATATTTAGCTTCTTTCTAAGCTAAAAAAAAGCAATGTGCTGTAAAATAATTCACAGCTGTGCGAACGATAAAGACTTCATGAAGAGATTCAGCGGTTAGAAAAAGACATTTTTTCAACAAAGAAACAAACAGATCAGTGTAGAAAAGAAAAACAGGCATGTAGAAAAGGACGAATGCTTATCCAGGCGTCCTTACGCTCCGTATTTGCCTTGCATTTTGAGATATTAAAGATCTCAACTGGAAGAGAAGAGCTGCCAAGGAGAAGTTCCTCTTTCTGGGTTAAAATTTGGAATCGGAGATCTGGAAAATGAGCTCAAGTGGAAGATCGTATGCGTTTGTCCATCCGTCCACAGTGAGATGAGTCGAACGAGAGGAGCGTTAGATAAAGCGTTAGTCATCATGAAGACTAACATTCGTCCAGTTTGAGGTGATGATGGTTCTGGAGTGCAAGAACGGAGGTTGACATCAGGATGGTGCATTCTGGGATACGGAATGGCCCGTATGATTCTAGTCTTCCTGACACATGGGCAGGTTGACGAAAGTGAAGACGTTGTATTCGATCATGATGGAGAAGCAGAGGAAGACGGCGTACAGCACCAGCACATAGACGCCCAGCTTAAAGTCCAGCTTCCACCTGTTCAGATGAATCCCAAGAATCTGCAGGTGAAAATATGGAAAAATACTTTGACCACTTACAGACGCAAGTCAATTTGTGCGATACAATACTCATCCAAGAAACTGAAACATTAATTGAATCAGGCTACCAATGTCTAGACAGAGATACATACATAAAATAATTTGATTACTAAAACATTCTGGTAATAAAAACTAAATGCAACATTCAGTATAAACAATTGTCAGTCACTTTACAACAACATTAGAAATAACTTTAATTTTACTGCCATTTCTATATAGTTTAATTTCATTCCTTATTAATTGATTTTTAATTTGACTTCATCAAAATCAAAACGTTTTCAGCAAATAAAAACTAAAAATGGCAATCACTTCATAACAATGTTAAAAATAACTTCTATATTATCAAGTGCTAAACGTAATATTACTGCTTCAATTTATGTTTTGTTTTTTTTTTTCAAAAAAGAACACATTTGATTATGAAAACATTTAGCAATATATAATCATATATATATATATATATACAATCAATGAATTATCAAAACATTCATAAACTAAAAACCATTACTTCATAACAACATCAAAAATTAACTTTTTAAACTTTAACTTTTTTAATTAACTTTTTAATTTTATTAGCACTACCATTTTATCAAGTACTAAACTAAATTTTATAATTTAAATTTATGTTTTATTACATAATTTTTTATTACCAGATTTATTAAAAAAATACCTATTTGATTATCTAAATATAATCAGCAAATAAAAAAGCTGAAAATACAAAAACTTATTTTATAATAGTTATAATATTATAGTTTCAGCTGATCTTTTATTATGTAATTTATACTAAAATAATCAATAATTTGATTATCAAAATATATTCAGCAACAAAAGAAAAGAAAATACAATATTCTGTTTAATCAACTGCAATTAGCACGTAACATTAGACATATTTTTTATTATTATTTATTGTCATTTCTATATTATAAGATGCTAAACTAAATATTACAGCTTCAGTTTAGATTTTAATCATTTGATTGTTTCATTAATTTATTAAAAATGTATAAAAAAATTGATTATCACAATATATTCAGGAAATTACTGAAAATACAATCACTTTGTAATAAACATTAGAAATAACTTATTTTATAACATTTATAATATATAATAATATAGGCTCAATTTATCTGTTTTATCACTTGATTTTTGTATTATTATTCTTTGATTTATTTGTCCAGATGTTTGTAATTTTTTAACGATCATAACTGTGATACTAGAATTAATAAATGATTTAAATTACGCTATTTCGAATATTTCCTTTCATGCAGTGTGTAAAGCAGCTGTATGTGAATGCAAATGATCTGCAAAGTTGTAAAGTTTGAAAGTGCACAATAAAGTTTAACTATGAACAGACACAAATGACACCTGCGCTTGTAGATCTCCTTCAAATTAGCAAACCTGTCACTCGAAAGTTAACAATTTTTTTTTATCTTTCCTGCAGAATTGACTGAAAGAGTTTACAGCTTGCATCTAAGCCTGATTGAGTCATGAATCGTCTCAGGAGGATCTCCTGATTTACTCACGGTGAGCGCGACAGAGCCCAGCAGCAGCACCACGGAGTAAACGAGTCCCCGACTGTTTATCATCACCTGTACGGAGAAAGGAAACAGCCTCATCAGCTCCCACAATGCCGCTGTGCCATTAAACCATTACGCTAAACAGAGACGGCGTGTTTCAGACTAGGGCTCAACAGAAGCTCCTGCTTTGAAAGGAGCACAGAAGAGCACACTTGATCTCTGTTCAAACAGAACAAGCTTCTGGATGTGCTTACAACTGATCCATAACTGACTGCCATGGTCTGCAGCGCCCAGGGAACGCCGAGCCCCACCAGAATGTCAAAGACGTTACTGCCGATTGTGTTGGACACGGCCATGTCTCCCAGACCTGCAGAAACGAGAGACGCTCTCAGACTTAACAAGCAATGCAGACACATTCATGCACATTCAGAGCTTACGTTTCTCCTGAAACGACGCAATTGTGCATGATGTGGCTTGACATGATAATGTAAACTGGTTGCACCTTAATTTGCGTAAGAGTAAAATAAAAACAAAATAACTTAATGGAAAAACTTTTTAAATACATTGGTGAAATACAGTGGTGAAAAAAGCAAAAAAGTAATACACAACATACAGAAAGCAAAACAATAAGGAAAGTGGTGAAAACGTTGATAAAAAGAAAATATATATATTTTTGCAAAATTATTGCAAAATAAATCTAGCAAAATTTGGTGCGAAATTATCAATTAAGCAGCAGAAAAAGTAGCCACAAAAAAATATTCTATCAAAATAAAATAAAAAATGTATATATTATATTTTATATTACATTATATATATATAATGTATATTATATTATATTACCTATAAAATAATTATTAAAATTAATAAGTAATATTATGTTAATAATAATAACAACAATTAGGAAAATAAAAAATAATAATAACAACAAAACATTATTTTATCAAATAAATAAAATTAAATAAAAAGATTTAAATTAAAATAATTATTAAAATTGATAAAAGCAATAAATAATAATTATTATTATTATTATTTATAAAATAATATTTAGAAAAATAATCACCATTATTATTGTTCTGATTTATAAAATAACAAAATATTTAGTAAAAAAACAACAACATCATAAAAAAATAAAATAAAATAAAATAAAATTTACCCCCAGTTTTACAAAGGCTTAAACCTAGTCCCAGACTAAAATGTAAGTCTAAGCTATTCCATCTGAACGAAACTTGCACTAACTGATCTTAAAATATACCCTTTGCCTTTGTTTTGTGGCAAGATGCACACCAGTAATGTTTTTTTTTCTAAGGCACATTTATGAAAATTACTTAAATGTCCTAACTGAACTATGGCGTAATCCTGGCTTAGTCTAAAGCCTGTCTGTGAAACCAGGCCAAAATAAAATAAAATAAAATAAAACAAAACAAAAAACAAAATTAAATTAAATTAAATTAAATTATTGGAGCTTTCGCTAGAAAATCCCTGGATCAAAACAAGATTGAGTCAAATAAATAAATAAATAAACAACAAAAATTAAGTCAAATGCATCATGTCATCACTATCAAAATATTGCTCCTGTTGTTTAAACAACCAAAAAAAGAACTACAAATTCCGTCTGGTGCACATAATCTTTTAGATACAAAATCTAAACTTCAATGTAATATGAACCTCAATATTTTTTCTATGCCTGGAAAAGTCAAAAGAGAACCATTACAAACTCATCCTAAAAACTATACTCTGTACACTAATCTTGTCTTCTACAGTCAGAATTGAGATTCAGTCCATGTCTGAGGTAAAGTGATTGATGGTGACACAGGAACAGGAAATCACATTATCTGAGTTGCAGCGCTTTGATCAGATACGTGAGGGTAAAATTGTCTGTATTTCATGTTAAATTCAACCCGCCGCAGTTTTATTGATCAGAACGACACGATCAATCTACCTTGACGAGCCACGATCAGGCTGGCGATACAGTCCGGGACGCTCGTGCCCGCGGCCAGAAACGTGATGCCCATGATGACATCGGGAATGCCGAGCGTGTATCCGATAATCGTCACCTACAAGACAATAGGAGCAGGAGGTTAATACAAACAAGACAGGAAAAAAACAGAAAGGAAGAGACTGACAGAACAAGCAATGCCGAGCTCACATAAACCGATGCAAAGTTTTGGAAAAAAATGCAAAAAAGTAATAAGCAACATAAGGAATGCAAAACAAAAAGCAAAAAAACACCACATGCAAAACTATAAATGAAACAGTGGGAAAAGCAGCCACAAAAAGTACATTTTACCAAAATAAAGTAAAAAAAAAATTACATTTTTATTTACATTACTAAAATTATTAAAATTAATACATAAAATTATTAATAATTATCATCATTGTTGTTGTTTTAATTTATAAAATAACAAAATATTTAGTCAAATAAAAATATAAGAACAACAATAACAAAACAACATTATTTGTTTTATTCATGAATCATTGGTTTTTAAGTACGTGCAAGCAATAGTAAGTCATTCAAGCCATGTTTTATTTTCTACATATCATTTACTGCCATCAGGGAAGCCTTAGAGTTCCATTATGTAGAAGTAATCGTTATATGAATTCATTTATACCTGTATCTATTGGGATTTTAAATAGTAACTGCAATGGTATTTTAACTAACAAAAGTGTTGCTGTTGTTGTTTTGTGTGCTTGTTGCAGCTTTGAGTCCAAGACAAATTTCTTGCAAAGCACAATAAAGCATAACACTAACTCTAACTCTAAATCTAGACGAGTTGCACGTACCATCCACACCATAAAGTAGGAAAAGACGGCGATCCAGACGGTGGAGAGGATGAATGAGAGCATGAAGTATTTCTCCCAGCGAGACTTGGCA
This sequence comes from Labeo catla, assembly GCA_012976165.1. Classification (NCBI taxonomy): domain Eukaryota; kingdom Metazoa; phylum Chordata; class Actinopteri; order Cypriniformes; family Cyprinidae; genus Labeo; species Labeo catla. The sequence goes on along the minus strand of VONZ01000185.1, from coordinate 664,825 downwards.
CAGTTTGGGATGGTGAAGTACAGGATCAACAACAACGGCCAAGAGATCAGCCATTTGGTTTTGTTCATACAGCCGTCTGAAACACACAACATACGATTTTAAAGGAACACTGCAGTGCTATAAACTCAGGTTCTGTTCCTTTAACCCTCATGTTTTGTTCCAGTCATTTTGACCCGGAAAGGATTTCGTTTTTCATACCATGGTTAAAATTTCTCAGTGGTGGTGTAAAACAACACTCTTCTGTGAACAGAATCAACAACAGCTCTGTTCACAGTGACCCGTTTTGGTGCTGGTCCCTTTAAATGTTAATGAGCTACTGCTCAGCCCGCCCCTCTCTTTCATTCTTGTGTTAAAGTCACCATTTTTATTCATGCAGTTATAACTGCTCAAAAACCATTTAAAGGGTGGTTGTGTGCCAACACACATTTCAGTTTAAACAACATGTAAAAGTGAGTTTTGCATTCGATGACACCTTTAACTGGAAACACCAAACTATGCAAAGGATTTTCGGCACAACACAAAGGGTTAAAAAGCTCATATCTGTTCCTTTAAATGCTCTTTCTGAGGTGTTTTTTTTCCACTTCCATCACATCTGTTTCTTTTCTGAATGTATGTGGTGCAAGTATTGTCTTTTGAAAGTAACTCTCTTTTACTCACCTGGTAGTCTGAACGGTGAGGTGAGTTCACTCTCTTTCTCCTCAGTGGTTTTGTCTTCTGGCACGTTTCCATTCTCAATGTCTGGTTTGCCGTCCACCACGGCCGTCTCAACGCCATTGGCCGACTGGACCAACCTTTGACGCTACAAACAATGAAAACCACTTTTCTAGAAATGCACCAATATTAAAAGTCTGGCTAATACCGATAAGTTGATGATATAAATGGCTGATATTACCATTTTTTGTACTATTTTGTAAAAAAAATAAAACAACAACAATAAAAAAAGAAAACAGTAATAATTTAGGCATCACAACATTATAATGTACAGCATTAAAAATTAATTTTCATTTTGATTTTTAATTAAATCTATATTTAACAGTCTAATTAAATTATTTATAAATTTAAACAATCATTCAAAAGTTTGGGGTTATTAAGATTTTAAAAAAATAATTAATAATATTTTTATTCAGTAAGGACACACCGAGTCAATCAAAAGTGACAGCAGAGACATTTAAAATGTTACAAAAATTATTTTTCAAATAAATAGAATAAATAAATGCTGAAATATATCACGGGTTCCAGAAAATATTTTAAGCAGTTTTCAACATTGAAAATAATCAGAAATGTATCTTGAGCAATAAATCAGAAGCTCCTGCAGGATCATATGACACTGAAGACTAGAGTAATGAAGCTGAAAATTCAGCTTGAAGTCAAACACAAAATATCTCTTTTAAATTGTAATAATTTTTCACAATTTTACTGTTTTTACTGTATTTTTTATCAAATAAATAGAGTCTTGGTGAGCAAAATGTGTCTTTTCAAAGACATAAATACAGACCCAAATTTTCTTTATTTATAAATATATATATATATATATATATATATATATAGTAGTCAACATTTGAAGTGGATCAAAAAAATAAAAAAAATATATTTTTTTATTTTTATTTTTTTTGCTGGTCTGTCTATTTAGGTGTCTGCCATACCTCTGTTATAATGAGACGGCTGGCCATGCGCAGACGAGTCTTGGGTCCGAAGTGGTTTGTGACCATGACACGGAGACCAGCTTCAGGGAAACGGTAATTTGGAGGACTGGCGTTGATGATTTCATCAACCATTACCACTGAACCTCGACTGTAAATCTTACTGGGCTTGACTTGAGAAAAACAAAACAAATATCCATAAAATACACACCAAACATGCGGAGGACTCATTTCTTTCTTGATATTCCAAATTAATGTTTTAGCACTTATATGAAACATTTACTCCTCTACCTCAAATTATTAGCTGCGTTTTCAGAGAAGCATCAGAAAAAGCGTGTGCAGTAAACGCAGAAAGGTTTAGTAAGACTAAACAGGCAGGCAGAGTTAAACGTGAAGATACCGAGGCCAGAAACAGGCAGATGAGGAATGAGGAAAGAGGCAAACTCTGGTGAAAAGAGAGCAGGGAGGAAAGAGACAGAAGTGATAGATGAGGCAGTGACGTTACCTCTCAATCATAGACGCGCAGAAGTAGGAAGAAGCAAAAGTGCTGAGATCTCAAGAGCTTCGCACATACTGGATCTGCTTTAATACAGAACCAGGAGGACGTTTCTCTCACAAAGACAAAAAATAATTGGACAAAAGACCAATCATGCTGTTTAGAGAATGTACAATAAATAAGAAGACCAAGATGTCCAAGATATCTATTTTTAAAACAAACACACTAAACTTTTAGAAATGCCTTCTTTGTTTTTGTCGTCTTCATAAGTTGAAATTTTCTTGAGGTCTTAATATTTAATAACCTGAACTAACCTTGTGAAAACAATCTCAAATGAAAAATGATTGATATTTTTAAGAATAAAAATCTTAATGGTAAAAATGGCTATGAAATGAACTGACAACTACAAGATTAAGCTGAATTAAAAAAAAAAAAAAATCTGCTTATTCATTATACTGTATATTATAATATAGCATTTTATGTATGCATATGTGTGTGTGTGTATAGTATATAAATATATATATAAATTCATTAACTGAACACATTATTCAAGTCACTGTATGTATGCATTTTTTGTTTTTCATATTTTTAACAACTTAAAGACTATTCCAAAATACAGGATTTTAACAATTAAAAACTATATTAAAACATTTTAAAATATTGCAATTTAGTAACTGAAAAAAATATTATATTGAAAAAATATTATATTAAAGTCGCAGTATTTAACCTAAAGATTATGGAAAGATATTTTGCCAAATTAACAATAATAATAATAATTTCTGCTTTTTACTAAGACATTTGTTTCTTCATTGTGGGCTTCTTAAAATATATAATAATAATAATAATAATAATTTCATGTAATACATTTAAACAATGTAATTCAGTAACTGAATTCCCCATTCAAGTCACAGTATGTATGAACAGAAAGATTATAACTTTTATTTTCAGATATTTGGAGCATAACTGACTGCATTTAACAATTGTAAACACACTTTTTAAACATATTGCATTTCAAGGTGACTTCACACTTATATTGAGGGTGACATGGATATGAAATTATGAACTATGACTTGTATTAAATCTGTATTTTTAAAGCCTGTCTGTTTAGTCTTACCTGTACCCAATAGCGGTACTGACAGATCATCCCAGTTACAGTCTAAACTGTCTTTACCGTCCTCCAGTTCATTGCCGGCCGCCGCGTTTCCATTGGCAACGTTCTTGTCGCTCCGTCTTGTGAAAAACTTCTGCATGCTTGCATTAAATCTAACACAGATGAAGAGTCAAAACCAAAAAAATCCATTAGTCCAGTGTCACACGATCCTTAAGAAACCATTCTAATATGCTGATTTGCTGCTCAAGAAACATGTATTATCATCAATGATGAAAACTGTTGTGCTGCTTCATGTTTTTGTGTTAACTCACTTCATGATGAGGATATATACAGCATACATAACCACCAGCACCAGACTCTCCCACCTGACACACACAAGTGAGATTCACACCATCAAAACCAGACATCAGATGGAGGTTTTCAAAAATCAGACAAGAGAAGAAAATGAAAAGAGACTCACCACACAATCTTTTCATCATAGATGAACTGACGTCAGGTGACAAGAACAAACATAAAAATAATCAGTTACAGTCTAGTTCCAACAGAACTTCAATGGAGAAAAAGTTAATATAATATTCAGATGCTTTAGAGCAGAGATTCCAAAGACTTATTTGGATGTCAAATATTTGAAATACCCCTGAGATGTGTTTTAATCTGATACTCACCACAATTAGAGCAACTACAGACAATATGTAGAAGAAAGAGTCACGGAAAACAGCCCACCAGGTCAGTAAGACCACCTACAGACATCAACACAGACTACTGTTAAATACACAAACACATGAAGATACACTGTACACTGAATATGAACTACGTTTTACAGAACACAGAAAATCTGAAACAGTATGAAACAATAAGCACTTCAAAAACTCATTATGTGCATCTGTAATTCAGGCAGGGGCCTCTAGTTATCATCTCAGAAATAAAAATGAATGCATTTTTAATTACATTCTGTGAAAAAACGTGTTTTCATCAAAACACAAACAAGAAAATGATTGCAAAGTGCAAAATATCCAAAAGCAAAATCACATTGGAAATGGAAGGTCAAGCTGAGAGCACTGCATTATGGGATACATTATTCAGTATAGCACATACTTTCTTAAATATTGACTCTTAAAAATCTAGATTCGTAAATAGATCTTTGAAGCACTTTCAGAAAAGAAACGCATGTTCTCAAAAACCATTTACTCTCTTAAAAATGAAATTCCAAAAATGATGCCGTAAAAGAACTTTTTTTTGGTTCCCCAAAGAAACTTTCAGTGAACTGTTCTTAAAATACATTTTCTTTTTACACATGCAATTTACATTTACTTTTAATTATTAAGCAAACAAGCAATTTATTATGCAAAAGCCAAAACCACAATACACCACAATGCTTAGTTTCAGATAGTTTCACACAGAGATATGTGGAATGTTAAACTGTAAAATAAAATAAATAAATAAATAAATAAATAAATACAACGAAAATTAGAAATGTGCCTTGGTAACTAACTGAAATAAAATAAGTTTAAGAACTAAAATGACTTGAAATAAATAAAAGATAAATAAAAATATTAAAATGACTAATAAAAATTACAATAAAACCTAAAATTGCTGAAAACCATTTACTCTCTAAAAAATGAAGATTCCAAATATGTTTATTTATTGTTTGTTTGTTTGTTTGTTTGTTATGGCAATGATGGTGTACAAGAACCTTTTTTGGTTCCCCAAAGAACCTTTCAGTAAACTTTTCTTAAAATAATTTTTTTACACATGCAATTTACATTAACTTTTATCCAAATAAAACAAGCCAACAAGCTAAAACCACAATACACCACAATGCTTATTTTAAGATAGTTTAAGCTAAATAAAACAAAACACACACACACACACACAGATATGTTGAATGTTAAACTGTTAAATAAAATAAATAAATAAATAAATACAACGAAAATGCCTTGGTAACTGTAATAAAATACGTTTAAGAACTAAATTGACTTTAAATAAATAGAAGATAAATAAAAATATTAAAAGAACTAATAAAATCACAATAAGGCATAAAATTGCTGAAAACCATTTACTCTCTTTAAAATGAAGATTTCAAAAGTGTTTATTTATTTACTGTTATGACAATAACTTTTTTTTGGTTACCTAAAGAACCAGTGTCACGGACATTTTTTCTTTTATGGACTGTAAAGATTCCATGGATGTTAAAGATTTTTTATGTAACCATTGATGCCAATAAATAACCTTTTCTTTTTAAAGGTTTTTTTTTAGGTTCTTTGGACTTTAAGTTCTTGGTGTCTCATTACAGATTCTTCATATCCGTGTTTTGGTGATGGCTTCTTTAATGCACTATTATATATATGGTTTTCTACAGATGCTTCAAGAAAATATTGCAGACTTTAAATGGCAAAGTACAACTGTTTACCACAAACAGGTTCTTTTGGACAGTTTGTTTCAATGAACTTATTCAAATGACTGACTCACCAATCTATGTAATCATGCAATGACGTACAGTATAGGCAATAAGTGGCATTTTGGCTCAGTTTAGAGTCGAGTGACTGTCAGGCGTGTCCAAATGTGAGTTTTTAATTGAGTAACTTCTAGATCTGTCCTGCTTGAGCTGCAAACTGTTTCAGATGATTCAGTCCGAAAAAGAATCAGTTCAAACGAATGATTCGTTTTTAAACCGGACATCACTTGCACACCAGAGGTTTTGAATTACAAATCATAATGTTGTAAATAACATTCAGTTTCTTGCACAGACTGATAGTTTCGCTTCATAAGACCTCAATATATCTTCAGGAGCCACAGGTATTCATTTTATGCTGTCTGTATATGTTTTTTTTTACTTTTAAAGTGACGGTAGCCATTGACTTGAATGTTACGAATCAACAAGAAGCACAGTTTCAGTTCAAAATCTTCTTTACTGTTCTAATAAAGGAAAAAAAGGCACCTACAGTACATATGTGATAGGCTGAGGGTGAGTAAATTAACAGCAAATTTTCATTTTTGGGTGAACTGTCCCTTTAAGGACATGTTGGAGAAGATGCACAAACACACCTGTCCGGCAAAGATCCCACAAACTCCGATGATGCAGAGGATATTAAAGACGGCAGAACCGACGATCGTTCCGACTCCAACATCACCGTGAGTGATAAAGACGCCTGAAAACAGACATGATGAGCAAAAGCGCTGCACAGGAGGAGCTGGAACAACAGGAACAATTGTGTGTCTTTACCTATAACAGAAGCAAAGAGTTCGGGCGCTGAGCTCCCCGCCGCCATGAACGTTGCGCCAGCCACATCCTCGCTCAGATTCAGCTTCTGCACAACACAATAACAGCAGACAATTCACATCCAACAAAGCCTTTGGCACAAACAACACCCAAATCTGGAGCAGTATGTTTTATGAGCTTCTGAAAGCCTCAAAGTGGGTCAGAGAAAAAACAGTGCCGATTCTGCTGCTCTCATTGTACCGCGGTATTACTCAGATCAACTGGGAATTTGCTTGTGAATAATCCTACCTCACAGATTTTCTCAAGAGACGTCACGAAGTAGTCGTCGCACACGATTGCCAGGGCCAGGAACATGTAGAGAGCCTGCAAGAAGACCACAGAAGAAGGTAGAAACTTAAAAAATATCTCACTTATTACTCCTAGATACCAATGAGATAAATTCTTCCTCTAGAGTTTCAGAAGAGATCTCAACAGTGTCTCAGATTTGCAAAATACACAAAAATCTGCAATCAGAAATCAGAGATTTCAATATTAATTTATTTTCAAGTCAAACATATCAAAATCTATATATATATATATATATATATATATATATATGTTAAAATGTTAACTTTTTAATGCTAAAACGACAATTTGAAATGTTGCCTTGAAAAGTATTAGTATTCAGTTAATGTTTAACTGAAAAGTAACTGAAATAAATTAAGTTAAGAACTAAAATGGCTAAAACTATAACTGAAATAATTTAAAGATAAATAAAAATATTTAAAAACTAATAACAATTACAATAAGACAAATAACAGAATAGCTAAAACTAAAATCAAAACTGAATAATAAAAATAAAACCTAATTCAAAATATTCAAAGTTATTTATATACTATCATAGTATTTATTAATGTAGTAAATAAATGTACTAAATATCAGTGTTATTTTAGTACCACTGATATACTTTTTGTTAATATTTTGAATTACCTGTTATTTGACATTTTCAATTTTGTTTTCAAAATTGCAAAGTTTTATTATTTTTTTTTATAATTATTATTTTTTTAAATATTGTGTCATCCTTTTGTCACATTTATAAATTTTTTCTTTAATATGTCTGTCTGTCTATTTTTTAGTTTTTAGTTTGTTGAGTTTTAGTTTTTTTAGTACTTCAACTTTTTTCAATTTTTTTTTCTTGGAAATTAGCTGAAATGAATTTCAATTAATGTTTATTTTATTTCAAATAATGATTTTTCTTGATGGCTTTAGTTGAAGTTCACAATAAAAACCCTGCTGTATTCAGCTACCTGAAAAATAACACACCTGGAGAAAACTCTATCGCCCTCTACAGTACTGAGTTTTGTTCCCACCACAAAAATGTGCAATGCATGAACCAAACATTCTCAGTATGTTTCTGACCTTACTGTATGTCAATTATTGACCCAATGTGTCTCTATTCACGTCTCCTTTCAGGAGAAACACATGTGAAAAAACTCAAAAACCCCTGAGAAATGAAATCTTCCTGTAGCCCGCTGGCCGCGTTCACCTGCCGTTTATCACGGCTGTCAGCTCCAGAACGCCGTCTCTCCTCCACTCAACCCGTTTCCTCCTCTGCATGCACAATGTGTCCTTGCTCCAGTCTCCAGGCCTAACTGCTCCAAACCTCTGGATTCACATCTGCATTCACCGCAAGCCTTTCCTCAGCTTAATGAGCTGCCAACTCAATACAAGCTCCTGTTTATAGACCATTTGAAAGCAAAGCAAATGCATGCAAACACTATGATGACCTTGAGCGATGAGGATGATGACGGCATCATAACATGGGTCACACTTGTTTACTAAAACAGCAGACCTTGAAGATATGTTTACTGTATGTAATGACCTTTAATATGACTGACAATAGAATAATATAAATTAAACACATATAATATTTAAATGTATGTATTTTTACTAAATATTACATATAATATGAATGACATTTATTTATATAGGTGAATAGGGTTAAAATTATTTGCTAATAGATAGATCACAATAGTTTCCCTACCTGATTAATCAAAGTAATTTAAGAAATTGTTTTGTATTACAAGTTGAAATATTAAGTTTAAATATGCAAAGTTCATGACCTAATTAAATATGCACTTATTTGCATACATTTCCAGAACAGAAATTCGAATATTGGATAAAGTCAGGGTCAAAATTATATATATATATATATATATATATATATATAGCGCATAAATCGAATAAAACAAAAGAATAGGAATAAAACAAAAGTTTGGTGCATTTAATGCTGCTGAAGTAAAGATTTCTAATTCATTAAAATATGCAGTTTTCATTTAAATCTACAGATGCAAATAAACCTAAATGTGTATTTTGGATTATTCCCACTAGTCTGAGACATATTATGGAGGCAAAATACACAAAAAGCTCCCAAAAAATGACGACCATCTAAAAAAAGCCACAATAATTAACATATAAATGGCAAATGTGCCAATAAAAATGACTAACGTCCATCAGCTGATTTGTAGGTTTTGCACAGGCATTTTATGGGCCGTTTAATCATAAAAAGCACCAATTCCCTTCTTGAGTAATGACTTTACTCTGACAAACAGCACCAATTATAGTTTATCATTTCAGACAGATATTTCCACGATCATTTGCAGCCACAGGGGGCACCAAAGGACAGAAACCCCACACAAGGCACGTCAGGATTGTTTGTGTGAAAGCATAATTCAGACCTGAGCTGTACGTGATGCAAACATTAGAGCATTAGAGCGGCAGCGTTACATAACCATGGGCAGATTTTAATTGTGCTGCTCATGGCTGATAGAGTTAAATCTAGTCATATTAGCAGTGGATTAACCCACACTGAAAACAGCAAAGAGACGCACGCTATTAAATCACCACGGCCAGCAGGAGTGAGTGTGCATCATTACTGTGACCAATTTCACTTCTTTATACCTTTACAGAACTTCTGTGCAAAAATAACTTGGATAAAATTTCCCACAAACTTGCCATGATGCAATTTTCTAAATGTATTTTGCTAATCTGAGGAAAGAGAGAGAGATAAATGGACTTTCTCACCGCTATGATATGCAGCAGTACAGCACCGCTCTTCCGCTCAGCATTGGTGAACATATCATCTGGAAATTCATGGATGGCTGTAAAAAACAAACACACAGTTACAGTCATGTATTTTATAAGCAACTTGCAATGGATTCTGTAAAAAAGTTCCTTTTTTTTGTCCCCTTAGAAATATGTATGAATTCCTAAATCAAAATATATTTACTTGAGAAGCAAAATGACTTAAAGGAGTAGTTCACTTCCAGAACAAAAAAACGTACAGATAATTTACTCACACCCTTGTCATCCAAAATGTTCATGTCTTCTTTAAAAAAAACAAAAAAAGAAATCTAAAGAAAAATATCTGTAATTGGAGATTCAATTTTCAAGCTTTTACAAACCTGCATCTGTACCTGAGTTTCTTTCTTGTGTGGAACATAAAATAAATTTTTGAAGAATGTTAGTAACCAAACAGTTGACAGCAGCCACTGACTTCCACAGTAAGGGAAAAAATACTATGTAATTCAATGGCTACCAGCAACTGTTTGGTTACCAACATTTATCAAAATATCTTTGTGTGTGTGCATGTTTTTGTGGCATATCAGGACAAATTTGTATAATGTCATGGGTATGACATAGATATTACAAGGAGAAGGGGAATTTTGAGAACATTCTGAGCATCCCCATAATGCAAAAGGCTTATAAATCATACAGAATAAGTTTTTTTTGTTTTTGTTTTTGTTTTTTTTTGAGAAAGTAAAAATGTGCACAGTTTCCTGTGAGGGGTTGGGTGTAGGTATAGGGTTGAAGTAGGGCGATAGAAAATACGGTTTGTACAGTATAAAAACAATAGAAGTCTATGGAAAGTCTCCACAATTCACAAAAACAAACCTGTGTTTATGTGTGTTCAGCGAAAGAAAAGAAAAATCATACAGGTTTGGAACAACCTAAGGGTGACTAAATGATGACAGAATTTTCATTTTTGGGTGGACTATGCCTTTAAGTTTATTTTTTTGACCCAACGGACAGATAGCCTTTATAGTTTTAAGCATAAACTCACTTATTTTTATACATTTTTCAGAAAACAAGACTTAATATCTTCTGTCATTTTGTTTCTTAAGTAAATGTATCTTGGTGTAATAATGTTTAGATATTTGCAATGGAAACAAGACAAAAATGCAGAATAATAAAACAGGTTTTTGAATTTAAACAACATTCTGAGGTTCCCTATGAAACGAACCCATGAGTTGGTGGGAAAGGTGTTGCCAGGTGGTTGCTAAGATGTTCTAAATCTTTTTAGAATGTTGCTTTGTGGTTGCTAGGATGTAGCTATACAGTTGTTAAATGTTTCATAGTGTTGTTAAGAATGTAGCTCTGCATTTGCTGGAGTGTTGCTGTATGGTTGCTATGATGTTTTAAATTGTTTTTAGAATGTTGCTTTGGAATTGCTGTGAGTTGAGTGTTTTTCTTTGGAAAACTTCACTTCACAACATTCCAAAGCATAATATTGCACTTTTTACAGCGCTACATTTCATATTAAATATCCTTTAATACTTAATTACATTCGAATTCTAGCACTTTCTTACTTTTACTTGCATAAAAGTCATTTAAAGATTTACTTGAGTACAAGAAAGTACTACACTTTTGATGTTCTTAAGTATTAAAGGGAAAAAAAAAACTTTTATGGTAACACTTTATTTTGATAGTCCACTTTAGACATTCTACTAACAGAAAAGGACCTTTGCAACTAAACTAAACCTAGACTTAACCTAACGGTCTGCTCTGAGAGTTAGTTGACATGTAGTTGCAAAGGTACTTATAGTTAGTAGAATGTCTAAAGTGGACTATCAAAATAAAGTATAACCACTTTTATTTATGAAATGTAGTGCAGTAAAAAGTACAATATTATGCTTAAGTTTTCCAAAGAAAAACACTTTGATACAGTACAGATAGTTTTTAAATTTACTTGAGTGAAGTAAAAATACTTCACTACTGTCCATCTCTGGTTGCTAAGGTGTTGCTAGGGTATTCCTATGTGGTTTCTTAAGTGTTTTCTTAAAGGGATAGTTCACCCAAAAATTTAAAAAAAAATTACTCCATAATTCACTCACCCTCAGTCCATCCTAGACTTTCAAACGAATACAATTTGAAATGTATTAAAAAATGTTATGGCTTTTCCAAGCTTTATAATGGCAGTGAATGGCTGTTGAGCTTTTTAAAGCCAAAAAGTGCATTCATCCATCATAAAAAGTACTCCACACAGTTCCAGGGGGTTAATAAAGGGCTGAAGCGAATCAATGCTTTTGCATAAGAAAAAATATCCATATTTAAAAACCATATAAACCATAATCTCTAGCTTCTGCTAACTGTTGTATAAGTGCATGGTCAAGAGAGAGTGGCGTTCCAGCGGATGATGTAGGACGCAGGCATAGCGCAAGCTCCGGTGAGAATATGCTAGTCTCTCAAGAACCAAGTTTTGTTTACAGCAAAGAAATATCCTATAAGATTTTTCTTTACAAATCCTCATTTCGTACTTCTAATTCGTTACCGGTGTTTTGTTCTGCTCTCTCCTCTGCACTTATGATAGTCAGTGGAAGCTAGAGATTACAGTTTATAACATTTTACATATGGATATTTTTCTTACACATATGCATCGATTCACTTCAGGAGGCCTTTATTAACTACCTGGAGCAGTGTGGAGTACTTTTTATGATGGACAGATGCACTTTATTTTGCTTCAAAATCTCAACACCCATTCACTTCCATTGTAAAGCCTGGAAGAGCCAGGACATTTTTGAATATAACTCCAATTGTCTGAAAGACGAAAATGATATACACCTAGGATGGCTTGAGAGTGAGTAAATCATGGGGTAATTTTCATTTTTGGGTGAACTATCCCTTTAATAGTCTGAAAACATTTCCTCATGTCTGCTCATACTAGGAGGTCACATCAACTTTGAGTCCTTACGTGATCTGAATACATGAGGGAAACTTAAAACAGCCAAATTACACATTCTGATTGTAGAATCTTCATAACCATCACGATCATCCAAAACAGAAAGCAAGAGTGTTAAGCAGCACATAACAGCTTGAGGAATGAAAAGTGATACGCGAGGAACAAACCAAAAACAAATGGCACGTGAAACTACAACAGACTGATGGATAAACTGAGCAAACAGAACAAATCACACAAACTGATCTGCTTCTGCTGCCTCAGTGTCAATATAATGTAACATCAATATTAGATTTTGTATTTTTAATATGTATTCTTAGTTCTTGCAATTTTTGCAACAGACAGCTAGAAACCAAATATTTGTTTGAAGCCACTTTTTAAAAAAATGGCTACAACTTCAGACTTTTTTGTTTTTAATTGTGAGATATTAACACAGAATTGCAATTCTGAGAAAAAAGTCAGATTTTAAGATGTTAACTCACAGGAAAAAGTCAGAAATGTGAGCTTAAAAGTGTCACAATTACCTTTTATTTATAAAAAAAAAAACAGGTAATTGCAAATTCCCAAAAAGTCGAATTCTGAGTTCATGTTCTGCAATTTTCCATGCAAAACAGAGATAATTAGACTAAAAGCGAGAAAATACTTCAACATACACTACCATTCAAAAGTTTGGGGTCAGTACATTTTTATTGTTTCTTTTTTTTTTCTTTTTTTTTTTTAAGAAATTAATACTTTTACTCACCAAGGATGTATTAAGTTAATAATTAAAAGTTTATTAAAAGTTAATAATAAATAATTTACATTGTTATAAAATATTTATATTTTGAATAAACACTGTACTTTTTAAACTTGTTATTCATGAAAGAATCCTGAAAAAAAAAATCACAGGTTCCAAAAAATATTTGGCAGCACAACTGTTGATATTATCCAACATTGATCATTCTAATAATAAATCCGCATATTAGAATGATTTCTGAAGGATCATGTGACACTTAAGACTGGAGTAACAGCTGATAAAAATTCAGCTTTTCATCACAGGAATAAATTCTATTTTAAAGTATGTTAAAATAAAAAACATTATTTTATATTGTAAAAACATTTTGCAATATTACTGTTTTTTCTATATTTTTAATCAAATAAATGCAGCCTTGATGAGCATAAGAGACTTCTTTAAAGACTATTACAAGTCTTACTGACCCCAAACTTTTGAACGGTAGTGTATATTCTCTGAAAAGTCCAAATTTCTTTATTTTTACTGGAAAACATAAGGAAAAACATGCAGTGAACTTGGAGCTTTAACAGAACGTGTGGTGTACTATAGCGTCAGCATCCATTTAATCAGAAAACAGTTTTATAAAGAGACTTTCACGTGCTCCACAGTTCAAAACAACATATCTGGTCCACGTCTTTTATCTAACAAACCCCAGAAGTGGTGGAATTAATAAGTTATTCATGAATAAGTTGCTGATGCATAAACAGAAGAAAGATTTCTAGCTCACAGCTAGAAGGACTGGAGACGGGTAAATACCACTGAATATGACTAAACTCAGAGTTGAGATAGAAAAATGGGCTGGAAAGTTTGGCATTCAGGATGTTTAGAGCGTTTGGAAATGCCACTTTTGACGGCATGTCTGCACAAGTTGTCCATCTGCTGCGTGTTCACTTGACGTCCTTTGTTCTCAGATGTCTTTCACACAGATCATCGATATCTGAAAAAAATCTGAACTTACAGAAACGGGGCGTTCAGTCTGAGCTGTCAGCGCAAAAGTGGGAGACAGAGAGCAACACAACTGCTTCTTACTGCACAGCATATACTGTACACTACCGTTAAACAACGCAACAAACTCACTATGCTGTGTCAGATTTTATGTAACATGTCGAAACACAAATAGTGTAAAGTTTTACCAACATGTTTTGCTGTCTTAAATGTTTATAGTTGTAAATTGTACAGTTGTTATTGCACTGCTATTCTGCACAGTATGCACTACACTTATTTGATGCTGAACATTTAAGATGCATCCACATTTACATCCACATTTATCCATTTTGGCAAAGCTATTTGCATTGCATTTAAAGCATGTTTTTTAATCAGTTAATGCATTCGCAGGGAATAAAACCCATGACCTTGACACAGGAATAACACCACTGAGATGCGCAGATTATAAATAAAATAAAAAAAATAAATAAATAAATAAAATTGTACTGTAATAAAAAATTAATTTAATTATTATATTATTAATTTAATAATAAAATTAAATGAATATAATAATAATAAAATTAAAAACTTAATAGCAATATAAATAACTAAACACACACACACACACACATATATATATATTAATTAATAAATAAATATATAAAAACAAATACCAAATTTGCATTTAAAAAATAAAAATAATAAATAAAATATAATGTAAAAATATAATATAAATAAAAAATACAAGTGAACAAAAATATATATTATTAATTTCATTATATTAATTTTATTATTATTCATTAAATTATTAATTGAATCATTATATAATATTCATTAATAATAAATAATAAAATTTAATTAAAAAAAACATAATATCAATATAAATAACCAAACTAAATATATTATATATATATATATATATATATAAACGAAGTAAAAGGCACATTTAAAAAAAATAAAAATATATAATAAAAGAAATAAATAAAATATAAGACAAATATAATATCAATAAACAAATACAAGTGAATATATATATATATATATATAAGCTGATATTATTTTAAGGTCAAGGTCAAGGTCAAAGTCCATTGCATTGTGGCATAAAGTATTTTTCATTGAGGTTTTTATCACAGTTCGCTCTGATTGTGTTGTGCATATTCTAGCAAATATTGTCATTCAGATATTCTATGCATACAGAACTTTCACATACTGTGTGTGCACACCACACATATTGCAAAAACTACCATTATAACATGCCAACTACAGCTGACTTCCACAAGGCCTCTCAGATAATCCTCGTGCAGCAGGACGTCTATTATAGATGCCAGAACATGCAAAAGCAGCCCATCCCTCACCATGAGTCAACACTGTCTCTCCTCAGCCAGCTCTAAGAATAGCAGCATATAGATTAAACTCCTGGAGAGGTGAAGGTGACTTTTATGCTCCATTTCAGGCAATGGATTCATTAAGCAGCCGCTCATCATGTGTGCTCTTAGTTTTGCAGGGAACACATCAATATTCCCTGTCTGAAAACACGAGCACGGACGGCGAAGGGATGCAATGATTAGAACTTCATCTTAAAAGATCAATAAATCATCTGTCTGTCTGTTTTCACACTGACGACTTACATGCACCTTTATAATGTGATTAAAGCAGTGCTGTTAAACCAGGGCTTGTGTAAACGGAATACTGTGATTATGTTAATGTGATTAAGCTTGTAATTAGAGTAACGACAATCACAGTGAAATCCAGACAGATGAAAACATGAAGGAACAGAAACAGAACAGCTTTACATAATAAGGCATTGTGTTTTTCATAGGTGCATTTCCAATAAGACAAAACACACCAAGTCCAGTGAACATTTCCATTTAAAACAAGCAAATAAAAACAGGAGCTTAAATGTGTGTTTGGTTGGGGTACAAAAGAAAAATGGCAGTAAACAAGCATCTAAACGGGGTTGAACGGGTGTTCAAAATAGCATACTACCATATTATTCTTACTTTTTATGCAGTATGTAGTGTATATAAACTACCATTCAAAAGACTTTAATCTTTAACATTTTTTAATGTTTTTGAAAGAAGTCTCTTCTGCTCACCAAGGCTGCAAATATTTGATCAAAAATACAGTAAAATCAGCAAAATTCTGAAATATTATTACGATTTCCAATAGCCACTTTCTATTTGAATATGTTGTAAAATGTAATTTATTTCTGTGATCAAAGCTAAATTTTTAGCATCATTACTCCAGTCTTCAGTGTCACATGATCCTTCAGAAATCATTCTAATATGCTGATTTGCTGCTAAAGAAATGTTTCTGATTATTGTCAATGTTAAAAAAAGTTGTGCTGCTTTATATTTTTGTGGAAACAGTGAAACATTTTCTTTTCCATGATTATTTGATGAATAGAAAGTTCGAAAAAAACAGCATTTATTTGAAACAAAATCTTTTTGTAACATTATACATGTCTGTATTGTCACTTTTGATCAATTTAATGCATCCTTACTGAAAAAAAAAAAGTATTCATTTTTTTATATACTTACTGTATGTCTTGTATATATCTGCTTTATGCTTTAAATTTTTTATGGGACATAACATTTACATTTTTCTGTATACAATATGTACTGTTAGTAAACACTGCACAGTATGCACAATTTCCTAAAAAATAATAAGTGCATGAGTAGAAATTATACCGATTTTATTCAGTGAGTCCAGTTACCTGTGAAATAATCACAGTATTATCGAATTTAATGTAAAAACATTATTTTGTATATGATGAAATAGTTATGATGCATTAAAAAAAATTACGATTGCAAGAATAAAGTCATAATATTTTGAGAATAAAGTCAAAATTACAAGAATAGTCATAGTATTGTAAGATTAATTTAGTAATATATGGAATAAAGTCAAAATTACCAGAGCAACGCAAGAATAAAGTCATAGAAATACAAGTTTAAAGTTGTAATATTTTGAGAATAAAGTTAACATTTTAAAAGAAAAATAATTACAAAATTGTCTTTTAAAAACATTTAATCTAATTTAGTAGTCTAAAGCTACAACTTTATTCTCATAATTTTGACTTTATTCCTAGAATAGTTTTACTTTATTTTTAAAATCCAATGTTTCTATTCACATAATTATAACTAAAACACGTCAGATACAAAGTAGAGTGCATGCATTATTATTAATAAGAATAAATACAAAATTAATAATAGTTACTGTATTAGGATTGATGTGGTTTGGAATTGGTAAAATGAGCTTGGGAAAAAAACATATGACCAGAATATCAACGTGCTTAATAATTATGCATGCACTGTATTTAAAAAAATATATGCTTAAAATACCATCACTTCTGGTTCATTCTTAACACTGGACATGGAACAGTGTAAACAAATTAAAATAAACAAATTGCATTGTGAGACGCAACAGCATGCAATGCAGAAATTGCTACACTACGCACAGCATGTAAACAAGAACAGAAAACATAAGCAGTTTCCCACCATCAGTAAAGTAAGTATTTTGTGTAGAATAGATGCAGTATGTGAACTGAAAGAGAACTGAACGAGTTTTCTGGGTTGTAAACACTGAACATGAGAACGTCAGTCATGTGTGTGAGTGAACACGTCACGTTCTCCGGAGACACACACTCATCTGTGCTCATCATGAGTTATATCACAATAGGTCAGTGTGGAGACTCACTGCTCCATTGTGTCATGGTTAACGTTCCTCACTCTGGGTTCAGTGTTTTGCCTCATCGCATTTCTCCAGCTACCGATCATCGCAGGCAATTAGCTAAGCATGAATGTCCCGTCTGAGTATGCCGGGAAGATCACTTCAGACTCCAGTAATGTGAAGATGAGTGTCCTACATTGTAATACACGGTACGCTGAACGAGAGCCAGACATGTCAGGATTATCAGTAAAGTAGAACATGCACCTAAGCAAATTATTAGATGTGAACGAACGGATGATCAATAGCATGACCTTGAAGGTTTCCTCCAATGATTAGAGGTTAGGGACATTTCAGTGTCTGTAACCAGTGTGTAACCGTAATTCATCCCACAGCCTTTGCATTATTTGTTTAAAACTGTGGAAAAAAAAACAAAAAAAAACATGTAAATCAATGGGTTTGTAGGTGAAAGTCTGATTCCTATGGAAGCCTGTTTCCCTCACGAGATAAGAAGAACAAAAAAAAGGCAATTCAAAGTAACCTTTTTTTCGCAGTTCAGACATTGAGTTCAATTCTGTTTGCAATTCTGTTTAGTTTTTGCCATTCTGCGGTTATATATCGCAATTCTGCATTTATATATCATAATTCTGCGTTTATATCTCACAATTCTGTGTTTATATATCGCAATTCTGCATTATTTCTAGCAATTCTGAGTTTGTTTCTCGCAATTCTTCATTATTTCTCACACTTTTAAGCTTATATCTTGCAATTCTGTTTATTTCTTCTCATATTTTGCAATTCGGAGCTTATATAAAGCAAATTCTGCATTTATTAGTTGCGGTTCTATTTATTTCTTGCAATTGTGCATTTATATATCACAATTCTTTATTCTTTCTCACAAGTTTATGTCTCACAATTCTGTTTATTTCTTGCAATTATGCATTTATTTGATCACAATTCTAATATGTTGTAATTCAGAGTTTATATCTCAATTCTTACTTTATTTCTTAAAATTCTGCATCACAATTCTGCGTTATTTCTCACAATTCTGAGTTTGTCTCCCACAATTCTGCCTTTATATATTGCAAGTTTTTATTTTTCAATTCTTAGTTTACATATTGCAAATTTTGTCACAATTCTGAGTTTCTATCTCACAATTCTTACTTCATTTCTTGCAATTCTGCATTTATATATCAGAATTCTGCATTATTCCTTGCAATTCTGCAATTCTGTCTCAAGATCCTACATTATTTCTCACTGTTCTGAGTTTGTCACGAAATTCTGAGTTTGTATCTCCCAATTCTGCATTTATATATTGCAATTCTAAGTTTTTATTTTGCAATACTTTCCATATCGCAAAATTTGTGTCACAATTCTGAGTTTATACATCGCAATTCTGCATTTAAATGTCACAATTCTGAGTTTCTATTTTGCAGTTCTGTTTCTTTATTTATTGCAAATCTGCATTTTTATACCAGTTTTACATTATTTTTCACAATTCTGAGTTTCTATATTGCAGTTTCTGTTAATATGTTGCAATTCTGCATTTATATGTAACGATTATGAGTTTGTATCTCACAGTTCTCTCTATTTCTTGCCATTCTATATTTATATATCACAATTCTGCACTTATATGTCGCATTGTGCATTTATATATATCATATTTCTAAGTTTTTATTTTGCAATTCTGAGTTTAAATATTACAATTTTATGTCTATATCCCACAATTCTGTTTATTCCTTGCATTTCTGCATTCATATATATCACAATTCTGCATTATTTCTAGCAATTCTGAGTTTATTTCTCACAACTCTGCATTCAAGTTTTTGTTTTGCAATTCTGAGCTTATATAATGCAAATTCTGCATTTATGCATAGCAATTCCTCACTATTTCTCACAATTCTAAGTTTATATCTCACAATTGCAGTTCTGTTTATTTCTTGCAATTCTGCATTTATATATCAATTCTGCATTATTTCTCAAAATTCTGAGTTCATATAATTGCGATTTCGGTTAATATGTCGCAATTCTCAGTTTATCTTAATTCTGAGATAATATCTCGCAATTGTGTGTTTATATGTTGCACTTCTGAGTTTATATAAGACAGTTCTGCGCTATTTCTCACAACTCTGACTTATTTTCTCTGAATTCTGAGTTTATAGCGGAATTTTGTGCTTCTGTCACGGAATAAGAAATTAAAAAAAGGTAACTGTGACATTTTATCTCACCATACTGACTTTTTTTCTCACAATCACAAGTTTATAAAACAAATCTCCTACATATTGTAATATACGGAATGCTGAATGAGAGCCAATTCAGACTTTTTTGTAATCGTGAGTTTATCTCACAAATTTTACTGTATACAGAAAAAATAAATTGAATTGTGAGATAAAATTGTGAGATAAAAAGTTGCAATTATCTTTTTTATTTTTTATCCCGTAGTGGAAACAAGTTTCAATAGATTGCTTAGAAAATCAACATCAAACAGCTTTTCAAAGGCAGACTGATTTAAAGCATCACAGATGAGTTACACACTGAAGTTTAACCACTGAAGTTGAGTTGGATGAATATTGCTTATCGTCATGTTACAATATAATGCAATTAACCTCTAATCCTGTAATCTTTCAAATGTATTTGCGTGTTGCGTAAGAGAGATCAGTAGATCATGGGACATCTGTTACAGACGCACGTGTGGACAGACACAAGCTCTTTGCAAAATCAAAAGGCTTACGGGGACAACAGAACTACATCTGGACAGATAATAGACTGATTTCACAGTGCTGGATGCTTAACAAACGCACTTACAAAACAACTGGGGCACAACAACAACAACACTTTTTAACTATGTGAAGATAAATGTTTCGTGTCCATACTCGTGATGACAGAAGGAGCAGAAGTCAAATGTTTTTCTTTCAAATATGCAAAAAAAATTAATACAAATAGAACCATTATATATTCATAATTATGTTCCATAATTTGAACCTCTTTACAAATGAACTGATGTCTTTTTAGATGACCTAAAAAGAAACAGCAGGTTTTTACATACCTATAATTCATGTTTTATTCATATGTTTTATAAATAACTATGAAGAACAAAACTCAGGTTTATTACAAAAATGTTGGCAGAGCAGAATGTGATGATACTGTGTGTATGTGTGTGTGTGTGTCCAGTGAACTTTGAGTATCATCAGCAGAAGAGGCCAATGCAGAAAAAACAGCTCAAGTGTGTAATGAACTGAATAATGAAGTAATGGAGCGCAGATGAGACAGAGAGGAAGACTGGACATCATACGAGAATGACTCAGCTTAATTTACAAATAATCTAGAAATTATTCACATAATACAAGAACTACAGCCAAAAGTCAGAATGAGACAACTCTAAAGTTAAAAAATCCTTTTACATTATGTTTAATAATAGGCTCAGCCTTTTTTACCCTGGGTTAAGCCATGTTTCACAACTGTTATTTTGAAAGGTGCTTAGCACTGCTTTTAATCAGTGATGAAGAGTTATGAAGCTCAGCTCCACATCTACTGTATGAAACAATGCACTGTTAGAATGTAACCAATCATAAATTAAACAACACTGCCTCATTAAATATTCATGAGCTTAGTAGAGTCACAGAAACTCACCTTCTTTAGTTTCATTGTCTGAGAGAAACAGTGGAAACTGTTAACTCTCAAGCGATAGAGACACATTATCATTACTACATGATACTTATGATATGAAACAAAGGCTCAGCTTTCAAATTTTGTCATTTTCTGTTAAGGAATTCAAACAAAAAATACCTTTTGGTGGCTCTTTCATGTGTCGTGACAGATCGATGTAGCGCATCAATTCAAGCAGAACGCAAACCAATCATCTCGTCCTCTTTACTACTAGTTATGGCACCAAATAAACATGAATAACATCAAAGGGTGTGTTGTTTTAGCCGTGGAAACTACATTTTGCAAACTCAAGTCCATTGACGTTAATCAACTCGTGTTTGGTTTGTCAGTCAGACAAAATGGCGTTGTGATTGGTCAGATCGACCGTCAATCAAACTCTCGGTGAATGACGAGTCGTGCGAAAAGCAAGTTGCGTGCTGTACTTGTCCAATCAGAGTTATTAACCTTGTCAATGTGTAAATATGATGTTATTTCAGGGTTTTTAAATGTACAGGTCTTCAAATACAGCATTATTAGGTAACTAATAATGAGAAAGTGAGAAACATGGATCATGAAAATTATAAACCTGGTAACACTTTACATATATATATATATATATATATATATTAAAAAGAGTAAAAATAGTACTTTTAATGCATTACTTATGATTTGTAAGACATGTTAAAATGCATCATTGTATGATCTCATTAATAGTTGTAACCACAGTTATAATACATTAGAAACTTGTCTATTAATTATTACCTTTTTAAGAAATATAATACATTAAAGTACAACAAACGACCAATTTCATATGTAAGTGAATGTGAATCTGCAAATATTAGAATTAATTTTAACTTTGGTTGTATTCAAAGTTGTATTTAAAATATAATTTAAAACATAATAAAATAACAAAAATATGTGCAAAATAATTAACATAATATTTTTAATAAATAGTAATATATATAATTTATAAACAATATTTAAAAATATGCATCATAATATTCACAATATTTAAAAGATAATATTTAAAAAATAATATAAATTATATTTTTAAACATACAGTAAGTGGTTATATACATTTAAACACTGCCTCTGCACACTTGAAAGTGTAAGTAAACATAAGTATAAAATATAAATAAGCATAGATTAGAGATATTTTCAACATTAACACTGTCAACACACTAAAAGCCTCTTTCAAGAACTTTCGTCTTTAAATTAATCCCCAAATTTATCAGCTAAACTCACTAATGGACTCTTCCAGGCCCATCCCTAGTAGAAATAAGACATAAATGCACATAATCTGCGCGCAGACTGAAATGACCATGGCAGGACGTCCGATCGGTGGGGGTTAAAGGACACACGGCTGGTGGACGCTGAGCTCAGACTGATGACTGGAGATTTTATGCCGCTGACTCACGGCATCTCACATGAACACTCAAAACAGAAACACACGGCCTGCCTCTGTCCTGCTTCAGCACTGCCAAACGTCCTGGATCTGAACACAACTAACCTGAGCTAACAACAATACTCAATGTCACGACAAACATTCTGCTTTCCAGAGCCAAAACACGGTTTTCTTTTTCTGTGATACCAACTTTTTTAGCCAAAAAGCAGCTTGTTAAATGTGCCGAGTATCCTGAGCGCACACTTACATAACTCAGAGCGAACATCCCCCACAGAGAAATGACATCATTTCATAACACCAAATATACACAGACTTTCTGCATACAGAACAAATAAAGAGTTATTACGCGGCTCATATGGTGTATCACTTCACACACACTTTCTTCTTACGTAATAAATTTTCATTATATTCATTTCCACCTTTTAAAATGTTGCACCAGTACCAATTCTACAACCAGTTTGCCATGTGTATAATATATAATATACCACAATAATATATTAATATATATATATATATATATATATATATATATCATAAATGATTCATATTTTATATATATATATATATATATCATTCATGTATTTTTTGATTGACATATTTATGAAAAAAAAATAATAAAAAAAATTTATATATATATATATATATATATATATAAATATAAATTAATAAATCTCTCTCTATACATATATGCACACACAAACAATTAAAAATGTGATCCTGAACCACAAAACCAGTCCTAGGTAGTAAGGGTATATTTGTAGCAATAGCCAACAATACATTGTATGGGTCTTTCTTTCTTTTATGCCAAAAGGATTTATGCCATTAGGATATTTAATAAAGATAATGTTCAATGAAGATATTTTATAAATTTCCTGCCATAAATATATCAAAACTTAATTTTTGATTAGTAATATGCATTGCTAAGAACTTTATTTGGACAATTTTAAAGGTGATTTTCTTCCAAAAATTCTTGCACCCGCAGATTCCATATTTTCCAATAGTTGTATCTTGGCCAAATATTGTCCTGTCATAACAAACCATACAATCAATGGAAAGTTTATTTAGCTTTCAGATGGTGTATAAATTGCAGTTTTTTAAAAAATTGACCTTTATGACTGGTTTTGTGGTCCAGGGTCACAAATAATATAATACATAAATAATATTTAAAAATATACTGTGAAAAGCATAATATAATATAATATAATATAATGTTGTATTTTTTTATAGACAACATAAAACAAGAAAAATTGGCCATGCTGAAGGTGAGGAAGGGAGAGACAGAAAGTCATCAGTGTTTGCACAACACGATGAAGAAGAAGGGAAGGAAAAAGTAAAGCGTAATCTTCTGAGATTACAAGATTCCCAGTGTGTAATCTTGTCGGCTGGCACGCCACAACTCAGATTGAAAAGTTAGCAGTAAAAGACGAGGTGAGAAAGACAAACTCAGAGCTGCAGATGGAGGTGTGCCGTTACTGGAGTTTCACAGATAAGAGTTTTTACATCAACAATCATGTTGACTGAAAGGAAAATCCTGAGTGTGTGGGATTTACTTGAAGCCAGCTTCTCCTGTTTCCCTTCGCTGGATGATCAAACACTCGGAAAAGACTTAAAAATGCAAAAATTAAAATAATAAAAAGAGCTGACCTGGAGCTCGCATACATGAACCGTAAGTCTTGAAGAAAATGTGACTTTTGCTCTAATCCAAAACTTAGAGAGCTGCGTTTTTATGATTATTATTGCATCATGCTGCTATCTTACATAAAACATTCACTGTCTGATATATGTTTACACAGCTAACAAGAAATGTTCTCAAAATGATCAGGCGAGGTTTTCTCAAAGTTATGAACAAACATATTTCCAGTAATTTTAATAGAATGTTTGGAGTCTGGAATTTATTAAAGCTCTCAAAACATATTTGTATATCGTTCATGGAATATTTTATTTCTATATTGTTATCTATAGAGTTTTTAAACATTACTACTTCATTCAAATTATTGAGAGAACATTGAAAAATAATATTTTAATAATGTTTGCATGTCAACTTAACTTTCGTATGACAAAGTTAAGTTTTTTTTTATTTAAAAAACTGACATTTTAAAAACGTTTATGAAAACACTACGAAATAACATTTTCAGAATGTAATGAAACGTTAGCAAAATGTTGTTCAAACATAAAGGGTACAACGCGGCTAAAGGTGCCCTTGATATTATTTTCTTCTAAACCACTAGATGGTAGAAAAAAGTAGCATAGCACTTTCCAAAACATCCGCTTTCAAAATACGGTTCTGTGCTTACTCGATCATGCTAATGTATTTAAATATTTACATACTTAAGCCCCGTTCGCACTACAAGTGACAGGCAGCGACAAAGCGACATGATTCCATTCATTTCAATGGAGAGCTGGCGATTTCCGGCGACAAGAGTGACAGCTAGCTACAGCGACCACTGGCGACCGGATGGGGCGTGTCCAGCGACGCGACAAAGTTCAAAATCCCTCAACTTTATGCAAATGAAAAGCGACTTTTCGAAGCGACAGCCAATAGGAAAGAAGACGGTAGAGCTCATGTGATCATTCTCCTGTCAGCCATAGATAAACATACGCAATGGAAAAAAAGTAGGCTCCGCTTCTCATTCGTTTTTGTTTGTATGTACAGATTTAATTTAAATTTATATTATATTTAGTCTTTTGCCTCCAAAATGTTTGAATTTAGCAGCAAGAAACCTGATTCGCTGTCAAGGCAACCAGTAGTGAGAACGCCCACTAGCAACCTCGTTGCCAGTAGTGATGGGTCGTTCTTGAACGATTCGTTCATTTTGAATGAATCTTTAATGTGACTCGGGACGAACAAGTCATCTCTGGGAGTGATTATGGAGCTCATGGGGCAACTTGAACACGAAGACTCAAGAGATGAACTAATCAATTCTTTTTCCGGCTCACACTGCACTGGTTGATCTTATGGGGCTGTCACATGATGAACGAACGACTCAAACCCGAAAACCTGTCAGATAAGTGGTGAGGTGATAAGAGGTGAGGTGAGCTAATCATAGACTAAAGACCCAGATTAACAATGAATTAATCTTTTCTGTTTCTTATAACATTATAGTTTTGTCTTGTTTGTAGTGTGATCGACGTTTGTGTAAGCAGTAGATGTGTTCGGCAAGTAACAAGTAACATTTTTATTATATTTTGCTAAAATGAACGAAATGACTCGAAAAAAAAATTTGTTCATTTTGCTGAACGAGACTCAAAGGTCCGAGTCGGTAAAATGATCCGAACTTCCCATCACTAGTCGCCAGCCCCTGGCGACATGCAGCGACAGAAGTCGCTCATTGCCCGAAACCAGCTCCAGCATAAGGCTAAAAGCAGCCTAACATTATCAAAGAACATCATCACTGATTAGCCTAGCCTATTCTAGTGCAAGTTTATGCATTTTTAAAAAACACTTGCGTTATAAGTGAAACTACCACACTCTGCACAAGTCTGCAGTGCGTTACGGCCCCGACGCGGCAACCGGAGTAGATCGCGGCTTCAGCATGTGTTTCAACCCCCTGTACTGCACACGTCTGTGGCACGTTACAGCTCTGAAGTGCCCACTCTAGTCAATGCTTGTGTTTATATCCGCCGCGCTGCTGCTCATTGAAGCGATTCTCCACGCTGCATCGCTAAAGTTAGGCTAATCCCCCACCTCGTCCCTACCCTCCCTCCAACAATTAGAATTTCCATGGGCGGGATTTAATTTAATGCTATTCTAATGGACCACCTTGTGACATCATTGCATGTGGAAAACAAACGCTGTAGTCCAAAGGAGTCGTTCATTGTAGTTCTTGAAAAGGGATTTAAAAAAAAAAAAACATTTTGAGATTTTGATGTGGACTTTGTAGAACTTTGTTTATGCCCAAAGATACACCACACACTGACTAAAGTTCAAAAAGTGAAAAAGCATAACAGCACCCCTTTAATAACTTTAGTTGGCAAAACGCTCTTAGAACATATTTTTGCCAGCTGGGTATTGTTTATGCTAATTTAAATGTTTGAATCTGAAAGAATATGTCACATTTAAATTACTAACACAGGTGAAATGTCTTCAAACATCCTTTGAACGCTTCAAAATCATTTTCAGTTTTACAGTCATAAAAACGAGCGACATCAAACACCTCGGTTCAGATTTTCTCTCTTAAATTATATCTGACTGTGACTTGAAATGTATAAAGCTGAATAAACAGAACATCCACGGCTAAAATTAGACTTTTAATTTGAGTTCGAGAGAATTTAATGAGAACAACCGCAGTCAGAATAACAGCCGTAAGCCCGGGACAGAGCGCGCTAGGAAGAACACGAGTGTCAGCTAAACGCGGGCCTTTCTCTCCGGACCAAAGCTGATTAAAACTTCCACAAGTGAACAGCAAAGTCACATTAAACCTTCGCTTAAATCTCACTGGAGTTACAGAAAAACAGCCCGACATGGAGTTAAAATCTCCTCAAAGCTCTTAGAACACACTTTAATGCACTTCTGTGCTGATTAACCAAAAACACATGATAATTCCTGGTGGGTCATTAGTGGCGTCTCAAAGAACCTAAATATAATCCTCAAACACTCAATCCAACAGCACTGGCACATCAGATCATGAATACACAAACCATAGAAAAGCACATGTGTGGTATTCACAAGGTACTTCAAAGAACATCATGTGTTTTTACTGATGAACCTTCACGGCCGGTTCATTTGTCTGCTGCGGATGTTTTTGCAAGAGATTGTGATCTGCTCTGTCAAAGCATTTGTCAAGATGCTCATCTCACCTGGCTCAGTGCAGTTCTTCTTCTCCGTCGAATTATCAGGTGTGGAGGACATCAGCCGTCGACCCCAGTGATCATCTGATTCCAAATAAGACTCCTCCACTATCATACCATGACCTGCAAAAACAAAACACTGGTCAAATCACCCGATAATAAAGAAAGGAAGTCAAAAAGGTTTGAGAGTGAGTAAATGATGGCAGAATTATTAGTAACCAAATGGGTGAAACATCCTTTTAAATAGCCCATTTTAGACTGTAATTCTTAAAAATAAGTTCTTATAAACTTTACAATTATTTAAAAATGCAGTGACTACTTTTACCATATTTTGGAGTTACATGTAAACAATAAGCAACAATAATGTTTATTTTTGATATTAAAAACTAGTCTAGGAACTAATTTTTTGGGGAATTCTTTGAGGATTTTTGTGGCAATAAATATTGTAAATTAATATTTACAATGAATTTTATATGTATTCAAATGAAATAATCATGTTAATTTAAATATTAACTATATATATTGTTAAACTGTATTATTGCAAATAAACGATTCAATTAATATCCTTAATGACTTATTAATACTTTTACATGTATTAATATTAAATATTATTCGTATTGTTTTAAAAATTAACCATACATATTAGTAAATTATATTATTGCAGATAAATTATTAAATCAATATCCTGACTGAATTAAATATTATTAATATTATTTTAAATATAAAATAAATATGAATATATTTATAAAAATATATAAATGTTATTCATTTGAATTATTGCAACTAAATTATTAAATTATTAATATTTTAAAATGACTAATTTTATGTGGATAAACAATACATATTATTATACTTGGCCTTCACTTCACCTTAAATTAAATTATTGCAATTAAATTATTAAATTAATATCTTAAATAAGTACATGTATTAACATGAAATAGAATTCAGAATATTTTGAATAATTTTATATGGATAAAAATGAAATAATCATATTAATTTAAATATTAACCATACGTATAGTTACATTATTTTGTTGCAAATAAATTATTAAATTATATATATATATATATATATATTAATATTCGATATTTATGATATTGTTTTAAAAATTAAACATACATATTGTTAAATTATATTATTGCAAAAAAAGATTAAATTAATATCCTAAATTAATTTTAAATATTATATAAATAAATGTATAAATAAATATAAATATTATTAATTTAAATTATTACAACTAAATTATTACATTAATATTTTAAAATGAATACTTTTGTATGTATTAACAATAAATATTATTATATTTGGCCTTCACTTCACCTCACATTAAATATTAACTGTATTAAATACAAATATTACATTTTGTTAAATTAAATTACTGCAGTTCAATTATTGAATTAATATTTTAAATATTTGTTTGTGTATTAATATTAAATATAAATTATATTATTTTAAATATAAATCATAAATACATATTAACCATAAATATTAATACATTATTTAAATAGAATACATTTTAAACAAATTAATAAATTAAAATATTAAAAAGGAGGACAGAGACATTTCTCTAAGAGCTTCAGTACAAGCATGTGAATAAAAGGACAAGATATTCACTTTCGCTCAATTATTTCCTGAGTGTTTGGGAAATGATCTGAGATCAAACTGAAAAGACTTTCTAGTCAAGTCTAAGGCTATAATTAAGAAAAACTGGGGAAAATAATATAATTAACATATAAAACAGGGAGAGAGTGACAGTATTGCATTTCTGTCCTCCTGAAGCTACAGATGAAGAGGAGGAAAACAGGATTTGCCTGATTAGAAAGGGAGGGTTGAGTATATTCCCCCCGTCTTTGATCTTTCTTTCCTCAACCATTATACAAAAAACATTCCCAATCCTACAAACACATGCTTTCGAGTTACTGTCATGAGCAGCCGTTTCTGACGGTGAGATAACAGATTTGCTATTGTCTGGATGCTATCAGTGCACAATAATCTTTTAAGCTCCTTGTTTTTATTGTAATTAATGTCTTTGTGTTTGATTCTGAAGGCTTGCATTTAATTTGAGTATTACATTTGGGTTTGAGATAATGACACCTCAAATCGAGACGCTTGTTTTCGCTCGTCTACAAGATCAAACTTTTCACTTGGTAGATGACAGACGTGCAGAACAAATCCCACAGACTCGCTTTACTCGCATATCCACGGGCTGGAGAGATTTGAGGAGTTTTGCGTGCACATTTGGACAATTTCTATGAATTTTTAACCAGATTTGGAAAGCTGCTATAAAAGACTCAGATGAATAAATCTTGCATGAAATCTGAACACTTGTGCATCTGTGAACAAATAACAGAACATGCTGTATGATGCAGTGTTAGTTTAGTATATGACTGTAAAAATAATATCAGTAAATCATGGCAACTTATGTTTTTACATTACTTTAACTCATCAAAATCAGTTGAGCAATTTAACTTTAAGTCACTTGACTTTTTAAGTCGGTTTAATGTCATTTAAGTTGAAATAACTTGTACAACCAAGTTGATTATACTTAATTTAATGCAGCAAGTTTTTAAGTTGAAATAAGTGGATTTTTTACATGTAGATTTTCTAAAAACTTTTATTTTTATATTTTCCTTTTTCATATTAATTTTAGTATAAGTTTCAGTAATTCTGTGTGTGTGTGTGTGTGTGTGTGTATATATATATATATAATATTTATAACATTTGTTCGTTTTTATTTTAGTTCTAGTTATTTAAGTTAAACTCAATTAAATTGAGAAATATTGCTTTGGCAACTAGCTTTTTATTTATATTTTATCTCTAACTTTTTAAATATATATATATATATATATATATATATATATATATTTCCATTTCCATTTATTTATTTATTTATTTATTTGAATGGTTTTAGTTTGCGTTACCTACAATAACCCTGGTATGATGCCATTCACCATGTAAATCTATTCCATTAGTGGTAAACAATTTACCAAGCAGTCAAATTATTTAGAATTTATAAACAGAAATTGATTGTTTTGTTATTAAAATTGTTACTCTCATATCATGATGTTAAAATCCATAAATGAATGACACATTTTGATCTCTCTTTGCTATTCTGACATAGATATGCACCGTAAAATAAATAAATAAATAAATTATTGAGGTACATTTTGCAAAAAAAATTAAATAAATAAATAAATACTATTTTATTCTTTCATCTTCAAAACTTCAATTCAGTGTGATACTTGCTGTTTCATTGTAATTATTGTTTATTTTACAACCATTTTCTGAGTAAAAATTGTTTTCTGTTACTTTGCATCTGGATTGCATTTATATATTGGATTCCATTTTTATTTTATTTAAAATTGTAGTAACTTTAGTTGTGTTTTTGTATTTTAAAAAAAATGTTTTTAAAATATATTTTATTATTTATTTTTTATTTTAGTTTTAGTTAATTTTGGTGCATCAAGTTAAACTAAATTAAAATCAGAAATGTAGTGGAAATTAAAAGTTTTAACATTTAACATTTATTGTATGTGATGATTTTTTTTAAATATAGAATTGCATTGATACTTACATTTAAAATGAATATTAAAAAGAGAATTTATTTATTTATTTATTTATTTATTTTTTAAATATAAACTGTTAAGTGCTTGCTGTTTCCTCTTTGTTCTGAAAAATAAAAACTGGACGCATAATACCTAATGAAAATAGTATTAAAGCAATAAAAGCTATTAAGCTAAATAAAATAAAGCTCTTATAACCATTAAAATCATATAGGGGAAATATTCTGTATTCTACTCTATCCTGTGTGTGTGTGTGTGTGCATGTAAGATACATGACATGACAGTTAAAGAACCCATAAAGCATCATGAGCTTTTGATAGGTTGAGTGATATGCATGTGCTGTTCAGCTCATATGGTGAAACCAGAGGAATGTGACTTTCATTTGCCCCAGAGGAATCAGACGCCACACTTCACACACATCCTTGACCATAAAAGACAAATCACTAGAGAATAGTGCACTAAAATCTGACCATGTGTGCATAACGGACCCAACATACCGTCTCCGTCTCACACTGCGGCATACGAGGCAAAGCATCGCCACCAACACACACACAGACGCACACACAACCTCGTGAGCTGACTACCTACACATTTGATGTGCACACATGCAGTCTAGATGGGCAGCTCACTAGATTTGAAGACACAGACTTGTATCTATACGCATCTCAGAAGAACAGGTGCGTCTGCATCGTTTATAGCTCATAGCACACAAGCGCTGAAACACATCCAAGAATGTAAAGGGCAAACATTTATAACTATGATTCATATAAAAAAAAAAGAGGATGATGCCACTAATGAATATTATAGAATTGATTTGTGTGATGATGCACATTTCTATAATTTATACTTGCATTTAAGGACAGCTGTCCATTTCTGTCATTAATGTCATGCCAAAAATGCATTAAAGTGTCAAAAATCATTTTTAGAAAATTTCAGTAAAAACTGAAATTTCTAAATAAAGTAAGTTATATAAAAAATATTGATATGTTACTTATAAATAATAATATTTATAATCAACATATTAAAACATATGTGAACAACCCTGTTTTTTTATAAGCTCATTCTTAGAGGTTACAGCACTAATTTATGACAGAAATTCAATTAGTAATGCTATAAAGGATGTGTGAGAGGGACAAACAAAACAAAAAATAGAAATATGTTTATTGACTAAAAATCTCAAGATAACTATAGAATTGCAGTGATGGTTTCATTTAAAATTAATACTAAAATGTGAAATTAAGAATCCCTAGTGCTCCCATAAATTCATTTGGCAATACTGAAAAATATGTAAGATGGACAAATAAAATTAAAAATGGAAAAAAAAAAGGAAAATGTTTATAGAGTAACATTCTTAAGATGAATATATAATTGCATTGATAGTTTGATTTAAAATAAATATTAAAAAGAGAATTTAAAATTCCACTATAGCTCTAATTTAGAATAGAAATTCTTTTTTAGATGCTTAAGGGTTTTTTTTTTCCTCAGCTGTCAATTAAAAGCTATTTCTGACACTGAACATTTTTAATTTACCAATATTCCCATTTATGAATCTCACTGAACCGAAAAGGGTGAATTATTGATCCGTATCCATATAGACGCATTTGATTTCTGTTTTTCTTATTTGCACGAACTGTTGGACAGCTGTCCATTTTTGGTTGCTTTTAACGTCTATATCAACTGCTGTGTCAAAGTCAAATTCCCTCCTCCACCTGCCCATCGTGATAGTGATCGCCGCTCTGTCTGGGACATCTGAGGGCTCTGATTGACACCCAGAAGCGGGTTGTGCTCGAACTCACCTGTCCTGGTCAGGATGGTCGACATGCCCCACGCCACGAGCAGAACACTGCAGACCAAACACACCTGCGCCAGCAGCATCTCCCTCCTCTTGCGCACTTTGAACATCTTGGCGATGATGGATTTCTTGGAGACCGTCGTCATGGTGCGGTCCTGATGCTGCTGCTGCTCCTGATCCGCGGTGGTCATCGCCGCGGCTTCAATGAGCGCGAAACGCGCGATGCGCAACCGGAGAGAAAGCGAGAGCACGATCAGAGGTCTGGATCCAGAGAGAGCAGCGCAGAATCCCAGCCTTCACCGTCCCAGATCCCTGCTCTCATCAGATTCCTCCCCGCCGCATTGCAACAACGCTGGAAACGTTAAATTCCTGCATGCACGCATCCTGCGGCGCCGCATGCGTCGGATCGCAGTGTGAATAACATCGCTCTCAGGTGATGTCCTTCGGTCCCTCTGCTTGCCAAAGCATTCCCGCTCTTCCCATCTGGAACGTCGGGAACTTTGCGCTCCTCTGGTGTCCACCGGAGACACGTGACGCGCTGCGATCCGGTGCGTTCACGGCGATCCGGCTCAAGCGACGCGTCACCGGCACCTACCGAGAGAGTGACAGCATTCCATACGAGCGCTGAAATGTTATCATGTGCATGTATACTTTCATTAATGCTGATATTCCAAATCTGGAAGTCTTCATGCATATGCATAGAGTAAATCATATGCAAATGATTATGTAAATCTGATTAGAAAGTTTCAAATATGTTTATAATACTAATTCAAAGTTGTTCATTTCGAACATGCGTTTATATAGTTACAAAAATAAAGCACATTTTAAATTATTCAAAAGTGACAGTAAAGACATTTAGTGTTCCAAAAGATTTCTATTTCAAACAAATGCTGTTATTTTAAACTTTCTATTCATCAAAAATGCATTACAGTTTTCACAAACATCTGAGGCAACACAACTGTTTTTAATATTAATAATATTAAAACGTTTCTTGAGCAGAAAATCACCATATTAGACTGATTTCTGATGGATCATGTGACACTGAAAACTGAAGTAACGATGCTGAAAATTCATCTTTGATCACAGGAATAAATTACATTTTAACATATACTCACACAGAAAACTGTTAGTTTAAATTGTAATAATATTTCACATTTTTACCATTTTTACTGTATTTTTAATCAAATAAATGCAGCCTTGGTGAGCAGAAAAATCTTTGGTTAAATGCCCACAGTCAAGGTTAAGTGCCACATCAAGGGCGTGTGAATATGTGATAAGGTCAAATATAAAAGTGTGTGACTTTTTGTTAGCATTTTTATTTTAGTTACATAATGACCTTGAAGGTCAAACGATTGTTTCAGACATGCATGGTGCTTCATCTAGACATATACAGTCTGCACTTCTAAGTGTCACGCTTCATACTGTCAGCTCATATCTCATCTATAAGCTATTTATGAGCCTATAAATAAAACAGTGGTGTCATTTTGTGCAACACACATTTACATAGATATCTGAATTGCTACACATGAAGTCCTAATAGAAAATAATTGTATTTTTAAAATTATTAGAGAAAAAAAAGAAGGAAAAAACACCACATAAAACATTTCAGAAACCACACAAACTTATCTATTTATATATCTCAGTGTCCTTGTCCCAGGTCTGCTGTCCTTTACTGTCACAGTCCTGTTCAGCAGACAGAATCCACTCCTATTAAGCAGCTTTAATAATGCCAGCGTTTGCCTTAATTAGCCTGATTCATTGTTGAACTATAATTGCTCACCGTGTTCAATTAAATGCTGGTCAAGTTCGTGATAATGGAAACTTTTCATTCTCCCTTGCAATACAATTACAAAGAGTATATACACACAGAGGAACATGAAATGTGACCTCTAGCGATCGAGGACATTCACAGCCTCACCGTCTCACCATCATGATGAAATACTAGGCTAGAAAAACACCTGGACACATCATACAGCAGAGAATCAAAATAAATATCAACATCATCCACTAACAAACAAACACACGTTCAACATTACATCTGTAGCTTTGGATTATGCAGTACACTTCCTTTTTGTGAAATATTTTGCTTAAAGTTTGCTTGTGCCACCATTCTTTAATAAACAAATTCTCTATTCAAATGTTTGAGAGTTGGTAAGGGTTGATTTTTAAAAATGTGGCTCACCAAGGCTGCATTTATTTGATTAAAAATACAGTAAAAACAGTAATATTGTGAAATATTATTAAAAATTAAAATGAGTGTTTTCTATGTGAATATATGTTAAAATGTAATTTATTCTTGAGGTCAAAGCTGAATTTTCAGCATTATTACTCCAGCCTTTAGTGTCACATGATCCTTCAGAAATCATTCTAAAATGCTGATTTGCTGCTCAAGAAACATTTCTGATTATTACAATTATAAACAATTATGCCACTTCATATTTTTGAAAAAAAAAAAACAACTGTGATACATTTCATTTTTTCAGGATTCTCCGATGAATATAAAAGTTCAAAAGAACATTATTTGAAATAGAAACTTCTGAACTATTATAAATATTTTACTGACCTCAAACTTTTAAACACTAGTGTGTTATTACCTTTTTGTATCCCAGTATTTTCTGGGGCATCTGAATACACCTGCAAAGTAGAGAAAAAGACATTTTAAACAAAACTTTAAAAATAGTACAGTGTGCTCTGTGTTTACGAGCTCATGCATTTGATTATTTTGTTTGCAGGGGACAAAATTTGTGTGTCTTCGTCATATGGAAATATAATGCAAATGATGTGAGGAAGTGAAGCCTCATGAGTAAAATTAAAAACAAGCTCTAAAATACATCTAAAAATCTATTTTTATTTGCTATTATTGCAGGAACATGTCAAACTTTAGCATTAAACCACTGTATAATTCTGCAAGCGTAAAGGTTCTAAATTGGCATCGATGGTTCCATAAAGAATCTTTAACATCCTGGAACCTTTATTTTGGGGGGGAGGGTCTTTCAGATTATTAAAATGGATTTCACTTTAAGAAAATAATGGTTCTTCAAAGGTGCTGTATGTGTTAAAGTATAAAGTACTATAATATGTTTGCAGATATTTAGAAAACATGCTAAGTTCACATGCTCACTTCTCTGAAAAACAAACCAACAGCCAGTTATTCTTACTTTGAAATGTGCGTTCTGGTCGGAAAGTCTATTCTTGTTTTGGTCTATGTGACTCCGTCCACTGCCAGTTTACCCAATAGAATTCCGAGAGCCCGGGTTGCCAGTTGGTGGAAAACACAGCATACTGCAGCCATGGAAGCCAGTAAACAAATTGGGTCAGAGATCACAGATTCTACCCAACCTAAAAAGCCTCGGGAACCATCTAAAAAGCTCTATAACGAGAGGAATATTAAAACGCAGATAAATCAGCTAAAGGCTCGTCACCTTCAATTGTCAGTTACTCATTTCTTTTGCACAGGGGTGTCTAACCTCTGTCCTAGAGAGCCACTATCCTGCAGAGTTTAGCTACAATCCTAATTAAACACACCTGCCTGGAAGTTTCTAGCATGCCTAGACATTGATTAGCTGGTTCAGGTGTGTTTAATTGGATTTCAGCTAAATTCTGCAGGACAGTGGCCCTCCAGCATCAGGATTGGACATCCCTGCTTTTGCATGTCCTCAATCTGGCAACCCGCATTAGCATTGAGTCTGAGAAAGATGGGTGGGAGAAACGAACAACAACAATGCTCTCCAATATTTTGAATTTGGACTGCAGTACCCATTTCAACCACTAGTAAATCACATACCTTTAAGAAATGTTTAATGTGGGTAGTGTTCTTTGAGGAACCTTTCAGTATGGCCTTCTTCTATGGCTTCACTATGAAAACCCACTTTTATAACCTTTATTGTTAGGAGTACACAACATTAGCATAAAACAATGACAACAGAAATATTTTACTATGACTTAATCAACAAATCAAAATGGAAGTAAATAGCATCAGTATTGATTTAATACTGAGTCGGGGTCATTTGATTTGCTCTTCTGTGTCTTACTGTATGTCTTCGGTCTGTGTCTCAGGACATCATGAGATGTCGACGGCTCTGGCACAGGCACAGGCACCAACGCTTCTCTGATCTTGTGCCACGAGCTTCCAGCAGCGGATAAATCCGTTTAGAAGACGTCTGGCGGACCTGCGTGAGACCGACTGACAGAGAGCAGTCGAATGCTGTCGCTGGACAGCAGCGATGAATTTCACACCAGAGTCAAGGTCTTCTGGATAATGAAAAAAATAAGTTACATTTTGCATGCAAAAGCCTCAAAGTTATTGATTTTTCTTTTATACCAAAAATCATTTGGATATTAATTAAAGATCATGTTTCATGAAGATATTTTGTAAATTTCCTACCTGAAATATATCAAAACATATTTTTTAATTCGTACTATGCATTGCTAAGAACTTCATTTGGACAAATTTCAGATTTAAGATTTTCAAATAGTTGTACATTGACCAAAAATTGTCTTATGCTAACAAACCATACATCAATGAAAAGCTTATTTATTCAGCTTTCAGATGTATAAATCTCTATTTCAAAAAATTGACACTTATGACTAGTTTTGACAGAAGAAAAACAACGTGCAGTAAACAGTAAAACTGTTTGCACTACAAACCAGTGTGTGTTCATAATTAAGATAATACTTAAATACTAATTAAAATAATATGTGACCCTGGACCACAAAACCAGTCATAAGGCACAGGTATATTTGTAGCAATAGCCAAAAATCATTGGGATATTAGGTAAACATCATGTTTCATGAAAGTATTTTGTAAATTTTCTATCAAAACGTAATTTTTAATTAGTAATATGCACTGCTAAGAATTTCATTTGGACAATTTTAAAGGCGACGTTCTCAGTATTTAGATTTTTTTGCACCATCAGATTCCAGATTTTCAAATAATTGTATCTTGGCCAAAGATTACATGATCAATATGCATAATAGTGACTGTAAAACATGTATTTTAGGAATGGTAATATAAATTATAAATATAACATTTTGATATTCGGGATATGGTCATCGCACTTGGGGCTGTTATTGACTGGCATGGGCTAGTTTTGTCACGCAGACCTGGCAACCCTGGCTGTATGGTGCAGAGCAGACGCTTTCAGTTTATTGTAGAGTACGTTTTCCATCTGAACTAAATTATTTTTATTTCTATCCACCTTAGTCTTAAATGCAGAAGTACAGTAAACCTATGGGCAAGACTTTCGGTTCATTATCCACTATAGGGAAATAATGAGAAGAATAACGACGTGCAGGTAACGGTAAAACTGTTTGCACTACAAACCAGTGTGTTCTTAATTAAGATAATACGTTAAAATAATATAGCAAGACACACCAATTTGCAATATCAAGCAGCAAAACAAACTGATTTTAATACCTCGCATATTAATAGTGACTAAAAAAGTACACTGTAAAAAGTTTTCACCAGTTTCAACTTAAAAACGTAAGTTTACCAGCTGCCTTTAAATTTTAAGTTAAATCAACTTAAAAAGTCACTTAACTCATTTTATTGTAATGGGTTAAAATGACTAGTAGTTTTAAGTGGATTTAACTTAAAATTTTAAGGCAGCTGCTGAGCTTAAGTTTTTAAGTTGAAACTGGTGAAAACTTTTTACAGTGTATAAATTGCTAAAAAAGTATAAATGATCAATCTGATGACAGAAGGCATGAAGTTTATTGTGTGCAACAGTTGTTTAGTAGATCTATTTTCAGGCTTTAGAAATTTGCATATCAAATATGATACAGGTTTTACACCTAACTGTAATGTACCCGAATGTTTTATTTCAGTGATTCTACTGTAAAACAGTTTTTTAACCATTTTAGCTTGGGAAGTAGCTCATATTTCTCAGCTGCAATGAGATGCATGCATGTTTTTGATGTCACAGGCAGTGCAAACACACGCAGGGCTTCCTGTCCCACCGGTACGCTCCAAATTGAATACATCCACAAGCTTTTGCATCACTGGCAGGAAGATAAAATATTCATCATAATCGTGAGCCACAGTCACGGCGGTGTGGTGGGGTTTGTTTGGACTGCACGCGAGCACCCGTTCACAGAATAAACCGTGTCAGAGAAAGACGGCGGCTTGCGCCAGATTCATTACACGCTAAACATCTCCCCTCCAACGCTAATGATTACAAACCTGCGGGCCGAGAAACACTGACCTTTAGCGCTGGCCTCTCAGTCGCATCTGCTCACCATCACATTCAGCTGAGGAAGAACAGGACGAGTATGAAAATGAGACTGTTTATGTAATGCAGAAACTCTAAATGTGTATTTCTAGACTTGGTTTATTGCAAATGGCTATTCATTTCAATGAAAATCCTGTCATCACTGGTAACACTTTACAATAAGGTTCCATTAGTTAACATCAGGGTTCATTGTAAGAACTAAATATGTAAAATAACAGAAGTAGCACTGGCATTTCAAGGACATTATCCATTAATTTGACAGACATTTCAGTTAACTCTAAAACACAACACAATTCAGTGTAAAATTCAAAATTCAAATTAAAAAAATAAAATTCAATTTTTTTCAGGTAAAACACCTATTGAAAAATAAATAAATAAAATAAATGTAGGCAATTTCCTCAAATTATTATTAACAGTACATTGCACCCTATTTTTATGTTCTTTTTTTAGTGTCACTATTATAATTAAAACTAAAACAAAAATCATTTAAAAAAAACTTAGTTAAATTAAAATAAATGCTAACTGAAATAGAAAATAAAATAATAAACAAAAATAATATTTCAGCTAGTTTCCAAGGAAATATTTCTCAGTTTCATTTAGATTAACTTCATGTATTAAAATAACTAAAACTGAAATAAAATTTAATAAAATCTATACATAACCGAATAATCCATTAAAAATAATAATAGTAAATAACTAAATAAAAAACACACAAAATGACCAAACCTTTAAACTAAAATTAAAACGGCACAAAATAAAACATAAAATAACAAAACATAACATACAAAAATAAATTCAAAAATACTAAAAACTATAATAGTATCTCAGTTATTAAAACTACTCTATTAAAACTAAAATATTTCTGAAGCACTTTTTTTTAGTTCATTTTAATCATTTTAATAACATTACTAATACATTATTAATATCAAAATCTGTATGTTTATATTTTTTTACTTGAGCTAACAAGGTCTAATGAAAACTTTTAAAAAGATTAATAAATACTGTAACAAATTTTTTGCTCATTCTAGTTAAGTTAATGTCACTGTTGTTGATGCATTAACAAATAGGACCGTAAAGTAATGTGTTACCTCATCATTTACTCATCTACATGTCATTCTGTATGACTTTCTTCTGTGAAACAAACATTTTTAAGAACATCCTTTTTACTGGTTCCAATGTAAGATCTGTCAAGCTTCAAAATGACAAAAAAGCAACATTAAAGCATCATAAACATATTTTATACATATAAATGTATTTATATTTCATTAAATATAAAAAGTTGCACATTTGTGGGTGTTACGCATTGTATACTATGTATTGCTTTCCCAAAGTAGAGCGTTTCAATTCAACCACTTACCGTCTTAGCTGTGTGTAGAAGAAACGCGGGGTTGAAGAGGGTAACCTTTTCTCAGACAAAGACAAACCACAAAGGTTATTACTCAGACAAAGAGCCCATTTAATCTGCAGTGACGGCATCGTCATGATAAAGACGGTAACAAACGGTTTGTTTGTGTCTCTATTGCACTTCAGTGCAGAAGAACTCTTAATGAATTCACCTTGAGGACAATCACAAAACCCACAGTATTCTTTAAAGTACCTTGGAGTATAATGCAAATACCATGCTATGGGAATGCATAGTCATTTAAAGCCAAAATAAATACTCTCTAACCAGCTGAAAATTTTGTTTTATATCATCTTCAGGAAACTGAATAACCAGTGTCTTTAATTATATATTTTTATATGTATAATTATATATTCATTTTTTTATTTTATTTTTTTGTAAGTATTTTGTAACTTCTACGTATTTATTATTTCAATGTTACTTGCCATTTCTTAAAATATTAATGGAAATGCTACGGTCTTAACAAGAGTCAACATTCACAGGGAGCGTTTTTATTCTCTTGCACTTCACATTATTTCTCCTCTCTTTTTTAGAGAATATTACCTAATATGTGTGCACAGCCACATCTCTCTCTTGCAGAAAAAATGACAGCGTCACCTTACCCACAATGCACTCTGTTTCCATGTTGTATAATATTGATAGAGCAGGGCATAATTCATTCTTCCTGCAGAAAGTGACAGCTATTTCTGTACTTTCCTGCATACCGCAAACTTCATCACCTCAGGAACAAACTTTCAGTCGATCATCTGCAATTTAAGCACATGGTGGATATTATCACCGGTTATGCAGTGTATATTTAAACATATGCATGTGAAAATGATCTGAATTGAAAGTACATGATAATGTACATTATTCATCTTATCAATTACATTATTAATGCACTGCAAAAACATTGTATTTTCCAAAAAACAATAATGCAAATTTGTTATTCAATGGTAATGCAATGCAATGCATAAATAAATAAATAAAAATACCATGGTATTTTTCCAAACAATGGGAACAATAATGCAAATTTGTTATTAAATAATAATGCAATGCAATGCAATGCAATGCAAAATAAATAAATAAATATATAAATTCCATGGTATTTTTCAAAAAATGGGAACAATAATGCAAATTTGTTATTAAATGTTAATGCAATGCAATGTATAAATAAATAAATAAAAATACCATGGTATTTTTCAAAAAATGGGAACAATAATGCAGATTTGTTATTAAATGGTAATGCAATGCAATGCATAAACAAATAAATAAAAATACCATGGTATTTTTCAAAAAATGGAAACAATAATGCAAATTTGTTATTAAATGGTAATGCAATGCAAAAAAATACCATGCTATTTTCCAAAAGAAATAGGATAGAAAAATTTGTTACTGCAGCAGTGCTAATATTGTTGGCAATAATACTGTTGGTCTGCTAAATTATTAAATGTTATTTCCATGGTACCATGTCCCACATTCCTGCTGTTTTGCTGTAAGGAGGAGAAAAATGTTATCAAGCATGATTTCATTCTGCTGACTGTGGTTGAAATCTCGAGCGTTGGGTTTGATTAGTGTCTCTTTACTAGCAGCTAATGCTGCCCACACTCACACATCATTAGTTATAATCTCGCAGACCAACACAAACCACCCAAATGATAAAACAGTTTGCAAAGGCAAGCATGCACTCAGAGCACCTTAGCAACTGCATAGCAACCTTTCAGAACACAGTGACTTTTGCAAGCAGAAAATGCAAAAAGCTGTCCCTAAAACTACAGTATACTGCATGGTTTTGCTGAGGATTGTGGGTAAATCTATGGAGCTTTGAGCTGGTCCACCATTAAAAGATCCTACACGAAGTGATGCCAATTGCTGGCTCCAAACCACTGCTTCAATTATCTGTGGGTGAACAACAATCTCACCCACTGCTGAGACGACCACCACCACTGAAGATAAAGAGACCGTGTTTGTTACTGAGGAGCCGGTTTGCACAATTTGGAAAAAAATTATATTTTTACGGACACTCTGTTCCTATAAATGACTCTAACTGATAAATAAAAGTAAAAACTGGGTTTAAATGCTGTCAACCAAAGGTCAGCGCTGACCGATAATTACGATTGTTGCATGTAAACCACTGTGAATAAGCTCCTCAAGTGTTAGTTTTAGTTTGCCAGTAAATCTGTATGGCAGATGTAGATATCCACACTCTCAGAAAAAAAAAGGTACAAACGCTATCACTTGGGTAGTACCTTTTCAAAAGGTACACTTTTGTACTTTCTTTACCCCTAAAAGATGCATACTAGTACCATAAAATTACACATTAATACATAAATTGTACATATTAGTACCTAAATGGTATATATTTGGCCTACTACCTTTTGAAATGGTACTGGCCCCTGGTGATATGCGCTCCAAAGTTCAGATTTAAATCAAATGATTCGCAATCCTCTGAAATCCTGATCTGACTCATGAAAAGATTCTAGAACCCGCTCCGAAGTTCTGATCTAAATCAAATCATTTGCGATATGCCCTCCGAATTCACGATCTGAATCAAATGATTCACAAACCCACTCTGAAGTTGCTATCTAAATCAAATGATTCATGATCCACACTCCGGAGTCCCGATCTGACTCAAGAGATTCACAACCCTGGTGAAAAACCAGCATATGCTGGTAGGTATGTTTTGATGCTGGAATGCTGGTTAGGTAGGTTTTGATGCTGGTTTAAGCTGGTCCTTTGCTGATTTTTGCTGGTCATATTGCTGGTCAAGGGCCAGCATGAACCAGCAAAGGACCAGCTTAAACCAGCATCAAAACCTACCTAACCAGCATTCCAGCATCAAAACATACCTACCAGCATATGCTGGTTTTTTCACCAGGGAAACCTGCTCCGAAGTTGCTATTTAAATCAAATGATTCGCGATCTGCAATCCAAATTCCCGATCTTACTCAAAAGATTCACAAACCCGCTCCGAAGTTGCTACCTAAAACAAATGATTCACGATACACCCTCTGAAGTTCCGATTTAACTCAAAAGATTTACAGACCCACTCCAACGTTAAAACAAATGATTCGCGATCCACCCTCTGAAGTCTCGAATTGACTCTGTAACTGTAACTCGAAGTTACAATCTAAATCAAATTATTTGCCATAATATGCTTTTTGAATTCCCGATCTGAATCAAATGATTCATGATACGCGCTCAGTATTTCTAAATCAAATGATTTGTGAACCCGCTTCGAAGTTCCTGTCTAAATCAAATGATTCGCGATCTGCACAATGATTCGCGAACCATCATTTCAGACCCGGACTTTGGAAGGAACGCCCTCTTAAGATTCACGAACCCGATCCGACGTTCCGATCGAAATCACAAGATTCGCAAACCCACTTCGAAGTTGCTATCTAAATCAAATGATTCGCGATCTGCACTTCGAAGTCTCGATCCGGATAATGATTCGCGAACCATCATTTCAGATCCGTATCACGAAGCTTTGATTCGCGGAATAATTCCCAAACCCGCTCCGAACGAAGTCCCGATCTGAACAAAATGATTCGCGATTCCCGCTTCGAAGTTCCGATCTAATTCAAATGTTTCGCTAAGTCCCGATCTGAATCAAATGATTCGCTATACGCGCTTTGAAGCCCCGATCTGAAATGATTTGCGATCCGACTGGAACGCTTCAAAACAGTGAATCATTGATTTGATTTGGAGTTTCCAAAAGCTCAGTTCATCTATCACTCCCTGCTTTTTAAAATAATTACAAGCGATTCCAAAATTCGAGAATGAATGGCTCTTTTGCTCTGGTTTTTGC
Organism: Labeo catla; assembly: GCA_012976165.1. Lineage (NCBI taxonomy): Eukaryota > Metazoa > Chordata > Actinopteri > Cypriniformes > Cyprinidae > Labeo > Labeo catla. The sequence goes on along the minus strand of VONZ01000185.1, from coordinate 620,386 downwards.
TAGTGAATCAAGTTCCAGAGTAAATGAATCACTCAGTTTAATCGGTTTGTCTTTTCCTCCGCGTTTTACTCCTTCAGCCATGTTTATATAGGACACTGTCAGTACTACTACTGGTTTATCTAGCTAGTTTTATGACATTAACTCAAATAAGTGAAAAGGTAAGATGTTTATAAATGCAATATCAATATTTTCGTCCCGAAAATAACTGCTTTCCACCTCAGAACATCCAACACAAATCTACGAACATATTCAGGTGAGGTAGCGTGTATACTACTATTGCTACCTAGTGAAACACTCCGTTAATATGACGAGCTGCACCTCAAAATGCATGTTAGATTGAAACATTGTGCATTATGATCGAGTTTGTAGCTTAATTCACTGTTTGAAATAGTTTGACTACTGCAATTCATTTGGTGACAGTTCAAGTCAATCCAATTGTGTATTAGCATGTGACTAAGCTAATAACATGGTACTCACAGAGATATATAGCACACATAAATATGGGTAATGTTTTACATTTTGGGAACAATTTTATTATCAAAATGCCATCCACCTTGAATGTTTTTCCCCAATACAGTGAAGGATATCTAAAACAGTCTCAAATTTTGGTTAAAAGAAGGAATACACCTTACTAAACAGCTGTTGTACTGCAAGTTAATGTCTTAAAATGCTGTCTAGGTAGGTTTTAGGTTTAGTACAGTGCTTATGTTGCCATCTGCACCCACTAACCTACTAGATCGCTGCTGCTGTGGATGAGCGGCTGAACTCTGAGCTCTGGGAACATAACGGTCCATTTCTGGCCAGTCTGGTCTTACAGCTCAGCTGTCAGGTCCATTAAAGCAGAGTCAGCGTTATGAACGCTAAGAGGATTAACTGATGGACATTTCTGCCGGTCCCTGTCACTTATCAAAATGAAAAGCAGAGAGGTGGAGCTGGAATCATGCTCCACTTTAGCAAGGAATCGCGCTCGCCTTTTCTAAATCTCTTCAACTTTTTTACACAGAGGATTATTGGAGTTGACTCACTCTGAGGGACATAAAACACGAGGATGGACAATGTTCTGGCCTTCACATGAAGTTTTACTTTTTTTTACTTTTACTTACTATTTCGAACTATTATGAAACAGAGCTCTTTTCAGCCAACAAAAATATGTTCTAAGAAAGTTTAGCCCATGTTCCCATTATTTTTGTATGTTCTCTAAATGTTCAAAATGCCCAGTTTTCTAAATGACATTACGGGAATGTTCCATTATATCAACTAAAATGTTTCAGAAAAACATTCCAGGAACAATGCATAAATGAGTTTTTCCATTTTGAAAACATGGAAGTGTTACTTTTAAATGTTCTCTCAAAACTGAACAAGTAACAATGTTTAAAAAGCATTTGACCAATTTTGAACTAAAACGTTTCAGAAAAAAAGGTTCATGAAAGATGAACCAATGACATTTTTCATTTTGCAAATATTATGGCACATTACTTTTAAGTAATCTGAACATGCTGAAACAAGTAAAAAATTCCATTAAGGATGACTTTTTTTGTGCTAAGGTTTTGCAAGTGTTTATCATTTTGCAAACATGGGAATGTTACTACAAGTAGTAAGTAATAGCATTTAAAAATATGTTTCAGGAAAAAATGTTTCATGAACAATGCATAAATGACGTTTTTGTGCTGTTTGGTGAATGTTTATCTTTTTGCAAATGTTATGGGAATGCTACTTTTGAATCTCTGAACATTGTAAAACGAGTAGGGAAGAGCGGGGATGGTTGCAACACTTTTTGCATTTACTTTAGTTTCTTAGAGACCGATTGTGTTACAGAGCCAAAATTTGAATACAATAAAGCCACATCTGTCTCACCCACATTGCTTCAATATGTGTACACATGATAATATACGTACAATTTACACTTGAATCAGGGTTCCCACGGGTCCTTGAAAGATTCAAGTCCCTGGAAAGTTTTTGAAAATAAACACACAGATACAGGTCCTTGAAAGCGCTTGAATTTATTTTGTGTTATGTGTTATTTAGCATGTGTTATTTCGCCAACACTTTGTGGCCTATGCATACTAGCTTCTAGATTTGTTTCGTGCATTTACGCGTTACCTTAACTTAACGTTACATGAGCCTAAGCTCTTTTCGATAAAATCTATGCAAAAGTTAATATCAGATCATTTTAGAATACAGTATAGGATGTTCTGAATATTCTTCAGTTTTATGCAAAACAGATTTAAGACAAATAGAATATCAGATCTCTGTCATATGGCCAAAAAAAAACAAAAAAAAACAAAAAACAAAAGAAAAAGCCTTTTTGCATAGTTGTGTTTGAAACATGAAAACTGCAACAATGCATATTACAAGATGGCAACACGATGTGATCTTGCTCTCACTTGAAATGTGTCCCCACATTAAGTCCTTGAATTTGAGGCTATTGGACCCAGAAAGTTCTTGAAAAGTCCTTGAATTTGGGCTAACATTTTGCAAACAATGTTACTTTCAAATGTCGTCTGAACATTCTGAAAGAATACCAAGTAATAACGTTTAAAAAGCTAAGATGAACGTTCCATTAACAATGTTCTGAAAACATTCTGTCAGCTGGGTTCTAATATGCAAATTAGAAATATTTTTGCAATTTTAATGATTTTAAAGAGATTTAAGTTCTGCTGCTGTAAATAAAAAGTGCAGAGTAGTAGGTTGTACATACTCTCGGCTAAAAACTGAATCATTCTTAATTACCTTTAGACTCAGCACAAGTTTCAGCACAAGAAAGGTCCCACAAGGTGCTTTATTTTCATACCTTCATGGATTGGGATCACTATGCCAAGTGTCAGTCAGGATGGTGTAAAGCTCAACCATGTGGACCGTGGGTCAGTGGAAGCAGCATCCCAGGCCTGATGGGTCACACGCCACCATCTGGGAGTCTGACAGATGAATGCAGGTTCAACAGATGCCCGGTCAACTGTAACGAGCTGGAGCTTGGTGGAAGAGTAAATACAATCTAGGGCTGTTTTTTATGATTCAGGAGAAACTTATCTAAATACAGGATTAATAAAGAATGCTGTGCTTTGTGGAAGAAACACAAAACCACCAAGTTTAAACTAATATTGAAGTGACTAATCCCCTATTAATGCTGGATGTTTTGTATAGAGATGAGAATAAACATATCTGGGCCATAATGTTTGCTGTGCTGGCAGATTGTGCCTTCAAACAGCTGACTCAGAATCAGCCGTGCTGGAAATATTTATGAATATCGCAGGAAGCTTTGACCCTGGATCAGTTATTCAGGTCAAGGAAAGAGGGCACGACGTGGAACGTCACAAGCTCAAAGACTATATGAAGGACAATAGTTAATATGAAAGTAAAAATAATTGATGGCGTCTTTTTTTGTGTGGAGTGTTAGAAAAAACTATTATTATCCCAGCATCCTCATAGGGTGGAGTGTTAAAGGTCACGGGATAGATTTCTAGGGAACACACATGGAGAGAACGCAGAGCTTGAAGAACTTGTTCAGAATGAAATACTAGCATATTGCATAATATGCAGTATATGTTTATATTTAAAGCTGCAGTCTGTCACTTTTGGCAGCTACTTCTCTCTGTTTTTGTTTATGACGAGTCATGCAGGTGCTGGGCTACTCCGCAGCGGTTCCAACCAGAACCAAAAGTTTGGACTTTGATTAAAGTGAAAATTTCTTAGTAAAAAAAAGTTCCAAATACAACAGATGCTATAACTTAGTTCATTCACCAAACTGAAGTCAACTTGAGATTGCATTGTATATTGTACCCATTATACAAGCTTGTTTCCTTCATGAGATAAAGGTAAATAGGATTTTTTTTCCTCGCAATTCTGAGTTTAATTCTCACAATTCTGACGTTTTAATCCCAAAATAAACAACTGCAACAAACTCAGAATTGTGAGATATAAATGCAGAATTGTACAATATAAACAACTGTGATATAAACTCAGAATTGCAAAATACAAATGCAGAATTGTGCAATATAAATAACTGCGATATAAATCTCAAAATTGCTCGATATAAACTCAGAATTGCACGATATAAACAACTGCGATAACTCAGAATTGCAAGATATGCAGAATTGTGCAAAATAAACAACTGCTATTGCTATATAAACTCAGAATTGCATAATAAAAACAACTGCGATATAAAACTCAGAACTGCTCGATATAAACTCAGAATTGCGCAATATAAACAACTGCGATTTAAACTCAAAACTGCATTATATAAAATCTGAATTGTGCAAAATAAACTGTGATATAAACTCAGAATTGCAAGATATAAATGCAGAATTGCGTAATATAAACAACTGTGATATAAAACTCAGAATTGCGTGATATAAACTGCAGTATAAATCGCAGAATTGCTCGATATAAACTCAGAAATGTGCAATATAAACAACTATGATATAAACTCAGAATTGCAAAATATAAATGCAGAACTGTGCGATATAAAGGACAAAAAATTCTGAATTGCGTGATATAAATGGCAATAAAAATCTCAGAATTGCACGATATAAACAGAATTGTGCAATATAAACTGCGATATAAATCTCAGAACTGCACGATATAAACAACTGTGATATAAACTCAGAACTGCGATTTAAAGTCAGAATTGCAAGATAATGCAGAGTTGCACAATATACAGGGTTCCTACACATTTTCCATTTCAAAATTCTACTCTTTTTAAGACTCAAATGTTTTGTTTTTCCAACCATTTTTAACATAAATGGTTCATAGAGCATTATTTTCAGCTTTATATTTGGTATATAGTTGAGTAATTTGTAAATATTTTAATTGAATATTTTTAATATATTTTTTTATTTAATTTTTTAATAAAATATACTTTTTTTTAATTGATTTTAATTGAAGTGACAACATACAGAGCCCCTAAAATAACTAATAATAAAAAAAATACTAAATACTTTTACATGCACACAAGAAACTTTCTTTGTGCCCTCGAGAAACTATTCACGTGCATGGGAATTTTTTTGCATGCTTACGCATTACATTTTCTAGTTTTATATAACCTATTTCCTTTGTGCATCACTGCCATCTTTCTAAAAACAAGAGCATGAATGCACATGAATGAACAGAGATCTGCTTGCTCAAAACTTGGCTTTTCTTATGGTAGTACCTCTAATATCAAGGCCTAATGTCTAATTTAACATCCTCTGTGGCACAAAAGGGGCTGATGGCATAAAATTTGCCAAGTTCAAGGGTCTATAAAAAAGTGTTTAAAATTTGGCTTTCGTTAGGGCAGCATGCCATATTTCAAGGCCTTAGGTCTCTTTAATGCTTAGTCTGTAGTGGCCAAGAAACCACATTGCGAAACGGGCTGATGGCACAATAGGTGGATCTGTGTGCATTGTCCTATATTCTAAATTTAATGGTTTCTTGTGAGCATACAAAAGTCTGTATATTTTTTATTTTTGCAAAGGTACCTGAGGCTATGTAATACAGTGCTAAGAATATAGTGAGAAGAAACCCAAAATGCTTATAACCTGACTTTTGCATAATGAAAAAGTGCATCTTGAATTCATTCAGTCATATTTAACAATCCCTAAATAATCACTAAACAGCTGCCATGAAACCTTGCTTCCAGGCAAAAGTCTGGAAACACGAATAATTTTCCATACTCTGCTGTCTTTTTTCCATACTTTTTCAAACCTGGAAAACACTTGAATCAAATTCCATACTTTTCCAAACCCCGTAGGAACCCTGAATATAAACTGATATAAAACTCAGAATTGTGCAATATAAACTGCGATATAAATCTCAGAATTGCACGATATAAACTCAGAATTGTGTGATATAAACAACTGTGATATAATCTCAGAACTGCATGATATAAACTCAGATTGCAAAGTACTTTGCAATTCTGAGAAGAAAAGTCAAAACTGTAATATATAAAATTGCAGCAAATGTAGTATGTATTCCATGCATACAGAAAATAAGCATACTATGCACAGAACACATTCTATACACTGCAGATGGTAGTATGCTATTCTAAACAAGCTTAAGTTATTTTATATAAAAGCACTGAAATAAATAAATATAAATGCACAAACACACACAGACAAAATGTTTCATTATGAAAACTGAGGTTTATCTGAGCAAATAAGGGGTAAAAAAAAGGCTTAAACGTTTCTTTGCATCCAGCAGTTTGGAACAAAAGCATTGTGGCAACGATTCTTCTTCAGTCCAGACAGACGTTCTCATTCTGGGTTGCTTTCAGAGAGAACGTCTGCCATGAAAACGTAGGGGGGAAACAATAATAAAATATACACAACTCAAAACCTACAAAAGGAAAGGAAATGAAAGGAGGTGCTGGAGCTGATTGAGATCCGTTCAGCACAGAAGATCTAAACTACAGCGTACTGCTGATACAACAGCTCACGAATCCTGTAGTAGTCATCACAATGGCAGCCTTCCAGACAGATGCGGCCCGCTTCAGTCTGAGAGAGAGAGAGAGAGGTCAGAGGGGTCAGTGTTGTACAGCGGCACAGTGAGGTGTTCAGGTGAGCATGTTAAGGGCCGTTCACACAGGATGTGTTCTTGCATAACCAAACGGCGTAAAGCTGGAGTCTCAAGAAGATGTATGCAGCATGACAGGAAGCCGCACATGCTTAAAAAGCTGTATTGCTATCGTCAAGGGTATTGCAGGTTATAGATACATTACTATATTAATTACACTTGATTTGTACGGCAATATCTCAGAGTCGTCGGATCCTGATTAGTTTTTTTGCAACTCAAATTGAGAACGCATCCTAATGTGCTAGCCGCTAATCAAATATTCATGAGAGCTGATTTGCATATTGTGCAGTGTAATCTGATTCCACTCACCCTCCTGACAGCCACCAGATTATTACACACCAGAACTCCGCCCACAAACTCCGCCTGGATCCCTTCACGCAGCAAAACCTGCTTGAAGTCCGACAGGCGAGGCTCGTTGATGAACACAGACTGATGACCCGGGACCTTAGGAGAATACGTGTTATTTCACACATTATTTTTCATGCATATGCAATAAAACACCTTATCTGTTTATCCCAGAGCAGTGTTTGAGAAGATATTTCTACAGTCAGCACATCTAGTTTAATGTCTTTCCTCTGGTGATGAGCTGCATAATATAGAGCTTTATTTTAAACTGCATCATGAGCTCATTTTCTCCTAATTTACATGGTAACTGGCTGTCTTCATTGCACATATATTTTCCTCTATTCTCTTGCTCTGCATTGCAGCAGACTCGTATTCTCCTACCAATAAGCCATAAATCTAGTTTTATTTAAATATTATTGATATACTTTTACAGTTTCGGTTAACATTTAAAATTAGATTTTATTAAATATAGATTTGAAAGTTGTAGTAATTTTTGTCATTATTATTATATGCTTTTTTTATTTTTTATTTTTGTATGTTTGTACAGTATTTATTCATTTTTATTTATTAGTTTGAGTTTATTTTTAATTACTTTAACTTAAATTATGTGAAAATTGATGTAATTTTAATTTGTAGTTAATTTTGAAATTTTTATTAGTGTATATATTTTATTATTAAATATTATATAATATATATTTCATATGTCTATATAGTGTTATTAATTTTTATTTATAAATTTAAGTTTATAGTTTTTGCTGCTATTCTGAATTAAAATTTATTCTTACATTTTCTGAAGTTTTAGAATGTTTTAAGAAGTTTTTGTCATTACTACTGTTATTTTTAAAATGTGCCTATACAATATATATTCATTTATTTAATTTATAATTTAGTTAACTTTATTTAGTTTTAATTATTTTAGTACTTTAACTTAAACTAAATGAAAATTAGAAATGTTGCCTTGACAACTAATTGAAAAAAAAAAAAGTTAATGGTTTTTGTGAATATTTCAAATAAGATTTTATTTTAATATTTTCTGTTTTCACTTTAATTTTGTCATATTATATTTATGTTTTATTTTGTTGTGTTTTGTCATTTTTATTAGTGTAAATATATTTTTATGAATATTAAATGTACATAATAAATAGATGTCTATATAGAAATATTAATTTTTACTCTGTTTCAGTTTATTTATATTTATTTTAATTACTTTAACTTAAATTAGTTGAAAATCAATTTAATTTTAATTTCATTTTGTTGTTATTTATATATATATATATATATATATATATAAAGGCAAACATAATATTTTCTGTTTTCACTTTAATTTTGTCATTATTGATTTGCTTTAATGCCAATATAGTATTTATTAATTGTTTTTTAGATTATTTATAGTTATTTTATTACTTAAATTGGGCTAAAATGTTGCTAAAATCTATCTAAAATAAAACTCTATTAAACTGTAATTTATTATAACATTACATTATAATTACGTTTATAGTTTTCGTAAATATTCTGAATTAGATTTAATTTTTTTTTAATTTTCTGTTTTCACAATTCTAATTAGTATATCAACTTTTTAATTTAATTTTTTTTTTTTTAAATATATAGTACTTATTTTTGGGGGTTTTAGTTGATTTAGTACATTAACTTTAAATGAAAATGAGTAATGTCATGTGGCAAAGAACAAAAATTTATAACTTTTTTTTTTAATAATATGGTTTTAACTGTAGTAATAACCATGTTAAGCGTCTCATTTGTGCTTTACTGCACCTCATTAGCAGGCAGCGGCTCCAGCGTGGGAATGACGTCACTCTCCTCCGAAATCTCTCTGTCGTCCTCTCCAAACAAAGTCTTCATGGCCCGCTGGTTAGCCGCGACGCTGGGCTCAGTCGTCAGCTCCGGTGTGACGTCCATGGCCGGTTCTCCGTCCTCTGTCTCCTCTTTGGCGTCTCCCATCTCTGGGATGACACCAGTGTCCACTTTCTCCACACGCATGTCCAGAACGCCATCGATCCAGGCCAGCTCTGTGTCTTTGGCTTTACAGAACTGCAGCGAACTGACCAACGAGTCCTTCAGCCTGACCTACAGTGACATTTACAGCTTCATCAGTCTGTGAACATTTCAGATAACTGGACACCTTGTGTAACATCAAAGATAAAGTTATATTTAAAGAGAATCAGGTCATGGTAAATTATGCTCTTTTGAAACATTCACAACTCAAAGCTCCCCGAAACTTTAGTGGAATATTTAATATCTTAAATATATATATATATATATATATATATATAACCTCATATTGAGACTACATACATTATATTCCAGTATATTTTTCTATATAAAAATAAATATATATCGATTTATATATAATAGATATTTATATAGAGAGATTTTTTTGTTTTCATTTTAGTTTTAGTAAAAGTTTTTTGATTACTATTTTTTAAAATCACTATAAAGTATTTATTTATTGGTTTTAGCTTATTTTGTTTTAGTTATTTTAGCACTTCAACAAAAAGTTGCCTAGACGATATAAAACAAGTTTACGTTTATAGTTTTTGTTGATATTTTAAATTAGACTTTATATTTTCTGTTTTCATTGTTAGTTAAAGTCTTAGGGATTTTGTTGTGTTTTTGTCATAATTTAATAAAATAAAATAATTGTATTTTTTAAATGTGTATATTTTTAAACATTTCAGTAATTTTAAAATTTTAGAATTCTTTTTTGTAGTTCATTATTTACACATGGAATATTTCTAGTTTATAATATATTTCAGAATTATTTTGCTACACCATTAAAAATAATAAATAAGAAAAAACAAGGCAAAAATGTACTGAACTATTTAAAGCAATTGGAACAGGAATAAAATACAATTAAAAACAAGGTGTTTTAAAATAATCGAAACATGTTTTTTTTATCATGTTTTTCACCAAATGAACACTAAGAGCAACGATATTTAATCGATATTTTAATTTATATGTAGCAATACAACAACAAAAATAAAAGAAAGTACAATTTTTAATATAATTTTTTTTTAATAAAAAAACTCAATATTTAAGTATCCTTCAAAAGGCCCTATATTTTTATTAAAAATATGTATTTAAACAATTTTGAGAAATGCCAACTATACTGATATAGAGAGGTCAGACAATTATATTTATCAATCAAAGTCTAAGCATTTTAGTTTAATTTATCTTAGGTTTAAGGATCAGTGAAAGAGATATTATATTATACAAGTGTATATTTTAATTCCAGGTTCTGTGTGACAGAGAGAGTCATTACCTGGTAAATGTGGGTCTCACTGGTGGCGTCCACCGTCTCCTGCAGTTTTGGCGTGTAAACTTTGATGTCTTTTCCGCTGAAGGCCTTGCAGGAATCGGCCAGGTCCTGACTGGCCTCAGGCGGTCCGTGAACGATGATTAGCTGTCTGGGTTTCATCTGGTTTATGATCTTCTTAATAGAGTCCCCGTCAGAACGGCCCTCATAATCGATGTATGTGACTCGAGCTCTGAGGGACACAACAGATGAATCAATCACTATCAACTGAATACATATAAATATTGTTTTTTATATATATATATATATATATATATATATATATATATATATATAAAAATACATATATTTTTTAAAAACAGTGTTGTAATCACTGTATGACTAAGATATGAGAAAAAAAATCATTATTTCACATTTTTAGATTCAAACTTAGAGTAGAAAGATGTGTTGGGTTTTTTTTAACCTGAAATATTGGTAAGAGATTTATTCACAATTTAAAAATATATTACTTTTATATTATTATGGAAATCAGTTTAAGGGGGCAAATATTGCTTGTAAAATGCTGGCAAATGTACTAGCATTAAATTTAGCTCAAATCTCAAATGGTTTAAACATTTTCTCACCACTGGAGATTAGAATCACTCATGGAGTCTGAAATCACATTATCTATCATATATATATATGATAGTAACACATATATATATATATATTTTTATAGTAACATTTCAGCAGGATGAAGTTGATTCATGTTAACGCAGTGAATATGATTAATTGTTTTTTAAAGAAATGCCAGCCCTAAAATGTAGTAATAATCTGCGTTCTCATGAGAAACTGTGTGTATGTAGGTGCGCTGAACGCTAACCAGAAACTCCCGAGCCGTATCAAGTAGAACGTGGAATTAGTTGTGCAAGTAGTCCATTATTTCTGTATTTTTATTTTCAGAATTAGTAATAAGAGTAAGATGACGAATCCTCACCTGATCTCTAGTGTTTGCGTGGTGCTGGTGCATTTGGTGGGGACGTCGGACAGATCCTGCTCCATCGGCTCCTCTCCATTTGTCAGCCCAGACTCCAGTTTGCTCTTCTCCTCTTCTGTGGCCTGGAGCTCAGGAACCAGAAACTCCTCAGGCCTGAGGGTTAGAGGTCAAAGGTCATTCCAGAGAAGATACAGAACATGAACATTACACAATAAACATAAGATGAAACAGAAGGTAAACAACAATACACATCATAAAGGATTTATGAAACATTTTATTAGGTTATGAAGTAAATAATAGCATGCACCCATGATAAATATCATGGCATTACCATCTGATTCAAATTTTTTTTAAGGGCAATAACTCCTAATTCGTCTCACTCACCTGATGATTTCTCCATACTCGTCCCATTTGATCCGCTCCTCATGAGTAGGAAACATGGGGTAGGACTTTTTGGCCTGTTTGAAGAAGCTGCCTTTCCTCCCGCCCTCGCCCTTCATCATCAGGTCGTGATGTTTGGTCTTCACCACCGCCGGCTGCTCCAGATCGTCCTCCATATCGCTCTCATCGCTCGAGTCCATGTCCACCCTGACCGTCAACACAGAACGCTGTTATTAAACCTCAGGTAAGGTTAGGATAGCCGATCTAATAATAGTAATGGCATTATTACACCATAAACGACTGAGACTGCCTTACAGCGCTCTGTAAAAGTGAAGAAATGACAACAGAAAAGTCTGGTTGATATATAACCTGTTCATAAACTGTGCTTTTCTCAATATCTTTAGGTTAACATGAATATTATTGCATAAAGTGCACATTTTTGGCCTTTATTTAAGTTTTTAATCTCCTTTTTGCCTTTAAATATTCAATAGTTTTTCCAAATCCAAGTCCGATATTGTTTCATATAGTCTCAATTCATGTGGTAATATTATTAATAATATTATTAATGATAATAATGCCATAAAAACAACAATAGTTTTAGATTTATATTTTATATATATTTTTTTATTTATATATATATTTTTTTTAATTAATTTTTATTTTATAATTAAAGATTTAAAATTTATAAAATTCACACAAAAATATTAATTAGCACAACTGTTTGCAACACTGATAATTTGAAATGTTTCTTGAGCAAATCAGCATATTAGAATGATTTCTGAAAAATCACGTGACACTGAAGACTGGAGAAAATTCAGTTTTGATAAGAATTAATTACACTTTACAATAAATTCACATAAAAGACAGTTATTTTAAATGTAATAATATTTCACTGTTTTTACTGTATTTTTGATCAAATAAATGCAGCCTTGGCCAGCAGAAGAAACTTATTTCTCTAATGTAAAAGAGAACTGGGTTATTTTTCCAGTCAGTTCACTTGTTTTGGGTCTGAGTTCGGGTTCTTTAAAAAGCATACATGTGAACAGCCTTAGGCACTTCTACTTGCAACAGAAGGCAAAACATGAATAAATATGAAGGCAAAGCATCTCTGGCAAGTTTGCACACCCTGATCAACACGAAAGCTGCTGTTTCAAAATGCTTTTATTCCATTTTAAGCAGCAGCAGGAGAAGAGATGTTGAATGCTTAACATCACAGCTCAAAAAGCCTACGACTTCGCGACCCAATCGCACAGCTCTAGGATGAATGATTCATAAAGTATTTATAGATCGATTTTTTTCAGTGAGGATCTGTCTTATGTATATTTGTAGAGAATTACCCACAGTGCACTTCATAAGTGCCTCTAGAAAGTCTTGGTTTTATGAGCAGAGTATTCTGGGTGAATCGAAGCAGTTTTTCATTCTGACAGTGTTTTAGTCACAAACACATTTCTACTCACTCTTTCGCCTGCTCTAGTTTTTTGGCAGCTTCTTTCTTCATTTTCTCTTTCTCCATGTATTCGTCTAGTTCTCGTCCTTCCAGTCGACAACGTTTTCTTATCTGGTTTGGTTGATTAAAAAAAAATAAATAAAAAAATCTTTAAAATAACAAATCAAACATATCAGCTCAATTATGAAGTTGCTACAAATAATGTTTAGTGAAGTTTCATCCAGGCATTAATTGAAAATAGCGCAGACTAAAAGACCTCAATTAAAAACAATGAATTGATTGACAGCTGTGCATGAAATAGACACTGACACAGTCAAAATGCATTAAGTAAATGGCCGAAAATAGAATATTTCTATTGCAAAGACTTGATGCTGATTTAAAAAAATTGAAAGTGATACAGTTCAAGACCTCACCTCCAGGTCGATCCTCTTCTCCCCTGGGTTGTCTATGAGGTAGCGGGACAGCGTTCCTGGTGTGGTCCTGTAGGTGAGGATGACAGAGTTCTTGGCGTCCTGACACCACTGTATGAAGAGCTCCCGTGAGAAGCCGGACTCTAGATCGGGCTGGCTGCACAGAACCACTTTCGGGCTGGGCACGCGGGCCAGATCGGCCAGGCTGTGACAGAGCGAGAGGTGGCGGAACTGGAAAGGGTTGTTCCGCTTGTCCTCGAAGCATCGCATCAGTTTATCGCTCATCCACTCGACCTGTGAGAGGACATGAGGGCTTTCTGATTTCTGTCTCGGTACACGTGCAAATTTTTTACAAAAAGCTAGATATTTCCTGGGATTCTTTGCCATTTTAAGCTTTTCATACTCTTCATATTGTGTGTTCAGTTCACAGCAGTTATAATGTTGTGATAAATAATTACCCCACTACAAAGCAATATTTACCTTTATAATAGGAACTTTTTCATCACCTTACAGATACATCCATATTTTTTAGGTCAAATTCTTATATTTAATCAATAAATTCAATTAGAATTATAAGATATGTTTCATTGAAACAACTAATTTATTCAGTCATTGGACCATTTATTGAACTGATTCATTCAAAATGCAGGAGAAAAAAAACAAACTAAGAAAAACAGGAAATAAAGTCAGAATTCTACACAATTATGAGGAAAAAATTCAGAATTTTTTTTTACAAATTTGGAAAAAAAGTCAGAATTCTTGAAAAAAATTCTTCAAAATTCTAAAGAAAAAAGTTAATATTCTTCACAATTCTAATAAAAAAAGTCAGAATTCTTCATAAAATTGAAAAAAAAATCATAATTCTAGAATTTTACACGATTCTGAGAAAAAAAAGTCAGAATTTGTCATAACTATAAAAAAGTCAGAAGGTCACAATTATGAGGAAAAAAAACAAACTTCTTCACAATTCTAAGGAAAGTCTCAGAATTCTTCATCATTCTGAAAAAAAGGCAAAATTCTATACAAAAGTCAGAATTCTTAATTCTGAAAAAAAATCATAATTCTGGGATTAAAACTTACAATACTAACGAAAAAGTCAGAATTTTTCATAATGCTGAAAAAAGTCAAAATTCTAGAATTCTATACAAATCTGAAAAGAAATTTAGAATTCTTTAGAATTCTGAAAAAGAATTATTCACAATTATGGGAAAAAAGTCAAACTTCATAATTCTAAGGAAAGTGTCAGAATTCTAGAATTTTAGACAATTCTGCGAAAAATTCTTCACAATTCTGAGAAAAAAGGCAAAACTGTATACAATTATTAAAAAAGTCAGAATTCTTAATTCTGAGAAAAAACTGAATTCTGAGATCATAACTCACAATTCTAAGGAAAAAGTCAGAATTCTGCATAATTCTGAAAAAAAGTCAGAATTCTAGAATTCGACACAAATCTAAGAAAAAAATTTAGGATTCTTCATAATTCTGAAAAGTCAAAATTTTTCACAATTCTGAGAAGAAAAGGCAGAATTCTATACAACTATGAGAAAAAAAGATGAAAACTATACAACTATGAGAAAAATTATTTACAATTCTGAAAAAAGTCAGAACTGCAATTTCATAACTCACAACTGTAAGAAAAAAAAAAAAAAATCTTAAAATGTTAACTTACTGTTAACCAAACTGTTTAATAAGATCAATGTGACATGCAATCGTGCTAATATTCAGGAAAAACAGCACTCTTGCTGATGTGACATTCCTACTCTGACATAAATATAAGACAAAACTCATGTGGGAAATGTGGCCCTGTATATTCTAAATATCACGGGCATTCAAAAGGCATTAAGTATCATGCAGTGAAAGCATGCGCTTATAAGGCAAGTTTGTTTGGTTTACGCAAAGCGAGTGACATGCTCTATAATGCCAGCTTGCACATCATTAAACAATAATGATATTATCGTAGACAACACAGACAACTTATAATGGCAGGATTTTAATGTGATAGTGAGACCTGAGACTTTGAGAACTCCACCACGTTGTAGCTGACGTTGTTGAGCAGGGCGAGCGAGTAAACGCCCAATCCTGCATCTTTGGTCCTCCAGATCTGATCCAAGAGCTGAGCCAGTTCCAGCACTCGTCCCGCCGTATCCACAGCGATCAGCACGTTACCATCGCCACGGAGAGTCTCCATGACATTGGCTGGAAGAGAATGCAGAACGTCACACTTAACCAAAATAACAGCAGTGCTGCAAATCACCAAAATCATTTTACTGTTGAACTTACTGAGCAGTTGCTCATCACGTTGTTTCCTGCGAGGCTGCACATACGAGGCGTTGAAGGAATCTGTGATGAGGAGAGACGGCCTGCTGATGGTCTCCAGAGAGCAGCCATTCAGATGACTAATTGGACACAGCAAGCATTATGTAAAATCATTTTACTCTACACTGGGATCAGAAATTAACCAGAACTTGGACAAAAATGTCAAATAAGGTGAGAAAAATTCCCCGGATACTCAAATTTTTTACTTTATCAAAGCTACATATGTATCTATCTGATGTTGGTTTGATTTTTAATTAACAGTCATGATTGTTCTTATTTCAGCATTTGTTAATTAGTTATATCATTTAAAGCTTTATTAAACATAACTTAATTCATATTTATAGTAAATATTTAATTGACCAAATTATTTATAATTTAACTACTCAAACTATATATAAAATATTATTTGAGAAAATTTGAAATAAAATTAACACTCAAATATAAATGAATCATATTTTAATGTTTCATACTAAACAAAAAATACATTGCTTAAAAAAATCCTAAAATTACGAATTAATTATCTTAACATTATGACAGATTTAGATTGCATGAATATGAAAATTAAAATGATTTTCATATTTTTCTCAAATAATAATTTATATATTAAATTGCATTTATTATATATATATATATATATATATAAAATATTATATTTAAATTCATATACTATTATATTTGAGTTTAATTCCACACGATTAAAGTTTCGATTTTTAAATAACTGCCATAATTGTTGTGAATTCAGCACTTCTTAATTACTTTTATTAATTAGTACACAGTAAGTATTTATTTGTTAACAGTAACTAAACAGTAAGTGCATTTATGTTTTTATTGGGCTAAATTACCTTATAAAGGGCAGAAAATAACCCTGAGGGTATTTTCCCCAGGGTCCAAATATTGTCCCTTTATAAATAAAACTTCCTGATACAATATTAATTTTATCTACAGGTGATTTCTTTCACACTTACATCTCCCTCTTGTGGTTGAAATCCACAGCATAGATGATTTCCTCTTCTCCGTCCTTCACTATTTTCCATATAGTGCCACCGATCATGTGACCCGCAGGAAGTGGGGTGATGGACAGACCATGACCTTTTCCTGTTCATTAATAAATTATGATACATTTTCAAGATGCCCAACAGGACACATTATAATTATTTTGGATTGGGGTTTTCTCTTTTTGCACAGGAGTGAATGAGGACATGTTTTCTCACCTTTCAGGTTGACGATCTGAGAGTATTTCAGCTGCTGGATTTTGTCAAAAGCTGAATCGACGTCATCCAGTGTGAACAGAGAGAAATCTTCTGTGTTGTGTCGAGACTATAAGATCAAATAAGATGAAACAATTAATATTTCATCACTGCCCCAAAGCTAAAGTATCGAACACTAGAAAACAATGTTTTGCTTTGTTTTTTAACTGGGGAATTTAAGTTCAACTAACGATTCGAGTCGATGCATCATAGATTTCTGTCAAAGTAAAAATTGTTTTAATAAAGAGCAGTCAATACTGCATACTACCACTAAAAAAAAGTGATTTGCTCCCAAACGTCCTATTTAAATCTATTAAATCTGACTTTATTTCCATGATAATTAAGTGTATTTTAACCCATAAATTCACATCCTGAAAAAAAAGTGATTTATTACTGTAATGTGAGAATAATTAAAAAAAATATTTGTTGTACTGCCTTTATGCTGATTACAATTTTTACTATAGTAAAGCAAAATACGTGTATTAAAGTAATGAGAATCATTAGAATTTGGATGCATTACAGTAATAGGTAGTTTTGGAAGGAAATGTGCTTAATTTTTATGCAACTTAAATTTGTACTGGTCCTATAATATTCATTTTATTTATTTAGATTTTTATTTTATTTATTAATTTTAGGGTGATGTAACCTGGACTTTTTATCATTTCAACATTTTCATAATAAAAACAAACAATCTCAAATTGCATTTAAGCTACTTTTGTATGTGATGTTGGTTTGATTTTTAATTTTTAGCCATGTTCAGAATTAATTACTTTTATTTATTAGTACATAATAAATATTATGTATTTGATCACAAATAATTATTTGAGAAAATAGTATGAAAAAAGACAAAACACACCACATAATAATAATAATAATAATAAAAATATTTTACAATGAATGTTTTAGTTATTTTAAATAAACATTTTTTAATTTTTGTTAAAATAAATATCTTAAAATTATGACATGAAAATTATTTGAATATGAAAATACAAATTATTGTATGTCTGTATATATTCATTTATATGGGAATGTGTACATTTTGTTTGATTTTTATAGGATTTTCATCATATAAATGTTGCCATGAACTGTCAAGTTTTTACAAATTTTTTACTGATTTGACACAATTAAGAAAAAAGCATTTTCGATTTATAAGATGATCCTAATTAGTGCTTCTTTTGAAACTGTCCATCTCACCTGATAGAGATCGTACATGAACATCTGGCCCATCTTGTAGACAGGGATGGTGGCATAAATGGTGCAGTTGAGCCCTAGTTTACCCACAGCGTACGGTAAAGCTCCCAAATGCAGATGATCGGGGTGAGAGAGCAGCACTGCGTCCACCTGATGGACATACCTAACAGAGAAAGAACAGGAAACACACATCACATACAGGAAATGGTATCAATAACACCCATTCATTGTCAAAACAAATCATACCGCTTCAGGGAATCTATGATGTCCATGGAAAAACTTTCATCCCAGCCACAATCCAGCAGGAAGCGGAACTCATCTACCTGTAAGAGATAACATAGAGCCGATTCCTCCTGGACTCCGGAAAGAGCCGTCAGCTTGATGATGGACGTCATTCTGCCGTCTGACCAACAGATGGACAAAAGAGATCATCAGTAAATAACTCACATTTACTTTTGAGCATTTGTTTTTGTATTAATAGTCATGAAAAGTAATGTACTTAAAAAGTACTATGTTTTTGGACATGTACCATGGCAATAACACAGTATTCTTTGAAGAAGTCATTCATAACACGGTATACAAACAAGAAATCAATCATTCAGTATCACAGTACTAATATAGTTTTATAGTATCTGTAAAACCACTGTATTGGCATTGTAATGGCTCATGTGCCACGGTAATACCGTGGTACTCTTTTCAGTATCACGGAATAGCATGTAAATACCATAAATATGACAAGAAATATCCAAATATCACAGTAATATTATCTAAAACCAGTACTGTACCGCTAAAGTACGTTTTGTAAACCATTAAAAAGAGCTAATTATGATACAATACTAATAAATGCGCATAAAATAACAGAGCAGTGTGTAATGAACTGTAAGTTCAGGACACAGATTAAGACAGAAGGGCAAAGAATGAATAAACTTAATATTCATGAGCCTTCATCTATGATACAGTTACTCAACTTTTAGATTAATTTGACATTTAAACTTAATCTGAACTCAATGAAAACACACATCAGCCAAACAAATGAAGAGATTTTCTTTAAAAACTGACTTGATTTATGTACACAGAAACTTGCATACCCGTGTCTCGTTATGTCACTTTTGATCTCAACAGGTTTGGTCAACAATAAGTGGTAGAAATCGCTGAAAAATCATCTTAAATTCATAGTAATGTTTCAGATCGGCGGCATGAGAGCAGCAGCCATTACTGCCGCTGCCGACGTCACTAGACTCTACCAATGACAGCAGCAGAGGGGCGCTTACACATAATTAATAAAAAATCTTATAATATTTTAATCGTACACGATACACAGCAACCATTTTATGATACATATTAACGAAAAAATGTCTAAAATGTAGGCTTTGATTAAAAATGCAAATGGCTGGATGTAATAACTCTTCAGCCTGTCGGAGTTATACCTAATCCAAATAATTTCAGAATTTATGGAAATTATTTTCAAAATTATTTTATATCACCTATATGAAAAATGTAAATAGGTGACGTCAGTATATATAAACAATCTCGCAGGCGTGTTTTAACACAGAAACGTTTCACAGTAATGAAAAAGAAAATTGTAGCGTCTCCCTTCAAACTGTCACGTTGATAGTTGGTACAGTCCAAAGCCCTCTAACCCTTCCTGCTAATGCTGCTGTGCTAATAACATACAGAGGAAACTAGCGGAAGGTAAATGACTGTAAATGTATATATATTCAACTAATAAACATGTTTTATGCTTAATTGTGAGTATTAAAGTTAAGTAAACGTTTATAAGAGTTTTCTGCGGACATAAGGGGATTAAATTCTCGTGTTTATGTGAGGACAGTAGCAGATAGTGTGGACACGGGCCCAGAGCAGTCACCTTCACATCAACACACATATTTTAGTGTTAAAAAATGTGATTATTGTTTTCATTATGGCATTTTGATTTGCAGATATGTTTTATTTGGGTCAGTAAATAGTTATAGTTTCTGTAAACGTAGTAGAGTTTTAAAAACAAGCAGAATTGCTTTATTTCATTGGCTTTTACTGTTTGATGTTCACTCCACATGACTGACAGTATCATATACTGACACATGTGATGCAATTAAATCCACATTATGGACTACACTACCAGACAAATGTTTTGGATGCATATGCTCGTTCATTTGATCATTTGTTTATTTGATGCAATCAAGCATTTAAGCAGAAGCCTTTACATCATTAAGTTTTTAAGATGAGCATAGTTCATAGTATATTTTTAGTCAGTCATTAAACTTAATTTATGTTTTCTTTAATCACAGGCATCATGGTAAACTTCGCAGCAGCGATTCGTACGCACTGGGTCAATATTCTGGTCCCTCTGGGTTTCGTCGTTGGGGTTTATCTGGACCGATGGAATGACCAGAAACTCACAGCATTCAGGAACAAGAGTGCTTTATACAGCAGGTAAATAAAAAAAGAATATCTGCTGAAATTATAGTCACCCTGAGGCCGTCTAAAATGTAGATGAGTTGGTTTCATCATCAGATTTGAAGAAATGTAGCATTCCATCACTTGCTCACCAATGGATCTTCTGCAGTGAATGGGTGCCATCAGAATGAGAGTTCAAACAGCTGATTAAAACATCATAATATATCAACATCACTCCAGTCTATCAGTTAACATCTTGTGAAGCCAAAAGCTGCATTTTTGTAAAAAACAAGTCAATCACTAAGACGTCTTTAACTAAACCATTGGAGTAATGTGGATTACATTATCAGCAGTTTGGTCTCTCATTTTGACGGCACCCATTCACCGCAGAGGATCCATTGGTGAGCATGTGATGGAATGCTACATTTCTCTAAAGCTGTTCCCATTAAGAAACAAAATAATCTACGCCTTGGATGTCTAGAGAGTGAGTACATATTTAGCAACTTTTCATTTCTGGGTGAACTATTCCTTTAAATTCATTATTTCTAAATCTGTCATTTCTTTTTTAAGGGAACTGAAGCCTGGTGAGGAGTACACCTGGAAGTGAGACTCCTGCAGTGATATTTATTGGACCCTCTGCCCAGAATATGTATATTGTCTGTCCAGCTACCTTGTCTTTGATTGCAAGCTTGTTAATGCAATAAATTTTGCATTTAGTTCTGTAATGCCTTGTAGTTTTTATTTACAGCACATTAAGGATGAGTGATGGGAAATTTTGTTAGTTGGGTGGTTTCTATTCAGTCGTTATGTTATTAAATATCAAATACATTCTGATTTGATGTGATTTTGCTGCATCATCTCGACTAATAATACCAATAATAAAAATAATAAAAAAAGTATTATTTTTGATTTCCCAGCTTACTTTACATGGCCTGTTAAAATAATACGGCCAAAATAACGTTTGCAATAACTTTTTTTTTCCTATTTACAAAATAAAAAAAATGCAATACCATATTTTATCAGAAGGCACTGATGCAATTATAACTGATTGGACAAATTTACAGAAGTGTTAGTTTTCCCAAAATTAATGGATAACCTTGTCCATGGACAATAACATTTTAGGTTTAACTTAAGCAATTCTGTATGTATCTTTTGCCATAATATTTTTTTCCAGACCAAAATCAGACTTGTCACTTACAATAACTGTTCAACAAGACAAAAAAACTCAAAAATACTCTTTGGTTTGCTTTCTAAAGATGTTTTATAGGCATTAGATAATTTCATTTTACAAAAAATATGTAGTTAAGAACAGATAATGAGCATTTTATGTAGAACACTCCATTTCTTTAGCCACAAAATGTTTTTATTCAGCTGTCAAAGGTTCGGCTGTGCGGATTACTCCCTTTTCAAAGAGCAGCTCGGCCAGAGACATCTGCAAAAATTAGATTCATTTTAAACTCACCATAAAAAAACATGCATGAATACATAAAAAGAATTTGAACATGCCATTAAAAGCTTAAGTCCTTCAGTATAAAACAAATGCCTGCGGTACCTTAGCCTCCATTGTTTCACATGGTAAACTGGCCACAGAAACAAACTTGGGATATGAATGAATCAGAAATTCCATGGCATCTATGTGCTGTAAAAAAGAACCACGATTAGTCAAATCATGAAGAAGGTAAAAGCTGCAGTCAATTTACACAGAGTTCATGTTTACCTCTGTTTTCATCTCAATGCTCTTGGATTCTTCTTTATGATAGACTCTGGAGTTCTCAGTAGTGTAAAAAAGAGATACGGTGTCTCCATCACCACACAACCTATAAAGACAAATATGGGTTACTTTTTAATTCCAACCTGTTTTATTCAAATTAAAATACCATTTTTTACAACAAAATGAAGGTGTATCTTTATACATCAGTTATATTAGTTTGTGGCACCCAATGTTCTTTGATCACATTCAATTCAGACTGGAAATTTATTTAACTTGAGTAAAATGTAAGATTGAGAAGTGTTCTAAAAAAAAAAATACTGTGTAACAGATGAGGTACCTTGCAGCTCCGGCCCGCACCAGTCTGATTTGGGTTTGGCCCTTCAGTTGAACAGTCACATCAAGGGCCTTACCGTCTCCCCATCGAGCAGGAGCCCCGTACACACTGCTGGCCTTCTCCTCTACAAAACACACACAAATGTATTTTATTGAATGATAATTTGAGCTCAATTTGGAGATATAAACTCAAAATTCTGAGATAAAACCTGAGACAACTGATATTAAAATTTGCAATGAGCTTTTTTGTGGACAGAAACAAGCTTCCATATTAATCAGTTTCCATATTAGCTTCCATATTAATCAGTTTAACATTCAGAATAAAACAGTTATTATATTACTGCAATATCTAATGCAACACAAGTACTTGATGTACTATGTTATCTTTGTAAAAATAATATATTTAGACATTTATTAAACATATATTTTCTGAAACTCACAGAACTGTTTGAGAGAGAAGTTTAAATGTTTGACCTTTAAAAAGGAATTTTTAAAGCAAAAACACCACCTGACCTTTAGTTGTGCCGTGTTACTGTGAGACTCACCAGCACTCAGCATCGGCGGAAGGCAGTCGTGCAGAAAGTCTCTGGCTTTCTGATCCACAGCAGCGTCGACTGGTGCATAATTGACCAGATTCTTCATCAGGCCCTCAACATGTGCAATGAATTTGCCTCTCCGTGGGTCATCCTGTTCACATGCACAAGTGATTTCTGTGTCAATACGGGTCAGGAATGAACGGAACGGAGTTTGTATATTAATGGAGTAGAGGCACAAGTACCTTCTCAGAGTTCTGAACTCCCATGAACTGAAGGTAATCGAGCGGCAGTCCCTTCCTGAACTCAACGTCCTCCTCCATCGCGATCTCCAGAGATGCTGGCATCAACTGCAAATCAAATACATTCACTAAAGTGACAATATTTAATCTGGGTAAAATGCCTTCTTTTGATTTTGATAGTTTTTGTGAGATTTGTTTATCTTTTAAAAATCAATCACTGATTTTTTTACATTCATTTACAGCACAGAATCAGAAGTGAAGGGTTGTACTTTGAGGAGCAGATCTCCCCAGCTGTTCCTCTGGAAGGAGGAGATGGTGATGTGCAGCGAATGGGCGTTAGGCAGACAGTCGCCCTGATGAATAAAGCCACGGGGAAAATACAGCAGATCACCAGCCTCCAGCACCACATCCATGATGGGCTGCCCGATCTCGTTCTGATTGAAATTAGCTTGAGGAGAAATGCAACAGAGAGAGAGTTAGTTTACTGCCTTTATAATTAACAAAACACTTAATATAACCACTTATTACTTATTAATTAACCATACTTACGACTGGACACCAGTGGCAATACCTCATCTTCAGATCTGAAGGGGAGACAGAGGTGCTACTAGTTAACACTGCATCTTTTCACACGGTGCAAGTAAAGATTTTATTTTATTTATGAACATTACAGCTGAATTTGAACAGACTAGTTCACTCAGAAATGAAAAGGTCATCCAAGATGTAGGTGAATTTGTTTCTTCATCAGATTTGGAGAAATGTAGAATGAGAGTTCAAACAGCTGATAAAAACATCACAATAATCCACACCACTTAGTAAATGAGTAAAAAATCTCCAGTAATCTAGTCTGAAACAGGAAAGAAATACGCACAAATCAAGCACCGTTTACAAGCAAAAACAGTTCTAAACAAATAAACTGGTGAATGTTTTTGACGTGAGAGGACAACAGGACTTTTAGCAAGTAGGAAAGGTTTAAAGTCTGAAACACCCTAATGATGGATTTGTTTCTTAGAAACATGCAGCTTTTGGCTTCACAAGGCATTAATTGATGCACTGGAGTAGTGTGGATGACTTATGGATTATTGTGATGTTTTTATCAGCTGTTTGGACTCTCATTCTGACGGCACCCATTCACTGTAGAGGATCCATTGGTGAGCAAGTGAAGCAATGCTACATTTCTCCCAATCTGATAAAGAAACAAACTCATCTACATCTTGGATGGCCTGGGGGTGAGAAAATTCATTACATTTTTATTTTTGACTGAGTTATTCCTTTAAAGTGTAACTGATCGCTCACCGAGGGTTGTACACTCTCCAGTGCTTTTTGCCCTCCAGTTGCAAGATGAACGCCTCTATATCATCATAGTGAGGAGCAAAACCCTGCGTCCCTGCTGGTGTCAGATATCTGCAAAGCATATCGCAGTTAAAGGATAACTGACAGAGATTTTAGCAAATGAATGTAATAAAACTGTGTTTATGAATCATTGTCACATACACGTTTGCGCCTGCCATGCTGCCAAACTTCTCCTGAAGAATAGAGAGTACTTGCCACACAGTGGAGGAAAACGCTTGAGGATTGAGCATTCTGAGAGAACAGCCGCTCTGACAACAGATGACAAACATCAACAGAGATTGAACTTCACACTTTAACAGTGAAGTAAACTCTGGGGCATTACAGAAGTGTTATTTAAATTGAAGTGACAGTTTTAGGAATGTTTGCACAACAGCATATTATCACCTTTGCATTGTTGACATGATATTGCCTCCACTAATGATAGTGACAAACACTTTGTAGACAATGTATTTGTAACTTCTTATACTGTATATGCTGCCCAATATGCTACTCAGCATGGGAGAATCTTTATGTCTAATATATATATATATATATATATATAGCACAGTATAATTAATACACTTATACTGAATGCCTTTTATTGTCATTATACACTCATACAATGAAATTAGGATAGCTTCCTCTAAGCATAATTTACATGATCACATGGTGCGCATTTAACAAACACATAAATCACAAATTTAACCATGTCACATACTTGCACAATAGAGAGTCTAGTTACTCTAAGACTAACTTCCAACAAAAGCAAGTAGAGAATTATATTGCACAATAAGTGTATATTACACTAAATCTCCTCAATAAAAAAAAACGAGTTGTATTGCACAATAAAGGGTTGTATTAGGCTAAGATGCGCATTCACAGTAGGCAATGAAAGTATGTTATAGTAAGACTGACATTCAAATTGAAGTGAGGAATGTATGAGGTCAGTACATATTGGAGTTCATAATGTTTATAGCTCTAGGAAAGAAACGGTCCTTAAAGGAGAAGTCCACTTCCAGAACAACAATTTACAGATAACATACTCACCCCCTTGTCATCCAAGTTGTTCATGTCTTTCTTTCTTCAGTTGTAAAGAAATTGTGTTTTTTAAGAAAAACATTTCAGGATTTTTCTCCATATAATGGACTGCTATGGTGCCCCGATTTTGAACTTCCAAAACACAGTTTAAATGCGGCTTCAAACGATCCCAGCCGAGAAAGAAGGGTCTTATCTAGCGAAACAATCGGTTATTTTCATTAAAAAATACAATTTAAATACTTTTTAATCTCAAACGCTTGTCTTGTCTTGCTCTCCCTGAACTCTGTGTTTTGTGATTCAAGACAGTTAGGGTATGTCGAAAATCTCTGATCGTATTTTCTCCCTCTACTTCAAAAATCATTTCACAATCATCCTACATCGCTGCAGAAGTTCCGACACAGTCTTTGCAATATGTCTTTGAACATGCAAAGAAGATCAAGACGATTTTGAAGTTGAGGGAGAACATGGGAGTTTTTCGACATACCCTAACTGTCATGAACTGGAAAAAAACAGAGGTCAGGAAGAGCAAGACAAGACGAGTGTTTGACATTAAAAAGTATTTAAATTGTATTATTTTTTAGAAAAGTAACCAAATGTTTTGCTAGATAAGACTCTTTTTCCTCGGCTGGGATTGTTTACAGCTGCATCTGGGATCGTTTGAAGCCGCATTTAAACTGCATTTTGAAAGTTCAAACTCAGGGCACCATATCAGTCCATTATATGGAGAAAAATGCTGAAATGTTTTCCTCAAAAAACACAATTTCTTTATGACTGAAGAAAGAAAGACATGAACATCTTGGATGACAAGGGGGTGAGTACATTCTCTGCAAATTGTTGTTCTGGAAGTGGACTTCTCCTTTAAATCTCATAGTCCTTGTTTTAAAGCATCGGTAGCGCCTGCCTGATGGCAATATCTTAACAAGTACAAGCCAGGCTGTGTTGAGTGTTATACAGTTTGATGTCGGTAGGATTTTTTTATGTTTTTGAAAGAGGTCTTTTTTGCTAACCAAGGCTGCGTTTATTTTTAAACTATTATTACGATTTAAAATAGCTGTTTTCTATGTGAATATATTATAAAAAGTAATTTATTTCTGTGATCAAATCTGAATTTTTAGCATCATTATTCCAGTCTTCACTGATTTGATGCGCAAGAAACATTTTCTGATTATTATCAATTTTGACAACAGTTGTGATGTGATACGTTAATTTTTTTTCAAGATTTTGATGAATAGAAAGTTCAAAAGAACAAGATTCGTTTTAAATAGAATATTTTTTGTAACAGTGTGCAATGTCTTTACTGTCACTTTTGATCAATTTAATGTGTCTTTGCTGAATAAAACTATTAGTTTGAATGACATATACAAGATCTTTTTCAGAAGATGTGGTGAACGAAGCCAAAAATATATACCAGTAATCATATAACCCATTAATTTTGTGTGTTAGGGAAATGTACCTCATAAAAATCCCACACAGTGTATGGCAATGCTCTTCCTGGAGGATTGTGTGTCTCTCTTTTTCCATTTATGTAGCTTGTCACATCCAGATTTACTCCATACTGCACATCATCCTGAACAAAACACTGAACATTATTATATCTGACAGTGACATACAGAGACACTGATTCCCTCTAAATCAAGGAAAAAAACTGCTTACATTTCTTAAGATCTGGTCAAACTCAGCCGTCGAAAAGAGTCCTTTGTAAAAGTCTGGATTCTGTCGTTGTATCAGAATCGGTTTCTTCTCCCAGTTATCTCTATAATGTGGAAAGAACAAGACCTGTAAATCATCTTTAAGTCAAAGTGACTTATACTACACTTTGTGGATGAATTAAGTAAATTTAATCCAAGACATATTTCAACCCAACATCAAAAGAAGCATTAAACTTCAATGCAGTCAACTAACGGTCAATTATAATTATTTTAAGTATTCAGTATGGTAGTATTTGTTGTAATAAGCTTAAATTATGCTGAGAATGTGTTTATTACAGTAATGTGTTACTAATAAAGGTTTTTGTTTTTTGCATTACAGTAATGAGAATGTCGGAGAAAAACCTGCATTGTCAAAAATAGCAAGCCAATTCACATTCATTTATAAAGCACTTGTTTCAAAGCAGATTCAGTGTAATAAACAGGAAAATAACTGTTATTACTGCAAAAATGAATAAATGCTATAATTTCAGCTGTAAAGCAGTTCTACGGAAAACAATATTGCCAACATACAGCTCAATTTAGTTTAGTGTTGATTCAATTCTATGGAAGCAAAAGAGATAATTGTGATTTATAATCTCACAGTTTAGACTTCTTTTTGACTTTTCCCCCCAGAATCGCAAGACATGAACATAGAACTGCAAGATATAAACTTGAATTTTTGAGAGCAAGAAAACAGAATTCGCAAGATATAAACTTGAAATTCATTTAAAAAAGTCTGAATTGTGAGACATAAACTGTTATTATGTGTACCTCACAATTCTGACTTTTTTCTCCATTGCAAGTTTAAATCCACAACTGAGACTTTTCTTCGCAGAAAGTCTGTTTATATCTGAGAAGAACAGTCAAAAGTCAGAACTAAGTCAGATATAAACTAGCAATGCTGACTTTTTGCCTGAGAATTTTATATCACAATTTTGAGTTTATATCTCGCAACTTGGATTTTTTTCCCAGAATTACGAGAAAAAAGTCAGAATTGTGAGATAAGTTGAAGTTACCATTTTAAGTTTCCATACAATTCAGTTCAATAACAGTATTAATGTTACAAAGTTCATCAATTAATAAACAAATTCAGGTTAACTTTAAATGTGTGTGGGTCTGCAGTCTCACACCTGAAGAAGCTCTTGTCTTGGACTGGGTGAATAAGCCACTGGAACAGTCTGTTGGCTCTATCTCTGCTGTTGTTGACCTTCGTCAGATCCATCAGGAGTGCATCAAGAGCTGGACTGTCAACTCCTTCACTGTTATGTGTCTCACAGTCCTTCTCCTGCAAAAACAGAAGATCACAAGCTTCAAATCTCAAGTGATGATCCAGTATCTCCCATCATATGTTTAAACACTTACGGCCTTAGATTTCTCGTTATCACTGCTGCTGAGCCTCATGTTGGATTTCAGAGGCTTCACTGTTTTCTTCTTATTTAATTTCTTTTTTGGCTGGATGCCATTCTCCTTCCTTTTGATTTTCTTTGCTGGTGGAGACTTAGCCTGCAAGGGAGAAGTCATACAATTTTACAAAAAATGGTGGTAACATCATGGTATTTTTAATACAGCAGATTTAAATCTTCTATTTAGACCCCCAAAGTTATCATCCTCCAGGAGCAAAGGCTCCCCATGCTAAAAGGCAGCAATAAATTTTAATGAATAAAGACCAGATTTACAGTGAAAAAAAATAAAATAAATCATTATTATAAACACATGAAAAATATTGTATGGAAAAGATTTACTTTCTGTTATCTTAATGACTGTACCTTTTCTACTAAATATTGCTGTACATTTAGATTTATTGCAATCAAATTTAAAATCAATCATTTTATTCAAAATATTTATTTAACATGTTTTTTTTTGGTTTTTTTTTTCATTTTTTTGTGCATTTTTACACTGCTTGTCTAAACTTTTTCACACACCCCAGTTTGAAAACCTCTGCTAATACTGAGTAACATTTTTTTTGAGTGGTAGTGTATACCAGGGTCTTTAATAACTTATATATACAATTTGATTTAAATGGTAGCTAAAGAATGATGTTTTCTTAGCGATGGAACAGAGATGTTTTGTACAACGTATATACAGTATATTCAGTGTGTTTTATTCATTATATTAGAAGCCAATACTGATTAGCTTGACTTAATTAACTTTGCACTGAAATGATGGATATTTCCCTCGTAAGAACGTTTTTTATCATGCAATTCTTCATTAGCAACATTTTTACCTGTTCTTGTGGTTTTGTTCCTCCTGATAATGATTGATAAATAGATAATGCGGACATGTGTTTTCTTTCCATGGCTCAGATGTGAAAAGCATACATCAGACACATGAGCGTTTTTTCTTCTGCTGTAGTCAATACAAACAAACTGCGCTCACACTGCCACCTACACGCCTGGAGCTGCAAATACATGTTTAAAACTATTTCCACTGACTAGATCCTCCCGTTTATAATATATAAAACACGCAATAATCAATAAATTAATCATTATACATTCATATTATGCTAAAATATTACCAAAAATCAGACAGAAATATTTGTAAACATACTCCCGCGTTCTCCGCTCTGAACGCTAGATGGCAGAACGCGCACGCACTGAACGCCTGCTATCGCGCACGCGCACGTCGCCGCTGCTGTCTGCTGGAGCGCGTACGCGGTTTGCTGCACCTCAGAGACGGAGCGTTTTCAGGAGCCGTTTACCGGGCCG
Source organism: Labeo catla (assembly GCA_012976165.1). NCBI lineage: Eukaryota > Metazoa > Chordata > Actinopteri > Cypriniformes > Cyprinidae > Labeo > Labeo catla. Next base: position 590,277 of record VONZ01000185.1, on the reverse strand, counting down.
TTTCTGTCCGTTACCGACACCATGGACATGCTGAAGAGCTGAAGTTCACGAGGACCGACGTCCGTTCTAAGGGATTTATTCTGAGGTACGGTAAAATAACGGTTGTGTCGTTCGTTAGCGGCTCGGTTAGCAGCGGCTAACATCAAACAGACAGATGCAGAAAAACATTACTGGTTTTAACCTAAATAACACTCATATCGGTGGTGTTTTAGTTATGATATTGCTCTAAAATTAATAATGTCGTTTTTTAGCCGGAATATGTTTGATTTTTAGCTCTCTGTGTGTCTAAAGTACTGCAGGGAATCAGTGTAACGTTAAGTTGGTCATTTAAACGACGCGTTGAACAAATTAGACTCACCTAAACAAATACTATCAGACACACATTGATCTCATATATAAGTAATATTTAATGTTTAATCTTGAACATTACTTTATGGCATCTGCTTTTATTAATAATATTCATATAACACATTAATATGGTTAATCAGTATAGCATCTGATCAGTAATATTAGAATCGCTCTGATCTGATTTATCAATATCGGACACTTGTCATTTCTACTGTCTGCTTTGATCAATAATATTGGTCACTCTAATATGGTCATTAATGCATAGTCTGATTTGCAAAATAATATCAGACACTGATCTGATTTGTTAATATGTAACATTTCGTCTGATTATCAATATCAGATCCTCTCTAATCTTGTAATTAATTTGTAACATCTGCACTGATCAATAATATTGATCACATTCTAATCTGGTCATTAATGTGTATCGTTTGATCTACTCAGCAATATCAGACAGACAGTAATCTGATTTATTATGTAACGTTTCGTCTGATTAGCATCAGCAGGCTTTATTTAACCTAGTAATTAATTGATTAATTAATTAGTTGATCGACAATATCAGATAATAAATAACTTCAGATCTGATCAATAATATCAGATGGTGAACTGATATATTGTAATATAGACTTGTAATAACTGTCGTAACCTGATATGAGTTTTTGTTTTTGTTTTTTTAGTCATTTAAAATATCTGATATTAATTTTGTTGGTATTGAATATTACATGCATGCTGCTGTGGTCTGATCTCACTTGACAGACTGAGAATCAGAGTTTGATTCAGAGATTAAACCCTCACAAAAAGCTTTGCATTTTACAGTATGAAGATCAGATTCTGAATATCTACATAAGATATTTTCAGTCTGGCATGTGAGATCAGATCGTATCTGAAATTGTTCATTAGAACATGTTGTGTCAGATTCTCCTCTCATATTGTGAATACAAGACATTATGGCCTGGTTTCACAGACAGGACTTAGCCTAAGCCGGGAATAGGTCATAGTTCAATTAGGACATTTAAGTATTTTTATTAATGTACCTTAGGAAAAAACATTACAGATGTGCATCTTGAGACCAAAAACATATTTTATATATTTTATATGATATATTTTAAGATCAGTCAGTGCCAGTTTATTTCAGTTGAAACAGCTTAGACTTACATTTTAGTCTAGGACTAGGCTTAAGCCTGTTCTATGAAACTGGGGGTATATCTGACCAGCATGGTAATATTGATTAGGCCTGATCGGTAGATCTACATCTGGCATTCAGTGTCTGTCTGGTTGGTCATCCGTGTGATAAATAGGAGGAACAGATGTGTTAGTCGATGATGAGTTGTGTTGAGGTGGTCAGTGATTATTTAGCATGCTGACCAGTTCTGTGTTTGTGTGAATGGATTGTTTTCCTTCTAACCCATCTGTGAAGGTTATAACTCATTGCACGTTTTGTTTGTGAAGGAAAATAAAAATATTTTGTCTCTCTGCCCTGATAATGGTCGACCATCTGTGCGATGCAGTGCCAGTTCAGGCGTGACTAAAACAAATACTAAATCACCAAATCATTTTTATAGTCTTAACAGCTCTCATTATAGGCGTTGTGTGCGTGGAGTCTTTAATTTCGCATTTATTTGTATACTAGAGAAGGGATGCTGACGGTCTTAAAGTCTTAATTTCCTCTTCCAGAAATTAAGGCTTTAAAATGTTCTGGGTAGAAAGTTTTAAATTCAAAGCCATGGTATTGCATCTTGCATTCAGTGCCAAAAATGAGAGATTTCCTCAGTATTTTTGTCTCGTTTTCCAATAAAAGATATCTAAACTTTCTTAAATCAAGATACATTTACTTGAGAAGCAAAATAAAGAAATGAAGTTACAAAATTAAGTGAGTTTATGGTTAAAACAAGAATGGATATCTGCCAGTGAGATCTGAAAATGTGTTTTTGCTTAAGTAGCTTTTCAAGTAAATGCATCTTGATTTAAAAAACAGGCATATTTTGTTCCTTTCAAAATATTCCTTAAATCTTTTTTATTGCTCTTAAGTGATCTTGAAGGAATGGTTCACCCAAAAATGAAAATTGCTCACCAATGGGTCCTCTGTGGTGAATGGGTGCCGTCAGAATGAGAGTCCAAACAGCTGATAAAAACATCACAATAATCCACAAGTAATCCACACCACTCCAGTCCTTCAATTAACATTTTGCTTGTTTGTAATAAATTTATCAAGACATTTTTTAACTTTTTTAACTAGCTGTTGTCCCCTATCCATAATATTGCTCTAAATCATCTCTAAATCTAAGTCATATTGTCTAATTCAGGAAAGAAATTTGCACAGATCAAGCAACGCTTACAAGCCAAAACAGATTAAACAAATACGTGGGTGGATATTGATGTGTGAGTACTTTTTCATTGGAGGAAGCATTATTATGCATTATTGACTCATATTTTGGCTAGAAGTGTTGGCTTGAAGTTAAACACCCTGATAGATTTGTTATTTAAAAAACATATGTTTAGGTGCACTCTCTCTTTAACAGTGTCTTTTAAAGAATTTTCATAATACCTGCAGAAACCCTTTTGCATGCTAAGATGTAACTTGGAGTAAAGATCTGTGGATATTGAATGTGTCCCCCTTAATGCCTATGTAGGATTCTAGTCTAAACTTTATGGAAATAGACATGGCTTTTCTGTTATCCTGTGTCGTTGTTGGTATTGTAGTCGGCTTTGTGATTTTGAGCATAATGCAGTAATTCCCCGCAGGCCAAGGAACAATCACACTGGCTCTTCTCCCGCTATCCGTCACTGTCCAGCAGTGTGGATATGCAGAGGTCTGGCAGCTGTTACTAGGGTCTTAAGATTTTACTGGTGTTAAATCTGTGATCCGGCATAAGGCTGGGAAAGGGCCTGCTGCTCTGGATGGGTAACGCTGCTGGGATTTGACTTATTTGGATCAGGTGCTGAATATGGCAAATGCCATGTGGGAATTTTTTGGTTTGTTTTATCGCGGTCAGATTGTTAACTGAATAGAGCCACGTTTCCCTCATCATAAACACCCTGATGTTGGGAAATATCGCTAATAAATGGGCATTTATTAGAGTCTCATGACTAATTTCACAGATCTATTCTGAGTTCTGCTTGACAGAGCTGTTACTGTGTTGAAAACCTACATCTGAGAAACTTGCTCTAATTGTGAACAAAGCAGCCACTTGTCTGTCCATTTTCTTCTTCCTGTTTAATTTGAGTTAGTTAAGTCTGATGTAGTTTACTGATCTGATTTGATCTGTTCAGAGTCTGATGTTCTCTGTTTGTAGCTGATGTGCTCTACTTCTTTACTTTAGTGTGAGTCTGATCTGTTTTGGTGCTTGGCAGAAGCTAATAAATCATGCCATGTTTCCTCAGCACAGACTTCTGGGTGAGATGTTCCCACAGAGTGAAGCTGTGAGTTTGTTAGCCATATTCTTTCTGACATCCTGAAGTACATCAGCTCCAGGATGTTTGAAATGAGTTCATTAATAGTTATTTTTTTGCTGTATGCTGGGACGAGAGCAGGATTTTCCATCTGTTTCTTATTCTCTCTTGTTTGGCTGTGTCATTGTTGTGAACTATCAATTGCAGATTCTGACCTAATTAAGCTGACCATACACCTTACGCTGTTCAGAAAGTGGACCTGATGCATTATGCAGATGATTTAAAAGCTTCTTAGGTTTTCGAATGGTTCTGTCCTGGAGGCACAGCAGTCCAGACTTATAAATCGCTTATTCTTTTTGTGTGTTGGTTGCCTTAGTGTGTTTTTTAGCGTTTTAATATTTTTCTCATTGGCCCAATATCTCTATAATATTCTGGCTTGAGTTCTTTGGTGTAAATCTACGGTGTTTTTTTTTTTTACCCATGGTGCTCATTTTATCACCCAGGCAAAAAACAAAAAAAAATTGTGATCGTCTGTTTCCTTCAAACTTCACATCCCTTTCCTGAACAAAGTGTCTGATGGACGGTTTCACAGACTCTGATGATGTGTTTCCACAGATATTAGTGTTATAAATCAGCAGTTTTTTTTTATATTTCCGTTAAAACTTGAAGTACATGTAACACTATACTTAAATTATATTATCTTGACATTCAATTACAGAAAGTAAGTAATCGCAAATTTTTTAATCTTTCTCTCTTTTGAGCTTCATAATCAATCTCAAAATATTTTTCCTTATGAAGCACTATTGTAGATTCTTTTCTTTTGCTACTGGAGCAAATGGGAATGCAGAAATTATATTTTGTAGTTTCTGTTCACCACTATTGAACTATGATGAATTCCATTTTCCCCCAAGAGATTAGTATGTTCAAATCATTAGTGCAATGTTTGAGCAATAGTAATACTTGAGGAAGCTTTTTTTAATCACTGGTTTAAAAAAAGAAGGTAATTGCAACATTTTTCATTTTTTTCTCACAGTTCTGAGTTTATATCTCACATTTCAATTGTGACTCAGAATACTGAGAAAAATTGCGAAATAAAACATCTCAACTACCTGTTTTATTCTGTTGTGAGATGTCAGCTCATAAGAAAAAAAACCCCTCAGAATCAACCTAGAATTGTATTGAGAGGAATAAAAATAGTTGAATTCTGGGTTTATATCTAACAGTTTTTAATTTTTAATTTTTTTTTTTTTTTTCCTTTTGCAATTCTGAGTTTGTATCTGGCAATTTTTTTTTCTAAGAAATTTAAAATCTTAATAAAAAAGGAAAACATTATTTGGGATTATAGTTATTTTTTAACTCATATTTCTTTTCTTGCAAATCGGAGAGGTCAGAATTGCCAAATATGAACCTGCAAATACCATTTTTATTTAGTTTTATTCAGTGGCTTCCATAGATACACTCTTAAAAATAAAAGTGCTTCACAATGCAATAGAAGAACCTTTTTTGTTTAAATTGTTCCATAAAGAACCTTTAACATCTGAAGAACCTTTCTATTTCATAAAAGGTTCTTTGTGGTGAAAGAAGGTTCTTCAGATTATAAAAAGGTAAGAAAGAGATGGTTCTTTAAAGAACCTTTCACTGATTGGGTCTTTGTGGAACCAAAAGTGGTTTTTCTATAGCATCGCTGTGAAGAACCTTTTAACCACTAATAAAGGTTCATTTAGTTTAATTCAAGTATTTTTAACAGTCTTGATTAATTGTATTCTATGTATAATATGCAGTCTCTGTATAATTGTATAGTTTAATTTCTATTTCGTTGTCTGTGTGCTTAAGTTAGAAGCCTCCCAGGTTGCCCACACAGACAGCAATAAGCAGAGAAACACTACAGTATGATCACCGCGGGTCTGATTCCAGTGGCAGGTCTTCATGAAGTTTGGTATTAAAGGTGTCAGATGGTGCTGAATCATGTAGCTTCTGTTTTTTTTTTTCTTTTTCACTTTTTCCTCTGTATATCAACTCTCTTGGAAATGGAAGAGAGAAAAACCACAGAGCGTGCAGTCACGTTAAATTAAAGTGCTAATTATAGAACGTGCAGCTCCGCATCTGCGGCTGCAGTCCGGCTTGAGGCTAATGGATGTGTAAATGAAAAGCGTAACATCTCACTATAGCAGCTCAGCTCGGCCATAATGGAATCATTCAGGGTGGGTATCGGTACCACAACATCAGGTGATCACTGTTTTCTACCTCATAAATGTCAGAGGGATACAGACAGGAAAGGTTGCACTTTTCCTGTCCAGCTACACACACAGTGCTTTCACCCCTGGGTGATATCAAGCTTCCCTTCCTTCACTCTTAAACTGCGTCAGAAGGAAAAAAAAAAAAAAAGTACATTGAATTCACACAGCTTGGAGAAGGCTTAATTGTGATTAATTTATTAGTGACGTTGGCTAAGTTGGCCATTAATATTATAGGACACTATGGAATCGGTTTTATTTTATACCAATTTTTGCATTTTTGGCTTTAAATTTTCTGGATTACATTCAATGGTTAGAAAAAATAATAATAAAATGAATTGTCTAATTAATTAGAACCATAAAACAGTTTTAGAGTTCATGAAATCAGTTTTGTTTTTTCCCCAAATTTTGTTTTAATTTTCCAATATTTTGATTTTTTTTCTGAATTCTTTGTGTTTTGTTTAGCATTTTTTACATTTTAACAATTATAGAGTCAATTAAATGTTTACTTTTTCAAAAATGTTGTGTTGTCTGTTTAAATTATCATTTTTCAGGATTTCAGGATTTTCTGGATTCCATTTAATGGTTAAATAACATTTTAGCAATCAAAAGCATGTCTAATGAATTAAAACCATAAAACCATAATACAGTTTTACAGTTCATGAAATCAGTTTTTATTTTTCCCCCAAATTCTGTTTAAATTTTCCCATGTTTTTCTGAATTCTGTGATTTTTTTTTTTATTTTTTACATTTTTTAAATTTGAACAATTATAGTCAATTAAATGCTTACTTTTTTCAAAAACACTTTGTTGTCTGTTTAAACTTTTATGAGTTTATGACAATACAAATTTTATTTCAAAAGTGGTGGTAATTGGCATACCACATTAAGAGTTTTAATTCATCTTTTAAAATGTAATCAAATTAAAATGAACAATTCTTTATTTTTATTTTATTTATAGATAGGTTTACTGTTAAAATTAAAACAGAAAAATTATGTAAAAAAAGAAAGTATATATAACTTTGAGAAGTACATTCATTCTGGTAATATATTTCTGTCACAATTTCTCCAAGTTAAACCAAACTTTTATTTTAATACTTTGTCATAAATACCTTGAAGATTCTTTGTGTACATGACATGAACATAGATGACATAATTGAATGTGAACATGACTAATACCTCAAATTGTATGGATTGTTGAGAAGTGTGGTTTTACTTTTCTAATAGATCAAACGATTTTGACCGGGTATTTACTAAAATGAGCAAAAATCAGTATCTAACAAAATATTTTAGTGACTTACATAGTTCCTTTTGTTTAAAAAAACAATCAGAACACTTCACCAACATATTGGCAACACACAGCTCACATTTATTCAGAAAATACCTACTTTTGCTAGTAGTATGCTGGTAAACAAAAATAAAAATAAATTTTGGCATGTGCATTGCAATAGTTGTTTTAGCATTTTTTTTTTCTCCAGATGTGGGTTGTGATGCAAGACTAGATAGCAAATGACAAACTCCCATAAACAGCCTGAATATGATTAAGCAATGATCAGGCACAAGATGCTTCAGTACTGCTTGTTAGTACATTTCAAAGTGGATATATTTTCCCCACATACCTGTGCTCCGTATCTATATCCAATTATTTATTTATTTATACGTCATGTTTATGTCCTAAGAAAAGGATTGCTGATGACTCCTTGTGACTTCTCTTGAAGATGCCTGTAGGCAATGAGAATTGGCTGTCAGCTTTCAGAGCCTCTCCGACCTGAATAAAATTAGACTACAGCGCCGTTTTCCTCAGCGATTGAGCCTGAAAGATGAGCTGGAAGGAGGGTAAACACCTGGTTTGGATCACACTTCGTTCCAAGGTTACTTTAGGTAACTGGAATAGTTGCAAACCAGTTAGCATCATATCCAAGCTGATTAAGATTAGTGTATTTGAAATCATAATATGTTGAAAATGGCATGCCAGAGGTTGTTTTTTGAAGTGTGTTTGCCTTTTGGGCTAATTTACCACAATCCCTTGAGCAACGGATGAGAGGATGAGATTGTGATTAGGGTCTTTCTCCACCTTTCAGTTGGCGATATCTGGCACATTTTAAATGTATGCACCTTAAGAAAACCTGTGCATCCCATCTAATTTCTTAATACACATTCCTGGGTTATTATGCAAGAAATTCCAGAGTGATATCAAGATGCAATTTTATGATGTGGAAGTATGTCCCACTGCTGTTTGTAGTGTCTTGTTATGAACTCAAAAGTATGTACTTTCACATTCCCAGCAAAGTACATACGTAGTGCAGAACAAAAGTATGCAAAGCATGCAGGCAGTCTTCATTGTAGAATACGCCTCACCTTGCTTCATTAAAACTGTTAGGATGTCCACAAAAAAAGCACAGTCCTTGCATTTAGCCACAGTGTCAAGATTGCAGGTGGTGGAGCGATTTCAGCCTGACTTTCGCTTGTTTTGTGTTGCTGTGCGTAGATAATTGTGTATGGAAGCGTTATCATTTATCTCAAGGGGCGTTTGCTGCTTTGTTTCAGATAAACAACTTCAGAGCTGTGGGTTCTTTGGGTAATCAACCTATTTTTAGGACCATTAAGCCTTTTTACATTGTGACACATAAGTTTGTTTTCCTCCAATTCTCAATTGCATAATGCGCCCAGATGATTAACTTTCAAATGCATTTCTGATTTTTAGGTCATCATATTGATATGCATTGTAAAAAAAATGTACTAGTAGTTTCTAAGTGGACTAGTAGTTTCCCTGTGTACTTAAGAATAGGTGTTTTTTACAGTTGTTTATACAGTAGATTTCTGAATAAATATTTTCTCTTCAGAGATTGCAAATGTGAAATGGGCTGTGAACTAAAAAAAAAAAAAAAAACATCAGACTAGATTTCATTTCCTCGGATCGCTCCGATGACTCAATTTCATATCAGCAATATTATTTCGTCAGGCTGACTTGCAGGTGGGCCTTTTAGGATTGCGTGTTGCCTGGAGGAAGACGTTGGGCATGTGCACCAAATCCGGGTGAAACGGATAGAAATTAAGGATGAAATTCTTGCTAACACTGACAGGGCAAACAGGATGCAAATGTGCCTCAAGGCCACTGTAGGAGGTCTCGCTTTGGGACCTGTTAGCGCTTGCTAGTCATAGAAAACTATCCATGCATGGTCAGCTGGCAAGATGAATTGTCTGGAGAATCCAGCTTGAGCAAAACTAGATTTAAAGATGAGAGCGTATTCTTGTGGAACCAATCGACACAGAACATCTCGAAGTGAGCTCTGTTTAAAGCCCAGTGTGTTGCCCTTATGCCAAAACCTTGGCCCATTCTTGTCTGGAGCCTTTTTTAATGCTAAAGTCAGTGTAGAATGTTCTGATAGGTCATGCATGAGTTAATTAAACACAGCAGTCTCTGTTTTATTTCCACTGGAAAAGTTAAAGAGCTTGACTTTTCTGCAGAAAAGCAGATAAGATGTGTGAACGAGGTCAATAGTGAGTAAACAACTGGTTTATTTATCCCTCCCTGCCAATACAGTTTGTTAGTGGCACAGCTTGCTGTTTTATTGATGACCGGGGAAACAGACCTGTTGACCATAAAAGAGGTTTTTCACCAATAATAAAAGATTTTTGAAAGTTGCTGGCCTACTTTTTAACTTTATAGATTGAAAGGTAAGGGAATGCTTAAAAAACCACTTTGAAGATTAAAATTTTATTGCATCTTTTGACTTATTTTTTTATTTGACATCTGTCTCTTGACTTCATATTGACATCATGTGGCAGAATGCATAAGAAGATAATTCAGTCAGACAGGCTATATTACCTCAGTGGTCTATACTGTTTCAGCAGTGCATTAGGAACAGAATGACTCATTGATGGAGTTCTGGAGATCATCTGCGAGAAAAGCACTGCCAAATCGTTCCTGCCCGGAGAAGATGTCCCAAAGTGCAGCTCAACATCTGTCTGATGTTTAAACTGCCTTATGTAGAACATCGATCCAGCTAAAAGCTTGTCCTAGTTAACTTGTGAGGGCCGAATGCTTCTGTGCTGAGCTGAGTTATTTTATATGGCCTGGAATTTCATTTGCCTTCATTATGGTATAAAATGAAGATGAATTGGAGTAATGGTGTTGCTTAGAAGTCAATGACCGCAACAACTCTAACAGAAACATTTGATAAAGATTCACTGAGATGTGGGGAAACATTAACTTTGTATAATCAGATTTTTTTAAAAGCCGTTCAGATTCACAGAAAGGAAAATACACTGATACTACTTCTTTTTATAAGTTGTCTAGTTGCTGGTATGTAGTTTAGAAAAAATAATATTGACTTCTTAAACCTCACTTTTGATGTCTATTTCTGCTGATGCAGCTTTCATTTCAGCTGAAGAGGAAATGGCAAAAGAGGAAGAGAGATGGAAAGTTTTTTTTCCTGTGCAGAAACCAGTGGAGACTGATATTTGATTCAAATACCGAACATGTTTCATTTTTTTTCTATTTATACTAGTCCTTTTTGGACTCTTGCCTTCAAAGCAAATTTCACTTGGAGAAAATTGGTTACCCTTGTCGTCGGGAAATGTCATTGCTGCATAAAATATGCTCGCGCTGATAATAAGGGATCCATAATTTCCTGCTTTCATCCGCATTTGCTGCTACTCAGCCGCGGCCAGACTGGAAAAAATCCGTCCATTTACAAAACTGGTTAAATATTGGCTTGTGGTAAATTTGCTTTGCCTCCGCAACCCAGAGGCAGTGTGAGGATTAGACGGAGAGTTGTTATTCCAGGGAAAATTTCCGGACCTGATCGCAGGTCAGTGTGATTTTTCTTTCTTTCTTAAGAGCACATCCAGTTTCATTTTAATGGCTGGACGACTCAGTGGAGATGAAGGTCAGACATGCTGGATCTTGCATGTTAACATGAGAAAACTATTCTGCTTTAAGGGGCTATTCAATTTATTCCTTTGATCAAAGCTGAATTTTCTCTCACATGATCCTTCAGAAATCATTCTAATAGGCTATTTTGCTGCTCAAGAAACAAATATTGATTGCTGTGAATTGTATTAATTAGCCTATCCAGTTGAGCAGACATATTTTAAACTCTCGTTAGAGGTGAAATGGGCTAAATCAGTAATGGAGCAAAACATCAGTTCTGTATTGCCTGTTGTACAACATAAACACAGAGATTAGCTTTTATGTTTTGAAGTTTACATGCTCGTTTTATTTTTAGTACATCAACGTGATGTATTATTGAACAACCACAAATACCAACCCTTACAGCAGCGGAAGGAGGCTAAATAATGGAGCTTAATCAGGGAACGGTCAAAAAGAGTGATTATCCACTTCAGGTGTTCAGAGGGGAAGTATTTCATGAGCCCCAATTTGTCCCTTGGTATCAGCGTCTGTCTCTCATCACTTTAACATTACTCTAGAGATCTAGAGTAATTAATCTGAGAAGAACACGGTGCCCTTCCTTCTTACACGGTCTAGGTCTTATAGTCTGTAAGTGGCAGCGGAGATTAGGCTTGTGCTGAATCCCAATTTGTATGCTATTGCAAATGCAAGAAGTGTATGTGAAATATACTATGTATATTTATGTCTTGTGCGGTTTTCATCAGTAGAGTATATGAATCAGGAAGTGGTCTGACAGAAGCAAGCAATAGTTTATCTCTTCCCTGCTGCATGTCAAAATCTGTTCCTTTAAAGGGAAAATCATCCCTCATGTCCTCTCATCCAGAGATAATGAAGCTCTCTGAAATGTTGCATGGCTTTTACTGATGCCTGCATGGGCAAATCTAGCATAGACGGTCACTTGAGGCGATTCGCATGTTTTTTTTTTGTTTTTTTTTTCCCTGTACGCATGCCTTATGGAGTGTTTGCTCTGTGGGTTTGTTTTAGAACAGCTGCTAATGCTTGGAGCTAGCTGTCAGCATACCAGATAATGTGTTCAGTGAATAGGACAAGCCTGTGAGGTCATTCTGAGCGCTGCCAGTTGGTTTCAAATCTAACAAATGGGTGTGAACTGTTTTTTGTGGAAATGTGTTCAAAAACGTCTCTCTTGCCAATTGCATACTGTAATCGTTAATTAGAACTGCCATTTGGCCAGAGAGTCTCAAACAAATGCAGGCACAAATGCTTAGCCAACACATTGCCAGTGTACTGTCCTGCAGTAGATGTTTCACATGCATACTTGCAATATTGTGGCAGACTCAGTATTCAAAGGGTGTTAAAAAGAGGAATGCATTGTAAGAAGTGTCTGTGCAAATATAAGTGCGTACAGTCAGTTTCGGGTCGTAGACTTGAAGATTGAATGTTCTTGGTATAATAAAGTGATTCCGATTTCCTATCCTTAGCATTGGTCATATCAAATCACCCAGGGTTGTTAAGATTTATAGTTGTTGTCTGAAATATTGTGCAGATAGCTAACACTTGGTCTCTGTTTTGCAGATTGAACGCAGTTGGATGGCATGAAATATCTCCCAAGAGTTGCCAGTTGATGAGTCCCAATTATGGAAGAGTGACTGGAGTGTGATACCACAAATCAAAATGCAGATCAGCCATGCCTCCATTGCTGATCTCCATCAAAGGCACTCGGTTAATACTGCTGTCTGGGACTCGCCCTCATCTCTTGGATAGTTTCAATTTCAACATACATACAACAAGCAAGACCATATTTTTTCTGGACGATATCATTCTGTCACGAGAAAGATGAAATTTCCTTTTATTAGAAGTCCCAGTTAAAACAAGGACACATACATTACGAACTCCGGAAAGGGGTAAAACTGAAAGTGTGTACTGTACAGATGAGGTTGCATTATGGCAGCTGAATCTCCTCAACGGCTGCATTCACGTATCTGGTTCGGAGGAGAGTGATAGTTGCACGATGCAGCGAAGCGGAGGCATCGTTGGGAACAGCGGCCAGCCATGGGTACTGCGGCGTGTGCGGCTCACCTGGCTTAGTTTCATGCTCTTCTTCATCCTGGTCTTCTTCCCTCTCATTGCACACTACTACCTCACCACAATTGATGAAGCAGGGGGACCAGATAAGCGCATTTTTGGGCCAAGACCTGGAGCAGAGCTGTGCGAAGCGAAGCACGTTCAAGACCTGTGTCGTATCCGCGAATCCGTCAGCGAGGAGCTGCTTCAGCTTGAGGCAAAGCGTCAAGAGCTCAATGGTGAGATAGCCCGACTTAACCTACGCATCGAGGCCTGCAAACGTAGTATTGACAGTGCCAAACAGGACTTGCTACAACTCAAAAATGTCATCAGCCAGACAGAGCACTCTTACAAAGAACTTATGGCACAAAACCAGCCAAAACTGTCGTTGCCTGTTAGACTTTTACCAGATAAAGATGATCCTGGATACCCTCCTCCGAAGTCGGCCCAAAGCTGTCGTTTGCATACTTGTTTTGATTACGCTAGATGTCCACTTACATCTGGCTTCCCCGTCTACGTTTATGACACAGGATCGTACCCCTGGGGTGAGAAGTTGGATCCTCTTGTTAAACAAGCCTTTGCCTCATCCGTCAAAAGCAGTGTGTATGTGACTGATAATCCCAACATTGCTTGTCTATACATAGTGCTTGTTGGGGAAATACAAGAATCGCCCTCCTCTCCTCCTGCATCGCCGTTAGACCTTGAAAAGCAGCTCAAGGCTTTGCCGTATTGGAGATTGGATGGCCACAACCATCTACTTGTACACCTTTCGAGAAAGTCTCTGACACAGAACTTCTTGTACAATGTGAGCACAGGACGAGCAGCAGTGGCACAGTCCACCTTCTTTGAACGTCAATATAGGGAAGGCTTTGACATGGTGGTGTCTCCTCTAGTCCATGCTCTATCTGAGCCCAACTTCCTAGAGGTGCCTCCACAAGTCCCGGTCAAGAGGAAGTACCTCTTCACCTTTCAGGGAGAAAAGGTTGAGTCTTTGAGGAGCAGCTTGCTTGAAGCCCCACCGCAGTCCTTCGAGGAGGAAATGGAAGGGGATCCACCTGCTGACTACGATGATCGCATTATTGGCACACTTAAGGCTGTGCAGGACAGTCACCTAGACCAAGTTCTAGTGGAGTTCACTTGCAAGAATCAGCCCAAGCAGAGTTTACCAACAGAGTGGGCGTTGTGCGGTGAGCGTGAGGATCGTTTGGAGGTACTGAAGGTCTCTACGTTTGCCTTGGTGATATCTCCAGGTGACGGCCAGTTGGTGGCATCTGCTGGCTGTAGCATGAGACTTTTTGAGGCTTTGGAAGTTGGGGCAATACCGGTGGTACTTGGCGACCACTCGAAGTTGCCCTACCATCACATTATACGCTGGAGTGAGGCAGTCATTATGGTACCCAAGCCTCGCATAACGGAGCTGCACTTTCTGTTGCGTAGCATCTCGGACAATGACCTCCTGGCCATGCGACGGCAGGGTCGTTTTCTATGGGAGACATACTTCTCCACCTCAGAGAGTATCTTCAGCACCATCCTGGCTAGCGTACGAACCAGCATCCAGATACCAGCGGCGCCTATACGGGAGGAGCCTGCTCAGGAGATTCCCCACAAGGCTGGAAAGTTGGCAGGAACTGATGCTAACATGGCTGACAATGGCGACTTAGATCTGGGGCCTGTTGAAGTAGAGCCCCCTTATGCTTCGCCACGCTTCTTGCGTAACTTCACCTACACTGCTGCTGATGTCTACCGCACCTGGAATCGTGCACCTGGCCCTTTCCATCTATTTCCACATACTCCCCTAGACCCCGTACTTCCCTCAGAAGCCAAGTTTCTGGGGTCGGGAACTGGTTTCCGCCCTATCGGCGGAGGATCTGGGGGTTCAGGTAAAGAGTTTCAGGCCGCTCTAGGAGGTAACGTCCCACGGGAGCAGTTCACTGTGGTCATGCTTACTTATGAAAGGGAGGAGGTTCTTATGAACTCACTCGAGAGACTAAATGGCCTTCCTTATCTCAACAAAGTGGTGGTTGTGTGGAATTCCCCTAAACCACCTTCTGACGATCTCCTCTGGCCAGACATTGGTCTACCAATTGTGGTGAGCATGATCATATTTCTCATAGTCATATCTTTTTACTGGACCAGTAAGCAACCTTCTAGTAACCTCCTGAAACACCCTAGTAAGCTTCCAGATAACCCTACCAATGCATAGCATCATAGTGGCAAGTTTTGCACATCAGGCACCACTCAAGAAAAAAAAAAATGTAAGCCTGTTATTAGTTGGAATTCTCCAAGGCTTAAAAGTGATAGAACCTCAGAAGCATTGCATTCTGCTGTAGATTTGGTCTGCTCTCTCTGCTGTCTTTGAAGCATAGCTTTCATGTCTCTAGGGCAGCAAGCCAAATTAGTTCTGGTGATATTAAAGGAAACAGTGTTGTATTAAGCCCAGAGTAAGGTTATTCTTTGAAATGAAAACCCAAACAGAATGCAGAAGTACCCCAAGTTTCTTACTATCTTCAACTAGCTTGAAACTTTAAAATGTAATATCTTTAATTATGGACGTAATATTGCGAAGTTGTATTAGAACTAGCAACTATTCTAATTTTAAATCATTCCTGCACACAAAGCCTTTGCTTTATTAATTAAAAATGGTTTCTGGAAGTATAAAGTTGTTTTGATTGGCATTCATTGGTTTCATAAGGTCATGTATCTAGCAGGCCCAGTAAACTCTCATAATAACGTCATGTTCTACCTCAGTAGTCGTTCACAATATGGCACGTTGACTCAACAGATGGGCTTTTTCTCTGCAGGTGGTACGCACGGAGAAGAACAGCTTAAACAATCGCTTCCTTCCCTGGGATGCAGTCGAGACTGAGGCTATTTTGTCTATTGATGATGATGCCCATCTTCGACATGACGAAATTATGTTTGGGTTTAGGTAAGGTTTTTGCGGTGCCAAGATTACAGCATAGTATGTTTAATAAGGCTGAGCGATTATACATATTGCTTTTCATGAAAATGTCACCATCTTTTGGCCATTTCAAAGCAAATACATAAATATCAAGGTATATACTGAGTATAGTCAAAAGGTTAAGACTTTTGAGATAGACTTTTGCTATTGTGTTGGTAAAAAGTTGCTAAAACTTTACATTCTGAAAATGCAGTTTTTAAAGATATATTTAGGGGCATTTTTTATTTATTTGTATAGGATTGTGCTCATGATGCATTGGCTCCAGTACTTTTGCCCCTTTTTAAAGGAATTATATTTTGCGAAGCTAATTTTTTATCGTTTATATTACTAGAAAAGAATGTGAAACTCCCAATGACATCACTGCTTTGGGCTAAAGTATGTTTAGAAAGAATAAATTTAGTTTTATGAAGCAAGGAAAGGAAAATATTTCTATTGGAGAGCCCATGTAAGGCGATCTGTTTCTCACCTCATTCTGTACGTTTTAAGCATACCATTTTAGATCAAATTTTATCCAAAGTGTAATCCAAAGATGTAAAAATTGTTTTCAAATGCACATTAGCATCTATTTAAATGTGTTTGTCAAGAAAAAGAGTACTGTTGTGGTGTTTACCTGCAGGGTTTTTACATTCAGTCATGTGATGTTGCGAGTTTAAGCCAACAGCTGCAGATTCAGTTGTTGGTTTAAGGAATTTAAAGCATCTGATCTGATAAAGCCCAGGACAGTTGAAGAAAACTTTCGTCCCCCCTGGGTAGCTCCATGTTTATTTGCATGTTTAGTCATTGGGAAGATGAGCAGATAGTGGGAGCGTAGATTTGATTTATTTTTCATCAGTTTGTTTTGGAATAAAAATGGTCACATCAATGTCTGAAATATTATTAGTGTCTAAATTCTAGGGAATTCTTCAGGATGGTCAACCAGGATTTTTTTTTTTTATTAGGTTTGTTTTTGTATCTTTGCAATAAAAACAGGTTATTTAGCTTATGTGTTTAGCTACCCTATTAAAGAGCTTTACTTGGCATCCATTTGGATTAACACGGTTTTAAAATAAACTAATAAACTTAATGTGATGCATATTTGGCAGTCATACTGTTAATGCAACGGGTAAGTTTATTATTTGAATCTATTTGAATTTATTCAAATACTCATGTTTTCAAAATTCATTTATTCAGACTTTTTAGAATCATCAAAGCTTTTGTGAAAATATTTAAATATATTTAGCTGAAAAGTGTGAATATTGTTAAAATATGTCTAGCTAAGAAATAAGAAATATTCACTGATTTAAAATGCATGCAATTAAAAAAACAAATTTGATTTATATAATTTCTTTGTGTATTGAACACATTTTTAGTTTATTAGTACTGATATAAAGATCTGGCCTGCTTTTTCTGTTATTTATTTATTACTGACAAATATGCGTTGGATTCAGTTTATTTTTTTTTAATGGTGTAATCTGAATGAATGAGAAATTTTATATGCATTTTAAAATCTACAAATATTAACTAACTTCATTTGTTAATTTATTATTTTATTTTTTGAGTGCACATATTGCTAAGAAATGTACCATATGCTGGTTAGTGATTATTATAATAACCATTCTTGCTCCGGTTTGGATCATTCCTATCTCTTTTCCCTTTTCTCCGCTACCAGGGTGTGGCGGGAGGCCAGAGACCGGATTGTGGGATTCCCAGGAAGGTTCCATGCCTGGGATGTAAATCACCAGTCTTGGCTCTACAATTCCAACTACTCCTGCGAGCTCTCCATGGTGCTGACGGGTGCGGCCTTCTTCCACAAGGTGAAGCTTCGACCTCTTTGAAACTTCCAGAGCCTGATTATGCCAAAAATAGACACCTGGCTTATGTAGTTTTACCCAGATAACACCAGGAAATGGTGATACTGAGTACACTGTCATTGAACCAAATGTAAGATGCAGCGCTTAATTTTCCAGATGGATACACGAGCAGCACAACATCCTTCATTTATGAGAATTGCTGTGGAGCGTCAAGCTGCATTTGAAGTGATTTTGCTCTCTTGTTCATTTTTTATTAAAATACATCATTTCTGCCTCTCCTCAGTATTACGCGTACCTCTATTCGTACGTCATGCCTCAAGCCATACGTGACATGGTGGACGAGTACATCAACTGTGAGGACATCGCCATGAACTTCCTCGTGTCGCATATTACTCGCAAACCCCCCATCAAGGTCAGTGGGCTGTTAGTCGAAGCATATGTTATTTCAAGCCTTCTGGGGCTTTGTGATTTCAGGTTCTTGCTCAGTCTTGCCATGTTTTTGATAAAGTGAGAAGTGAATAATGGTAATCAGACAATACATGCTGCTAGGCAGTTAGTTTCTGTCACTCTGGCTAGCCCCACCCACAGGAAAATCTCATTGGCTTAAATCTTTTCTCCACCTAATTGTGTTTTAAACACTGAATATGACCTTATTGGCTTTTATTTTGCTATCATGCAGCACTTTTAAATTCCAGTCAGGACTAAAAACATGAAATTAAACAAAAAACTTAATTACAACACAGTGTTACATTTTAATCATCTGGCCCATATTTAAATATGCTGCCATTGATGCATTTTTATTAGAACATAACACATCCTGGTCATATTTCACCCTCAAATCAAAAGAAAAAAAAAAAATAAAAACAATATAAAATAATAGAATAAAATGAAATTTAAAGGAAATGTATATAATATAATAATATAATATAATATAGGCCATAGAAATAAAGAATATAAATGAAGAAATATTCAGCAGTATTAGAATCTTTTGAGGCATTTAATTACTTCATTAATTATTAGTATTTAAATCTAAAAAAATTATATATTATTTAAATTGTATTTATATATCACAATAATATTTTGCCAATGATAGATCTTTCTATAATAGAATGGAAAGAAAATGAAATATAATATAATATAATATAATATGTAGGCCATAGAAAATAAAAAATACAAATGAAAAAATATTCAGCAGTATTAGGGTTTCTTGAGGCGTTTAATTTCCCCCTTAATTATTAGTATTTAAATGTGTATATAAAAAAAAAATATTTAAATAGTATTTATATATCACAGTAATATTTTGTTGCCTAAGTCGTTGTAATACACTAATCAAAATCTAATAACAATCACTGAGACTGGCAAATAAAAAAATTGAATTGTATGGTAAAGTCCTGGAATCAGCTTTAAAATGTCTAAATAAATTTTTAATAAACAAATTAGTAGATAAGTATTTCAGAACTCTTTTTTTATTTATGCCAAAATGCATTTCTTTTTTTTTGATTTGGTGGTGAATTATCACTTGGACATTGTGAAATCCTCTTGTTATCATTTTGCATCCACAATTTTGTAATTATTGTGCACTATACAAGAAATGAAATGTCTAGGAAGTGTCCAGAGAACACACATACATGTTACAATAAATTGATTTCAGTGGGATTATTCAGTAGGATTTCAGAAAGCTTTAAAAAGCCTTTGATGTTCTGAAGTCCATTGACTGAAGCATCGGGACGGCCATGATTTAACGGTGTAATGAAATTTGATGGATTTTCTCTGGCATTATTACACACACACACCCTTCGTTCTGGCTGATGCCGTCCCGGCGGATTAAGCAAATCAATTACATTTGTTTTGTTGTCATGAAAAAGCAAACCAGATTGCAATAAGAAAACAGGCTGCACAAATGAAAAAGATGATATTGTGGTACAAAGTTAATAAGACTGTCATCTCTAGATGGAGGGATTGATTTAAAGGAATAATTCACTCAAAATTGAAAGTCAGTTACTCATCCTCATGCTTTTTTAAACCTGTGTTATTATCCGAAGGTAAAAGAAGTAGTTCATACAAACTTACACCCCAGTCTTCTGAAGTTGCGTTATAGATTGTCTTAAAGTAAATCTTACTTTTCATGGCGTTCCCCCTCTCAGGTGACGTCACGTTGGACCTTCCGCTGTCCCGGCTGTCCGCAGGCTCTTTCGCACGACGATTCGCACTTCCACGAGCGTCACAAGTGCATCAACTTCTTCGTAAAAGTCTACGGATACATGCCGCTGTTATACACTCAGTTCAGAGTGGACTCGGTACTCTTCAAGACGCGATTGCCACACGACAAGACGAAGTGTTTTAAATTCATTTAGCCGAGCGGGGGACGGAAAAGCACAGACGGACACGGGAACGTGAAGGGATTTAAAGCTTTCTTGTAAATATCGGAGGATTTTACTTAGAACATGCCTTCCTTGAACTCAAGGGAGAGTGTTTAGAGAGCGAACGATTACCGTCAGGCGTTTTTAACGTTGTGCGTGATTCATCAGCAACCACTACAGGCTTTATTTGCACCACTTTTCACGGGACGTCTGGGACAGGGACGCACCAATGGACGTCAAACGGCATTTTAATCATGCTAAACTGACAACTGGACCGACGGAGGCTGTTTTTGATGACATATCTGAGAATTATGGGAGAGTCAAAGTGTTGTTGCTCTAAATGATTCGAGTTGTTATTTTTACTTTGCATATACTCGTTTGAAACGCACTGATGGTCATATTTTTGTTTTGTTTTTTACTCGTGTGTGCTTTTGTGCACGTGTGACTGGCTGTGTGCGTGTTGTTGTGTAGGTTGATGCTGATTAAATGTCATTAACCCCTGTCAGTTGTTTGTTGATCATCAGTAAGAATAGCACAAGATATCAAACATGCATAGGAATAGCACCAAAATGTCTGTCACAATCATACATAAAAAAGAAATAGTCTGTAGCCCATTTAATACACTTGTGGAATAACAGATCCATCTTAACGGCTTTTGCTGGATAATCATCACGTCTGTTTGCGGCGACTGGCTTGTGTGTTGGCGTTTTAATGCGGTTGAACGATTTCATAAATAAAAATTGCAAAGAAATATCCAGGTCATATTTGATCATATATATATTTTAGCCTGCTTATAAATTTCAACACTCAAATTCAAACAAAGATATCATGAAAACAAGATATCATGTACTTTTCCTAATGGAAAAATTAAGATTTGGATTTGGACAACAATTAAGCACATTTCTTTCAATTCTCATTACTGTAATCCAAAAAATGTGCATTATTTTTAAATTAAGTACAATTAATATTACTTATGACATATATACATTTAAATCACAAATAGTTTTTATTGTCATAAACATAATATCACAATGCAGAAGAAAATGGTCCTGAAATAATTTCTTAATGTTTCCTCATGCACAATATTCTTATTTATTCCTTTTTTATGGTGAAATGTGACCTGGACATGTTCTTGTCCGTTTCATGTGCGAATGTGTTTGTGTATCTTCGCACTACAAACGGCAACATGGATAGCGGTGGCGGGACGTGCAGTAGTTCCTTTTTGCTCTGTAAACGGTACGTGTCTCTTTTCTGTGCCAGGATGTTACCTGAGGCTCCTTTTGGCGAGCTGATTTCACCCTTGAGTTGACAAATCTGAAATGCCTTTGAGAACGCTGAGTTTGACTGTTTGTGTCTGTTGGTTAATTCATGATGGCTGTCCTGACATGTTTGACAGGTACATTTAGGAAAATGGCTCTGCAATTGTAAATTAATGAGGTTTATTTTTTAAAAACACCAAAATGTGGCTCTGTTCCCCTTAGAATAGGAATATGAATGATTAAATATTGTTGGTAACATGATGCCCATGTTTTGTATTGTGTATAAATCTGTTGAACAGGCTTTAATGTTTTTTTTTTAATTATTGTGAAGACCGTATGGCCTTGGGGATTGGACGGGAACTGACGATATGAACTATTAAGTGTTGAATGCCAGCAAATGTTATAACTGACAACTTCTTCAACCACACTAATAAACCAGCCAGTGTCATCATCTCTTTCCTTATGGTGAAGATCTCAATCAGTTTGTTTGTAATGAATGACTCACAAAATGATTTGTGTCATTATTCAGCATTCGTCATATGACATTTTGCAGTGTTTTATTGTGTTTGTGTTCATTGAGGAACAGTGTCAGGAAATTGCAAACTGGATTCAAACTAATAACTGACAGTAAAATGGAACTGGAATTAGAACTGGAACTAAAATTAAAACCATAAATAACCCTTTTTATTACTTAAACATTTAATTAAAATAATATATAAAACTTTTTACATATTTTTTTTTTAAATATTAAAATATTTAAAATATATAAAAATATATAAAAATATTGCAAATCGTGAAAAATCACATCCAAAATAAGTTTTTGTTTATATATGTGTGTACTGTGTATATATATTATGTATATATGAAGACACACATACAGTACATATTTTGAAAATATTTACAAGTATATATTTATATTCATGTAATTTATTTTATACATAAATATATTTAATATATAAACATATAATTTTTTTAAACATATACATGCATGTGTATACATAATAAATAAACACAGTAAACATACATAATGTACACTATATGTACATAACTTTTATTAATTCATCATTTATCTTTAATAAATTCTTTATTAATACATTTTAATTATTACATTTACATTATTTTTTAAATATTTTAAACAACATTAATTCTTGTTCTTATGATTATTTGGTTAGTGTTATTTTTTTTACTTGATTTGAAGTATTTTTTTTATCAGAATGGGTCTAAAGCTATATATATATATATATATATATATATATATATATATATATATATATATGTATGTATATATGTGTATATATATATATATGTATATATATATATATATATATATATATATATATATATATATATATGTATATGCATATACTGTGTGTATATATACTGTGTATACACTAGTCAACATGTGAAGTGGATCAAAACTTTTCATCAAAGTTGTTCTATATAAATATATAAACCGAATTTATAAACCAAACTTGCATGAGAGAAACAGTGTCCAAAAATGTAAACTCAAATTTTTCTGACCTCACAAATAAGTTTACAGCTGATTTCATCATTTGTTTGGAGTAGTAAAATGAATCCTTTTCTCTATGATCACACATTACAATAATTTAGTGGATTCAATTGCACAAATAAATGGTTCAAAGTGATTGTTCATTATTCCTGATTTACACATCACTAGTGTGTCCTTGTCTTTCCAACATTCTCAACTAGCTCTCATTGTGTTTTGACTGTCCGTCACGTGTTCTGGTCTGTGGGCTTCAGGGGCCGCGAGCGCAGCTGCTTTGACGGGCCTCGGGCTCAGGCGGGGTCTGCAGTTCAGGAAACACTGCAGTCTGTAATCAAACCCCAGACACGCATCTGACTGTCTGACATCAGCTGAACGTCTCTCAAACACATGATGAGAGGCTGAAAAGCAGCCATAAACCTCCCTGTGAGGAAATATCTCAAGCTGCAGCCTCATAAACCTTCACAGCAGCCAATGTAAACACCTCCTTATTAAAGATGAATACTCTAAGACACATTTCGCTTTATCGTAGTGGTGTGCGATATGTATTGTCTGCAATAATATCATAATTGTTGTTTTAATGATGTGCGATTCAACATCATAGAGTATATTGCAAAAAGCAAACAAAACATCTACATGCATAAAATATAAAACTATGATATATGGGCCATTCTACAGAATTTCTGCAAACAATTTGTGACCCTGGACCACAAAACCAGCCATAAGGGTACATTTTTTGTTTGAGATTTTTTGTTTGAGAGTAAATAAGCCAAATAAATAAGCTTTTCATTGATGTATGGTTTGTTAGAATAGGACAAAATTTGGTCAATATACAACTATTTGAAAATCTGGAATCTGAGGGTGCAAATAAAAAAAAAACTAAATGTTGAAAAATCTAAAAAAAAAAAAAAAAAAACCTAAATCGCCTTTAAAGTTGTCCAAATGAAGTTGTTAGTAATGCATATTACTAATAAAATGAGTTTTTATATATTTACAGTAGGAAATTTACAAAATATCTTCATGGAACATGATCTTTACTTAATATCCTAATGATTTTTGCCATAAAAGAAAAATCGATCATTTTGACCCATACAATGTATTTTTGGCTATTGCTACAAATATACCCATGCTACTTATGACTGGTTTTGTGGTCCAGAGTCACATTAAAGTTTTAAAACCTTAGATGTTTACTAAGACCCTTCTATTATCTATTAAAACCCACAATAATACATATTAAATCATCATTTATTGGGTACTTTCAGTTGGGCAGTGGCTAGTTTTTGTATTTTTTTCCATTGTTGTATTTTAAAGTATCTTTTTGATTCTTTTAAAAAGTGAAGTTCAAAAAAATATTTATTTTATATTTTGTTTACAAGTCATAAAGCTTTCTGTAAAAAAATGTCAATACTGAAACAGTGTATGTTTTAGTCCATTGGCTGCCTCTAAATTTGACAAAAGGAAACACATAATCGTTTATTTTGGGGAAATGAACTAAATTATAAAACAGATACAGTAATTCCGCTCCTTGATTCTGATTGGTTGAGCCGCATTCTAAGCTGTAAACTTAGTTTACATCTTTGTGTTGCTTGGCAACCACTTTGTTGCAACCACAGCTGTTTCTGAAGAACTACATTGTTTGGTGGAAGAATACTGTTTTTATTTAAATCATTACACTTTATGTTCTCTGTTTTATTTTGTGAAACCTTACTACGTATATGTGACCCTGAACCACAAAACCAGTCTTAAGTAGCTGGGGTCTATTTGTAGCAATAGCCAAAAATACATAGTATGGGTCAAAATTATTGATTTTTATTTTACGCCAAAAATCATTAGGAAATTAAGTAAAGATCATGTTCCATGAAAATATTTTGTAAATTTCCTACTGTAAATCTATTAAAACTTAATTTTTGATTAGTAATATGCATTGTTAAGAACTTCATTTGGACAACTTTAAAGGTGATTTTCTCAATATTTCGATTTTTTTGCACCCTCAGATTCCAGATATTCAAATAACTGTATCTCGGCCAAATATTTTCCTATCATAACAAACTATACATGAATGGAAAGCTTATTTATTCAGCTTTCAGATGATGTATTAATCTCAATTTTGAAAAATTGACCCTTATGACTGGTTTTGTGGTCCAGGGTCACATATGGAATAACCGTTTTATAAAAGCATGAAGTGAAGCCGTGGTTTACAGTGAATTTATAACAGCCCCTTAGCTGTTATAAATTCACTGTAAACCATGGCTTATTGGAGCTAATTGCTTTATTTTAGTAGAGTTATGCAAGTCTTTTGTATTTTAGTGTGTTTTAGTAGCGTTTTAATATGCAAGTTCAAATTCTGTAATGTGATCGTTACCAAAACATTACTGTCACTACCCAAAATGTGCAGTCACTACTAAAACATGGGATGTCTTGTCAAAAAATAAAGTATACTGAATTATCAACTAAGATGTTATGATAGTTTTTGGTTGAATGTATATTCAAACTAATGAATCTTTAATTTAGAAATCAGTATGATCAACTTTTTGCCTTTTACAAAGAAAAAATGGATTCAAAATAAAAATCTCGTAAATAACACTTGAAATATTGTTACAAATGTAATTGTTATTGATTTACCTCTGGAAAAAAATAATAAAATAGCAAAAAATATATATTTACAATGTAAGTCTAAGAAAATTCTTAATAGGTCAATAAAACCTTTCTAATTAAATGATATATTTGATATATGTGTTTTGGTAGTGACTAATTTGGAGAGAGGACAAATATTCCAAAACTTTCTAAAAATTCAATATGAGAATTAACCGCACAATTACTAGAAATGTGTACCTTGGATATTATATAATTTGCATACATACACATTTTTTTTGGTAAAAGACTCCCAACTCTGACTTTGGACCAGATTTATCATATTCATGTGCAGAGGTATTTTATAGCATTAGCATAGTACCATTTTATTATTTTATTTACATCTCCAAAAACACATGCCGTGTTTCTGAACAGCCATGATAGGGTCGTCTGCCAGATTAAATCCTGTTCAGGTTTGTGGTTTGTTAAAATCAATAACCCTAATATGAGCACTAGTAATAATGACACTTGCCTTACCATAAAACCACTCATAATTCATCCCTCACAAGCACTGAATAGAGAATACTTCTACTTCGACTTTAACCGGAATGATATCTACAGCATTGGGGTTTCCCAGCGCTCCTTATAGTAACACATACAGCTGGATGTAGTGTTAGATGTGTGTGTGTTTACAGCACCCATGAGAGACACACATGATATCAGTGCAGAGAGAGAGAGAGGGCGAGAGAGATCGTGTTACAGCACAGATATGAAACTCTGCTGCAGTGTGTTTCAGGGCTTCGGTCCAAACTGCTCTCAAACCACCGAGTGCTGGGCTGGATTACATTATGAATGTGCAAAAACTAGGTTGAGGTTCATATTCATTGTTTTGAACTTTTGACTTTGGCCCCAAAATGTATTCGGAAACTGAAATCATTTCTAAATGTCTGAATGTTGTTACATTAGATGCAGCAAGTCTGCAGGACCTTTCCCTTCACCGACATGCTTCTTCATCATGTTTGAAGTCTGGCAGTTTTTAAATTGTCTGGTGTTTTGCTGATTTTTATTGGATTTATAAAGTTGGTTCTCAAGTTCACTCAGCAGTGATATTTTAGAAATCTTTATATACTGTTATAGTACTTATTAATATCAGGGCTGTTTAACGATTAATTGCAAATAATAGAAGTTTTACTGAATAAATAGAAGATCAATTCTATTCTAAATAAATTTTAAATTCTAAATAGAAGATAAACTAAAATTAACAGACAAATTTTTGTTTACAAATCACTTAAATTAAAATGTTAATTAAATTGTATTTTAATTTATATGTATTAAATGGCAAATCATTAATTAAAAATAAATCTGAATTAAAATAAAATATAATCTTTAGATAAAACTTTAGAGAAATGCCGCCTTGGCAACCAACTGAAATAAAAGTAATTGAATTCAAAGTACTAAAATAAATTAAACTAAAATAAAGCAAAATAGAATGTAACTAATAATAGAAAATAACTAATAAAAATGATAACAAATAATACATGATAAAAAGGCACATAAAACCATTCAAATCAAAATGTAAAATGAAAACTGAAATTATTTAAGAAAAAAATATACAATATAAAAAATGTTGTTTATATATTAAAAATACATATAATACCAATTATATGAATATAAATATATACATGTAAATTCATCTAAATATTATCAAAATATATACTGTATGTGTGTGTATTTATATATACATAATATACACAGTAAACATATATTATGTAAACAAAAACTTTTTTATTTTGGATGCGATTAGTCATGTTGGATTTATTTTTATTGGATTTATAAAGTTGGTTCTCAAGTTCAATCAGCAATGATATTTCAATAATTATATACTGTTATAGTACTTATTAATATTAGGGCTTTTTAATAATTAATCGCAATTAATCGCATCCGAAATAACAGGGTTTTTTTTTTTTTTTTACATAATATATGTGTGTACTGTGTATATTTATTATGTATATATAAAAACAATCAATTGCATGTATATATTTAGGAAAAATATGTTATGTTTATATATTAAAAAATATATAATACCAATTATATGTATACATGTACATATTTAAAATTATATATATATATATACACATAATAAATACACACACATACAGTATATATTTTGATAATATTTAGATGAATTTACATGTATATATTTATATTCATATAATTGGTATTATATGTATTTTTAATATATAAACAACGTATTACTAAATTTATTAAAATATTTAGTATTATTTTTTTTCTTAGATATATACATGCATATGTGTGTATTTATATATACATAATATACACAGTATACATATATTATGTAAACAAAAATGTTTTATTTTAATCGTTTAACAGCACAAATTAATATTATGGATTAGCTTTGTTTTTGATATTTTCGGTTTTAAATTAAATTAAAATACAATTGAATTAAGTGATTTGTAACCATTTCTGTCTTTTTTAAGTTTATTTTCTACGTCTCTGTAATTTATTTTAGTTTCAGTATTATTTTAGTATTCAGTATTTCTCTTTTTTATTACTATCATTTATTTTAATCTAATATTTTATTACTATTTCTGCTTTATTTCAATTAGCAGAAGGAGCACAGGTGTAGCTCATCACATTAACTATCAGCATCATCCACTAACCAAAACAAACCACACATCTTCATTTTCAGCACATCATCTGTTGTTTTAGCATATTAACTCTTGAGATTTATTTAAACTACTTCTTTATATACTTGTGTTAAATGAAAGATTTGTTGGACTTTCTTTGTTTGGTTTGATATGTTACGTATATATGCACTGATCAACTCAACTCTTGATGTTTGCTCCATTCATTTTTTTTAAATGAGCCAAAACAGGCTGTTAGAAAATACTGAATCAAAAGTTTTATTCCAAAAGCTTATTTTACAATGATATAAAACAGTCTCCATCCAGACGTCATCTAAACAATAATACCTTATGAAAATCCATCTACCGCAACTCTACAGATGTAACACAATGAGTTCATTAGTCACACACAGTAGTTCTGGATCCCGGTTTTCGGCTCGGGATGTGAAGATGCAATGTTATTACAGCCACTTTTCATTCGCGTCCAGTCATTGGCGGCCGCGGGCGAGGCGTTGGGGTCAGAGGTCATAGTTTCTGAAGGAAGTGCAGGACCAGGTCTCTGAGCGCCGTCCGCAGCGGCTCGTTGTTGTCACAGATGATGTGTGTCGCGTCTTCCTCCAGCTGGATGAGCACGTCCTCCGCCTGCAGGTGAAGAATGTGCCCGTCTGTCGTCTCCTCCACCTTCACCTCCCTGATGCCGTTCTACAAGCAGACACATTTAACACAATCATGCTATAAATATCATCCCTTTAAAACACCTAGTGTCCATATCTATCTATCTATCTATCTATCTATATCGATATATAGATATAATAAAATTCTATAAAATATAAAAATGTAAAATATAAAAACGAAAAGGAAAAAAGTTACTTTTAGTCAACTATAATTAACCTGGAATAAAATATGAATAAATATAAATATTTATGTTTCAGAATATGGATATATTCTAAAAAAATGTCAAAAGCAATTAAAAAAAAAATAAACATAAATATTGTAATACAATAATAATAAAACAACAGTTCTGTGTAGTTAAAATAAAATAAGTTTAAATTAACACAAACAACTAAGTAAAACTAATTAAAATAACAAAAGCACATAAATTACTGAAATTAAAATGAAAACTGAAAATATAAAAATAAAAGCTAATTCAAAATATTAATAATTTGTATAATATATAAACATTATATATTATGTAAATATAATATAATATAAATAATATATTATATATTATGTAAAAGCAGTCAAAAGCATATAAACTTACCAAAACATAAATATAATAATAATAATTATAATAATAATAAAATACACACGGCAACTAAGTAAAACTGATCAAAATAAAAGCACATAACGTTACTAAAATTAAAATGAAAACTGAAAATATGAAAAAAGCCAATTCAAAATATTAATAATTGCTATAATATATAAATGTTATATATTATGTAAATATAATAAAAATAATATATAATATTTTATGTAATATAAAATTACCTATACATAAATATAATATTAATAATAATAATAAAATAACACACACGACAACTAAGTAAAACTAATTAAAATAACAAAAGCATATAAAGTTACTAAAATTAAAATAAAAACTGAAAATATAAAAATAAAAGATCATTCAAAATATTAATAATTACTATAATATATAAATATTATATATATTATATATTATGTAAATATAACATAATATAAATATTATATATTATGTAAAAACAGTCAAAAGCACATAGAAAATTACCGAAACATAAATATAATAATAATTCAATAATAATAATAATAATAAAATAACACATAGGACAGCTAAGTAAAACTAATTAAAATAACAAAAGTTACTAAAATTAAAAATGGAAACTGAAAATATAAAAATAAAAGATAATCCATAATATTGATAATTACTACAATATAGAAATATATAAATATTTTATTTGAATTATTTGAAAATAAAATAAGACTGCTTTCTCGTTAAGACAATTCTCATTATCAAAACTGTTTGCAATTTTTGACTCCGTCTCGGGCTGTTGAATTACTACAGAGAGCTATAAGCGATGTTAATTACTCCAGCACAACACTCAATATGCGTCTCAAAGTTCATCTGGGGATTGATTAGCTTTAATTGGCTCATTCCCGGGTTTATTTGTTGAAGAGCACGAGTCTCGTCTGAGCGTTGCTCTCAGGTTATCAGTTAATGCTGGAGATCTGGGACATTTTACGGGGGATAACAGCTGCGGTCAAACCTACAGGCTCTCAGTGGGACGTTCAGCAGCATCACTCAGAACACAGAGAGAATGAGATCATAACCACACACACACACACACACACACAGTCCATTTTCACTCCCACTGCAGTATATTATGTTATTAGTGTAAATCAGAATTCATTTTTGTGTTTTGCTGAAATGTGATTGCTAGGGTGGTTGCCAGTATGTTTTTATGTGGTTGCTAGGGTGTTAAGGATGGTTGCCAGGACACTGCTTAAGTGTTCTGAGTTTTTGATACATTGCTATGCAGTTGCTAGACCATTGTTTTGATATTTTGCCTGTTGGTAGGTGGTTGCTAGTGTGTTTTGGAATAACTGAACAAGCTGAAATAAAACAAGTACTAAAACCAAACTAAAAACTATTAAAACTGAAATAAAAATAAAGCAAAATGTGAATTTTTTATATATATATATATATATATATTTTTTTTAATATTATTGTTGAATTATTATTGAATTAAAACGATAAAAACAAATAAAATTACTAAAAAACAAAATAAAATGAATATGAAAACAGAATATAAAAATAAAAGCTCATTAAAATTTGAATAAATATTACAATAGTATGTAACTAATACCAAAATAGTAATACTAAAATATTAATAAAATCTAATTTATAAACAATTTATCTAGTTTTATAAATAAAGCAAAATTATGAACTATTATTATTAAATTAAAATGATAAAACAAATAAATAACATTTTTATGAAAATAGAAGAACATAAAATAAAAGCTAATTTAAATAAAAACTAATACCAAAATAGTAATACAAAAATAATAATAAATTAAATAATAATTTAATTTAAATTATATACAATTTATATACAGAAAATAAAGCAAAATGTAAATATTTAAAAAAAAAATTATGCACTATTATTATTGAATTAAAATGATAAAAACTATTAACCCAAAATAAAATGTATACAAATGAATAATATGAAATAAATTACATACAATTTATATACAGTTTTTAAAATAAAGGAAAATGTAAATATTTAAAAGAATTCTGAACTATTATTATTGAATTATTATTGAATTAAAATGTTAAAAAATGAATACAATTACTAAAACCCAAAATAAAATTAATATGAAAACAGAACATAAAAATAAAAGATTTAAAATTTGAATAAACATTATAATACTATGCAACTAATACCAAAATAGTAAAACTAAAATAATAATTTAAAAATAAAATAAAATATGCAATTTATATATAGTTTTTTACAGTTTCACCAATCTAGTATTTTACAAGGCATCAAAATATCAAAATGCTGAATAAATAAAAAATAAATATAGATAAATGTTTTATTGTTAACTGAATCTAACATGTTAAAAAATCATTTTCATTAATTAAAGTTGAATTCAAGTTAAATATTAGCTATAAATATACATATAAAAGATTAGATAGAAATACAGTATTAGCACTAAAACTAAAATAAAAAAAATAACAGAAATATATATAAAAAACAAAAGCTAATAAATTGACAAGCAAATTACTAAAATTAAAATGAAAACTAAAAATATAAAAAAAAAATTAAATTCAAAATATGCATAAATACTATACTTGTAGTCCTTTTTAACTTAAAATGCTAAAATAACGAGCTCACTTAATAAAATTAGTATTCATTTTGATGAATAAAACTACAGTGGACCAAAACGTTTTGGGAATTAACTTCAGAAATGCAGTAAAATCACCTTGATTGACACAAAAGAAGTTAATTAGTTCTGTAGACGATGCTTAATCAAATGCAATGACATCCAAACATTTAGAAGTGTGACTTATGTATCCAAATAATTTCTCAGGCTACCGTACATCAGAAAACAGCAGGTTTCCTGCTAATAAGCAGGCAGCATCTTTAGCACTTCTGCATCATCAGCACTAAAGCTGCACTTTTCAGAGAAACACGGCGAGTTCATTAGCAGCTCACAAAGTCACCTTCAGCAGGATCACCTTCCTTTACAATCATTAGAGAAATTCATTTCGCTTCCAGATTAATTAGCGTCTAATCGATGTTCCGGACGCCTGCCGAAGTGCTGCCAGAATCTGCCGTTTGGGATCCAAAGCAAATGAGGAGTTTGATGTTTCCTTGCATGCTAATGGAGCGCTGGATTTCTCTCACTTCACCCCGCTTTTCATTAAGTTTGGGAACAATACGTTCGCCGCTGCCGGCAGGACATTCTAGCCGCGTCTCTTTAGGCGCACATCTCTGTGTCAGTGGGTCGTCCGGGTTGAATTACCGCCGTCAGGTGTGCGGTTTTCTTTCTACCGCCCCGGGACGTCACACAGACCGTATTTCACAGGTGAAAGCCACTACAGACGTTCTGCGCGTCATTCATCAAACGCTTGTCCCGGCTTGACTTTAACCTACAGGCACTTTGAACTCTGTTCAACTTTCTTCACACGTGAGCGTACGGAATGAGTCGACCGGTTAAGGCGCAGATCGAGTGTGTGGTACCTTGTACAGCATGGCCAGGAAAGGCTCCAGAGGAACCGCCCCGCTCAGCAGGGGTTTGGGGTTCAGAGTCTCCGGTGCTTCCTCCATCACCCTCTTCCTCTTCTTACTGGGCGGCACTGGAGCGGGTTTGGGCACCGGCTACAAAACACACACGCACACACATAAATAAGAGCTAGAATAATAATTATTATAGGCCTGAGACACTTACAGATGTATGTAAATGCAAATCTAGTTATGCAGATGTCTGGAGATGCTTGCGTAAAGTGTTTTTTACTTTAAAGGGCCATATATTATACAAAATTACATTTATATTTATTCATTTAGCAGATCCTTTTATCCAAAGCAACTTTCAATTTGGTAATGCAACAAGCAATTCATTATAAACAGGCAAATAAACAGGAAGTGCTTGTAATGCAAAGTTTCAGACATTGTTCAGATTAGTACAAGCTGGACAAAAACATTTTTTCCCCTTCGAGTCCGCTTATGTTAGTGGTGAAGCTGCTGAATTGGCCTTGAGATAAATGAGCAGAAAGGAAGTGAAAAGCCTTGCTTTTTGTTCAGATTAAGAAACTAGGCTGATAAATAAATTTGATACATTACTTTTGTTAGTTACTAAAGTTAATTGTAATTTTTTTACTTTTTTACTTTAAATATATATTTTTTTTATATTATTATAATCATTATCATCATCAATTGGTATTTTATACGTTTTGTTCTTTTTTTATCTTCTATCATGGTTGTGGAAAAAAAGCCTTGCTTTTTAAAAAACTACTTTTTGTTAGGAATATATGCAGATACATTTGTATTTTAATTATTTTTGTTAATTATTTAAAATAATTCTTATTTTTTATGTTCATTATTATTATTATTATTGTTATTATTATCAATTATTACTATAATTTTTGTTCTTTATTTAAAATACTGACATGAACCTTTCTTTATTTTCTGTCATGGTTGTGAAAAATGCCTTGCCTTTTGTTTAGATTATAAAACTATGACATGAAATTGTATTTTAATTATTGTGTGAATTAACTGTTCATTTTAATTATTTTTTAGAATAATTAAAAAAAAAACATATTTACTATTATTAGCTTAAAAATTGATTATTTTTGAATATACAGAATAAATACAACTGACTAATAATTTTACATTGTTAAAGTTGGTTAAGTCATTTTAAATTATTATTATTTGACTAATATTATAGTAGCTTTTTATTTTTTTCTGTGGTTTTCGATTCACTTTTCCAATAGAAATGTGCATATTGTGACGGATATTAATCATCAACCAAAACACGGACAATATTGCCATTACATTTTTTGCTTCTACCAATATGTGCTCAAGGTTGTGATTTAATGAGGAGCGATTTGTTTTTTGTTTCCAAATAGAGGTCACAATTCTCCTATGATTCTGAACTAATCAAAGTAATGTAATAAAAAAAAAAACATAACTAGAGGCTGTGACAAAATATTAACTGCCTCATTCTATTCAAGATTGTTTAATTAATTTTAATTAATTATTTAAAATATGGTTTGAATGAATGATTCAATAATTCATAAATACTTCACTTGTTTCATTACTGAATGAATCAGCATTTTTGAATGAATCTCTTGAATGAATGATTCGATGACAAATTTTAACACTCACTTGTTGCCACCTAGTGGCAAAACAACAACACAGACGAATCATTGTCATTCAGAAAAAAGATAGCAGGGGTGTTCGAATCGAGAACGCAATCTTTTAACGATTAATCGTGCAGCTCTACTGGAAAAGGAGTTTAGCATTTTTAATGTTAGAATGCCTGGATGAATAAACTGCAGTTTACAAGCCATGCATGATGCAACTGGTTATTAAGTGAGCTAAATATGCTTTAGAAAGCGTTCAAAAAAATTAAGGCATGACACGAGTCATGGCAGGGTCAGCGTTTATCAGCCTGCTGCAATGAACACATACTGTGTTCACACACTCACTGACCTGCAGAACGTGCTTGTTGTCCTTGGACTGCAGAACCGCCGACACTGTAGCGACAGAGACGCCCGCTTTAATCTCTGACGGCACCAGAGATTTGGCAAGCTGCACGTTTACCAGGAGAAAAAGAGACTGAGATAATCAAACTCAACAGATGCTTGACCAACTAGCAGCATCATAGACACTGATTGATGTTGTTGTTTTTACTGATATTTTTTTTTTAAAGCACACAAATATACAGAACGGATCAATAAATATTGTTCACGCTTTCTGACCAGTGTTGTTATAATAAATTAAAACTATTAAAAATGTATTTTTGTTAAATGAAACAAAACTTAAAACAGAAATATTAAATGAAAATCTTAAACTAAACAAAAAAGAGAAATGTTGCTGTGGCATCTAAATGAAATAGGTTTATTTGAATGCTAAAACTACTGCATTGAAATAAAACTGAAATCAAAACAAATAAACTGATGTAGAAATGGAAAAAAACGAATAACTAAAAATGAAACTGAAAATACAAAAATAAAAGCTAATTCACAATAATATAGCCATATATTACGTATATTAATTCTAAAATAGCACTGTTTTTGACATAATGAACATATGAAAAAATATATAAAATGTTAATATTTTTAATATTTTTTTATAATATAAAAAATTCCAACTAAACAGAAAATTAGAAATTAGAAAGTTAAAATACTCAAATTCATGACCAAACTAATAAAATAAAATACTATTAAGATGAAAATTATTTAGAAATATTTATATATTTACATCAATTTATATTGAACTATAAAAAAATGAGAAAGGAACATTATTAAAATTTAACTTAAATTGTAACGAGAAATATGAAAAAAACTAAACGAAAATTACTAACTGACTAAAACTGTCTAAAATTAAATAAACCATTTAGAAATATTAAAAAAATAATGATAATAAAAATGACAAAGGGACATTTCTAAAAATAATTAAAACTAAACTGAAAATATAAAATAAAATGATAAAAAAATAACACTGTTTTTGACAAAATGTCAAATACATGAAAGG
This sequence comes from Labeo catla, assembly GCA_012976165.1. Classification (NCBI taxonomy): domain Eukaryota; kingdom Metazoa; phylum Chordata; class Actinopteri; order Cypriniformes; family Cyprinidae; genus Labeo; species Labeo catla. Next base: position 554,549 of record VONZ01000185.1, on the reverse strand, counting down.
TATTTCTAAATCTAAAAAACAAACTAACAAAATTTAACTAAATAAACTCAACTAAAAATCTAAAAATAAAAGCTAATTCAATATGTGACCAAAATATGTGACTCTGGGCCACAAAACCAGTCATAAATGGGTCAATTTTCAGAAACTGATCTTATGAAAGCTGAATGAATAATCTTTTGTATTGATGCATGTTAGGATAGGACAATATCTGACTATTTGAAAATCTGGAATCTAAAGGTGCAAACAAATCTAAATACTGAGAAAAATCACCTTTAAAGGTGTCCAAATGAAGTTCTCAGCAATGCATATTACTATCAAGTTTTGATAGTAAATTTACAAAATATCTTCATGGAACATGATCTTCACTTAACATCCTAATGATTTTTGGCATAATGCACAAATCGATCATATCGACCCATACAATGTGTTTTTGGCTATTGCTACTAAAATAGCCATGCTACTAAGACAGACTGGTCCAGGGTCACACATACGAATATTAGATATTAATACATAGCGAAAAAAAAACATTTGTGTGTGGTTCAAAATGAATCTTGGAGAGATATTCCAATTTATTCAGACCTCAGGCAGCAGCTGGATGCGCTCATAGCGGCGTCTGAAGGGAAGCCCCAGGACAGAGCAGCGGCGGTAGGCCATGGGCGGAGGCTGCAGCTCCAGCATCAGATCTGAGCGGTGAGGCTGAGCCGGAGGAGGCTGCGTGTACGGCTCGGGACACACCACGTGAAGAGGCTGACGGGACAACAGAGGAAAACACGTCACGAGCCGATCATATTTTAACGGACACACTCAGGACGTTTGACTTTCCAGTGTTCAGGAGGAACAGACCGTACCTGGATGTCCTTCAAGAGTTTGGACACCTGGTGGAAGTTAAGCCGTGTGTCTATGGGACAGTAAACGCACTTCATCGCCAGCGGCTGGTACGGAGCCAGAGCGTCCAGGTAAGAGAAGTCCGGCTCTGAGAGACACACATCATTTAGAGTCAGAGGTCAAAGCGTTTCGTACTGGAGATTAAACTAAATCACATTCAGGGTCTGAAAACATTACAAGTCAATTTTCCAGTACATTTCTCCATCCCAGTTTCCATGGCAACCGCTCTAGATATTCTAATGGTTTTCCACTGGGGGTTTTGCATTATTAGAAAATCATTATGAAAAATATTTGTTTGTAGAAAAGAAGAAATACTGTGTCTGTCGATGCTAAAAATCTACTGTCTTATTTTTAAAATGTGATCACAAAATGGCTTTTGTGGGTGCATTTATTTGATTAGAAATACAATAAAAACGCTAATATTTTTACCATTTCATAAAACGGTTTGATATGTGAATATATTTTAAAACATAATTTATTTCTGTGATCAAAGCTGAATTTTCAGCATCATTACTCCAGTCTTCAGATCCTTTAGAAATCATTCTAATATGCTGATTTGCTGCTCAAGAAACATTTCTGATCATTTTCTGTTGAAAACATTTTTTTAAGGATTCTTTGATGAAAAGCACGTTTATTTGAAACAGAAATCTTTTGTAATATCAAATTTAATTCATTTAATGCATCCTTTCTGAATAAAAGCATGAATTTGTGGTGTATCTCACCAGTGAAGATGATGGTATTCAGGCTGGATTTGCCCCAAAGCTCCATGAAGTGCACCACATCCCCGAAGCGTAGAGACGGGTGACCCGTGAACACGACACACGGCTGCCGGAACTCACTGCTGAAATCTCCATGAATACTGGGGTAATGTTTCAGTTTATTCGTCTGGATCAGCTGGAAAAACCAAGCACATGACAGACAGTGAACATGAAGCCTTTGAGTGTCAATACTGGTGTGTATTTTGATGATTTTGCAGTTTTTTTTGTACCTCTGCGTGTGGAAAAGGCGGCTCGGGGAGATAGACCTTAGATTGCTTGTTCTGACACAACCTGATAAAAACACACACAAAGCAAGAGAGCAAAACAGCCAGAGAATGAGCTATTATTGAGCACTTCTATGGAAATATCACAGCAATAATGAACAATTACCATGGTAACCATAGTATCTGCCAGCATATTATTAAACCAATGTACTTTATTGGCGCTTTCAGTGACTATTATGGAATTCTTTTTTTTTTTTTTTTTTTTTTTAAAAGAAATCTGGAGTGGTATACATAAAATTAATATTTAATTAATAATAATTAAATTTCAGATGTCATTAATAAGACAATATGACACAAAATGCCAATAAACTGCAATGAATAGCCAATGAAATGAAAAAAATAATAATTACATATGATTTTATTAATTTTATTCTCTTAATTTAATATTTAATTATTCTGTATTACACTATATTACAAATGTCTTCAATAAGACAAAACCCACAATATATAGCTGATGAACTAGAAAAACATTTTTTTGAATATAATTTTATTTGATTAATTTTAATATTCAATTATTAACAAAACACAGCATCTATCAAAAAATAAATATAACTGTATTTATTTTATTAATTTTATAGTTAAACTATTAATTATATTTTAATTTTATATACTACAGATGTCTTTAACGAAACTCATTTGATGAATTGATGAAGCTGATGAACAAAATTAAATCATTTTAATGTATTAATTAATCATTATATTATATTGTATTATATTATGTTATATTATATTATATTATGACAGTACCCACAATACCTAGCACATAAGAAAAATAAATAATTTTAATGTATTCATTTTAATAATCAATTAATTATAATATTATTTAATATATCATTTTACAGATGTTTTTGATAAAACAAACCTCACAATATCTAGCTGATTAACAAAAAAATATATATAATATAATATAATATAATATAATATATAAATAAATGTTTTAAGTAATTATTTAATCATTATATTATATATTATATTATATTATATTATATTATCATATTATAAATCAGTAAGACAAATTCAACAAAATCTAGCTGATAAAAATATAATATAAAAAATATATATAAATACAATATAAAATATAAATATTAATTAATTTAAATTTAATTATTTTATTATATATTATATTATATTATTTTATCACAGATGTCTTTAATAAGACAAAACCCACATTATCTAGTCAATGACCAAGAAAAAATAAATTAAATCTAATTTTAATGTATTACTTAATAATCGATAATGTATTACTTATAATCAATTATTAATTATAATATAATTTACTACTATTTCATATTAAAGATATTTTTTTTTTTATCAAAAAAACCCCCACAATATCTACCCGATTACCAAGAAAAAAAATAGAAATAATAAATATAGTTTAAATTATTGAATATATTGTTATATTATATTATATTATATTATATTATATAAAAAAATAAAAATATAAACTATAAATAAAAAATAAAAAATATAATTAATAAATATAATATAATATAATATAATATAATATGAGACCAAACCTCCACAATTTTACTAAAATAATAACTGTAGCAACTACAGCATTTTGTCAGAGACTTTACTTTTTGTCACGGGAGAAGCCAATGTATCTCTTATTTTTAATTTAAGCACATTACTGGAAGTGACTGCATCGACCAGTTTGCGATTGTACCATTCTGCAAAGATCTGTGAGAACTCCAGCGAGCTGTTGGCCACAGGGGAGATGAAGTAAAACGGGGTGGTTCCCAGATTCGCTGAGTCCATGAACTGATACAGACACTCCAGCAGGTCATAGATGACCCCGGACGAATAACACGGGACCAGCACGTTTCCACCGGCACGGATCGTCATGGCTTAAGAGAAAGAAAACACCCAGACAGACAAACTCTGAGTCAGACGCACTCTTATGTAACACAGCGGATCAGGCAGGTGTGTGAAACTCACCCAGGTTGCTGCAGAATTCTCCCAGCATGCCGTCCGGGTTGGCGGTGGGGATCTGGGTCAGGCCTGTCAAGATGAGGACGTCGCTGTTCTTCAGAGAGCTCTGCTCCATGGGCTGCACGACACAACAGACATCTCAAAACACTTGAAATAGGAACTTGCTTCAGAATAACCCACCAATAACCAATAAAAAACTGATGATTTATACCAAAGATGAAAACCCTAATGAGCTGTCAGACTGTCCAGCATATTGGCTATACAGGCAGCATCTTAAGAAAAATTCCCACATCTCACAATAGATATCAACAAAGTGTGTGTGTGTGTGTTTAAGTTTTTAAACTAATATTTCTAATAATCTAATAATCTTTATATAATAATATAATAATAATATTTTTTTATAAGCTAAAATTTCTAGCTTTATTTTAGTTGACAAAAAGATTGTTATTATAATTAATAATTAGAAAGAGACTAAAGATACAACTGATATCAACTGATATCAATAAAAGTGTGATGTTATCATGTTAGAAAACACAGGACTCAACCAGTGTTATTTTTTTATTATTTATAAAAATATTTATTATTTTTTACTATTATATACTATTATTATGGTATTTATTAATATTTTGAATTAGCTTTTTTTTGTATTTTCTGTTGCTATATTGTTCTGTGCTTTGATCATGTTTATTTTATTTTACTTTATTTTATTTTTTTTAGCTATATATATATATGTATATATATATATATAAAATATTTTTTTCATTTTTATATTTCCAGTTTTCATTTTAGGTTTTAGTAATTTTGTTATGTGCTTCTGTAATTTTATTTGTTTTCTTTTTTCCTTTTTTTAAAATTAGTTTCAATTTATTTTATTTCAGTTGTAGTTTTATTCATTTTCAATTTTCATTTAAATTCTTTAGTTTAATTTTTAGTAATTAATTAATGCCTTTGTAATTTTTTTTGGTTGTTTTCAGGGGTTTTTTTTATTTATTATTTCTATATAGCTTTATTTATTTTTGTTTTACTTTTAGTAATTTTAGTACTTTTTAACTTCAGCTTGTTTCAGTTAGTTGTCCATGCCTTTAATTTTTTCATCTAATATTTAGATTTTTTCCCCAGCTTTTTTTAATTAACAAAAAATATTTCTAATGGTTTTAATTTTAGTTAGCAATAACAACAGTGGACTTTACCTACGATTGATTTCAATGTTGCTATGCTATGTATAAAAACCATAACATAAACATTGAGTAAAACAGTCCATTTTAAATTAAAAATATTACATTTTCTAATATTACTATTAATTTTATTTTATTTTTAATGAATATTTTAATAATATTTTATTATTTATACATTTTATAATACTTAATAAATTATTAATCAACCTTTCTTTTGGCTTGGATGATTTTTTCATGCATTATGGGACTGCGTTGTCTCTCAAGGATACATGTGATGCTGCTTTAGTCTGTCTTGAAATGCTGTGTCGGCAGTCATGGCGTGTTTCTGCTGTGATTTGTGTGCGTGTGGCTTCACCTGAGGGTGTGTGGTGAGCAGAGACGATCCAGACACATAAGACACTTTCTCATAATGCGACTGAATGATCCAGTTTGAGCTGCCTAGAGAATATCCTGAACTCAATGGCGTGACCTGCACCGCTCCAAACAACTCCTGACAGACAGACACGGAGATTAGACTGAGCGTTTACACAGATTTGTGCCTTTATTTTTAAACAGGAGTGTCAAAATGAGGAGCTCACCACTTTCTGAGAGTATCCCACCAGCTGGACTTTACTGAGGGCAGAGTTGACTTCCTGCATGCTGTAACACTTCCTCCAGCTCCAGACGTCCACCGCATCCTTCAGAGGCGCTGGGAGCAACCTGAAACACAAATTCAAACCAATGAACATCAGTGATGCTTCCAGTGACTATTATGAAAAAATATTTAAATGATTAATTCTATAATATTAATTTAGTATTAATATATTATTATATTACAGATGTCTTTAATAATACAAAGCCACAAAATTAAGCCAATGAACTAAATAAAATAAATGACATATTTTTTTAAACATTTAATCATTTTGAAAATTATAATTGTATATAAAATTATAATAATTACAATTATAATCAATGAATATACGTGATTCTTCCAATGACTACTATGAAAAAATAATTTTAATTTTTAAATGATTAAATATATATTATTATATTACAGATTATAGTTTTATGTAAAATTATCATTTTATATACAATTATCATTTTATTTTATTATTTGTCATTAAATATTCAATTATTATATTATTTTATATTATATTACTAATGTCTTTAATAAAAAAAGTTCAGAATATCTATCCAATAAACATGAAAAATTTAAATCAATGAAATATAATTTTCTACATTTTATTTTGTTCATTTAACATTGAATTATTAATTATATTATTACATTACGGATGTCTTTAATAAGACAAACCCCACAATACTTAGTAGGTGAGCTACAAAAAATAATAAAGTATAACTTTATTAGTTTTATTTCAATTTAACATTGGATTATTAATTATATTATTATATTATATTACTGTATGTTATATTATAGATGTCTTTAATTAGACAAAATTCACAATATCTAGCAGACAAACTAAAAGAAAATTAAATAGTTTTATTCATTTTATTTTGTTAATTGAACATTGAATTATTAATTATATTACTGTATAGCATATTACAGATGTATTTAATAAGGCAAGACCAAATATATAAAATATGAACTACAAAACAAAAACATTAAATATGACTGTATTTAGTCAATTTAACACTTAATCATTATTTAGATTATTATATTAAAGAAGTCTTTAAAAAGAAAACAAAATCCACTATATCTATCAGATGAACTACAAAAAATTACATTAATTAAATCTTTTTTTTATATATTATTATATTATATAAAAATAAAGTGAACTGTTATCTAAGTTGGTGTTTTTTGGCCAGAACGAGCTGCAGTTTAGTACCTCTGTATTTCTTTGTTCTTCCAGCAGGTGGCAGCATGAGCTTTTGGTACCCTCTCCATGAAGGTCACCAACTCCTCCATCAGCAGCCTGAACCAAACACAACACATCACACCAATTGGTGAGTGGCTTTACTACAAGATGAACTGAACTGTACATTACATCAAACGAGGACTTAAATGTCAGCTAATGTCAGATCACTCAAGTTACATTCACTACTCTAGTCTCATTTATTTGATCAATACTGTAAAAATGTGAAATATTATTACAATTTTAAATAAATGTTTTCTGTTTGAATGTCTTTTAAAATGTAATTTATTTCTGTGATGCAAAGCTGAATTTTCAGCATCATTCCTCCAGTCTTCAGTGTCACATGATTCTTCAGAATCATTCTAATATGCTGATTTGCTGCTCAAGAAATATTTTTTTATCAGTGTTTGAAACAGAAATTTTGTAACGTCATAAACATCTTTACTGTCACTTTTAATCAATATTAAGCATCTTTGCTGAATAAAAGTATTGATTACTTTAGAAACAGTAGTGTATATTGGTGACAGGGTTAGAGAAGCACACCTGCCGATCTGTAGGGTGGGTTCAGTGGCGTATACGGTCCCGGTGAACCCTGTGTGTTCGGTGATATACGGCAACGCCATCATGCAGTGATAGTTTGATATCAGGATCACGTCTATTGTAGAGAGATCCAGCAGCTCTTTCTGGAAATGTCAAATTGTTTCTTTAACAAAAAACACTTTTTGATGCACAGACAAGACAGAAATGATGGACAATTTATTTGTGGGAAGAGCAAATATTTACTTCAGGGAGGCAAAATTCAGGCTGCGAGTCCACAAATACACGTCCTGAGCATTCCTTCAACTCCTACAACACACATAACATTATTTAAGTTATATATATAACATATTTTTTATACATTTTTACAACACATATAACATGTTTATAATGGAAATATATTTTAATTCATTCATATTTTTTTTAAATGAGCACTGTGATTATTCCAGTGTCAAACAAGCACTTACCTTTTCCAGGTTTATGGCTCCATCTTTGGAAACCCACCCTGGGAGTTTGGATAATCTTGGACTGTAAATAAGCAGAAAAAAGTTAATTTTATCAGCATTATCAGAAAAAAGTAATCACCTTAGCTTTAAATAACAGATATCTAATTGTTTTAGTCCACTGGATGTGATTCTCCATTGCTTAGTCGCTTAAACACTACTAGATTTTTACATAATATAAGGTAGAGGATAAATAACATAGGAAATAATATATGTTTTATTATATTATGTATATAGATACATAATATTAGATATATGAATCTAATATATTTAAAGTCATCATGTCATATAAAAATATGAAGATCTGGATGGTATGCTATTTACAAGTTTTAATTTGTAATAATTGTTAAGTAAAAATAAAATATTTTGCGTATGTAACCCTAACCCTAATAGCATGTAAAATGTAGTAAAAATAATTATATTTTCCACACTGAATGTTCAATCATTTTTATTTAAATTCACTAATATAGCAATTTAAAGTAATAAACAATAACTTGACCGTATTAAACATAAAACACAGGTCCTGAAATACACATCCAGTAAGTGGCAATAAAAAATCTAAATAAAGTACAAAAAATAACCTAAAGAACACATACAGAATACAGATACTACAACACATTATAGAGCATATGCAAAATCAATATTTTATATTTAGATTAATAAATATGAACACGTGCTTGAATCTAAGTGGCACTTCATATCATCACATTAAAGTGTCTATATAGATTCTGGTTGATCCAGGTTATAATAATAGCATTGATATATTGTGATAACACTGACCTGTGCACCAGAGGCAGAGGCAGGAAATAGAGGGCTGCTGTTGTGTCCAGCCCACAGTCCAACATGATGGTGGTGGATTTAAACTTGAGCACATTACAGGGCAGAGTGGGATGACCTGACAGACAGTACTGACACACACACACACACACACACACACACACACACACACACACACACACACACACACACACATACATCATTTACTGCAGCACACTCAATATTACTGTCACTGTAGCTGGTTTAACTGAAATAACCGTTAACATATTTATGCGCTAACAAAAATTATATACGCACCAGTTTCATGTCTGATCTACTGAAGTAGTTCCCTAGCTTTGTTGTTTTCTGTGATACTACAACTCGGGAAACATTCAGCGCTGATGTCTTTTCTTCTACTGTGAGTCTGTGCGTGTCATTCAGCTCATGACAGACGCGCATTTGACCCCTAGCGGTCGGGCGTGGCACTGCATTACAACTGTGCGTAATACAGTGGATTTATTTGTTTCTAAAATATATGATTTAGTACGTAGTTAATTTTTTTTTGTTTGGAAATTTTTTTATTCATAAACAAAAAGTCTCCAAATCGCAGGCTTCGTTTTCACATTTCTTAATTGAAATCGACACTTTCCTTAAATCTCTTAGATTGATTAAAAACAAGAAGAGTGAAGAAAAGTTATTATTATTATGTTTTTAAATTTGTATGTGAAACTTTACAAAATATGTTTTTGTTTGTTCTGTATTTTCTGTATGTTTAATGTTCGCATAATATATATATATATATATATATATATATATGATTTAGAAAATATAGAGAATTTCTCGTTCTGCAAAGAAAAAGATATTTTAAAGAATATCATTGCAACTGTAGGCCCTACATGTAAAAAAAAAAGTACCAAGTTCAACAAATTAAGCTATTACCATTGTTAATGCCCTTATTTATTGATTTATTTGCTTGTTTAAAGAGTTCGTTTCAAAAGAATTGAATTATATAATTATATATATATATATATATATATATATATATATATATAATTTAATAATTTAATAGTATTTAAAAAGTATTTTTAATTTTTTCAACATGTTTATTAACATGGTCAATGAACTGCAGTTTTATTTCTTTGTTTATATATCGCCCTTGCATTTTTGTTATTTATATATTATATATTTTATGTATTTATATAAAATATTTATATTAATTATTTATGTAATATATATTTATTCTAATATATTTTAATTTTATCTTATCAGTTTTTACATTTTTCAGCATGTTTTCAATTAACAGTGCACTTTGATTTTTTCTATGTATATTTATATGTAATATTTATATGTAATATATAATATAATAAAATAATGAAAAAAATAATGAAAACTTAATTTGACAAAAATTATCATTTAAACCCACCGTACCTGTCCAATCAGAAACAGCTCCAGACCGTCAAGCCCCGCCCACTTCAGCACTGGTGTGAATGACGGTGTTGTTCTACCTGCTCGTTCTGTTTACGGTCCGTCAATCCCGTATGTGCGTGATTCACCTGCTCAAACGCTCCTGAAGATACCCTGAAGTTTAACACGGTAAGATGGCGAAAGATCAGCAAATAAAACAGGTGGATTTATCGCTGCTTTCCGTTTAGTAAACTCTTATTTCATGTTTGGCTGGTAGGATCGGCCTTGGAAGTGTTTTATTTCGGTCTGGATGAGTCAGTGTGTCTGTTCTGGGCATTTAATCTGTAACGCTTCCACATGATCACTGCTGGAATGACACACACAGCTCCGTAACGAGTAGTCACACTCTCAAAAAACAGGTAAAACTAGGTTTTACGGTACTATAACCTAAACGTAACCTAAATTTATCATTTGGAACTTTAAGTTGTGAAACACTGTTACAGATCAAACATCTGAAACAGTGTTACAATGTTTCAAAGATTCATTTGAAATATTCAGAGCTGCTAATAATTTGTAGTATTGAGTAAAATAAGCATGTTCGTTTCAGAGTTATTGGATGTAATAATCATAATTGGATGAAATAATAACATAGGAACTGCTGAGACAGGTGCAGAAGATCTTCATGATGGATGAAAGTTCTGTGAATGAGTCTAATGTGAAAGTGGCGGTCCGGGTGCGACCCATGAACAGGAGAGGTGAGTATGAACTGCAGCCATGTGACTGTCACATTACCTGTGTGTTTAATGTTTCGAGTTGATTATGGTTTTTATCTCCGGTCCTTATTTCATTTATGATTCTCATTTATGAAAGCAAACCTTCACCTTATGTTACATTTTTAATATAAAGTATGTTAATAATTTTGGAATTTTGCCTTTCAAATCCTGTTTGTGAGTGATGATGCAAACAATGTTTTGACCAGTTTCTGACTGATTGTTATTAATGTGCTTTTTATAGAACGAGACTTGAAGACAAAATGTGTTGTGGACATGGAAGGAAATCAGACCATCCTGCACCCGGCGAGTGGAAACCTAGGAAAGGGCGACAGCAGGTAAACTGGGGTGTGTTGTTTTGGGTGTGTGACTGTATTTAACTAACACTCGGTAGAGTGATATGCAAAGAAATCGTCATCTCAAAAAATGCAAAAATTACATCTCTATAGTTGTCTTGACAAGCCTCACACTATTGGAAAAATGTTAACTAGCTCTGAAGAGCATAAGTGCTGTTTGCCTGTGCACAACAATGACAGAGAGTAGTTTCTAGTAGCTATTTATCAAGTGAAATCATGAGTCTGATCACTTGGTAAAGTCGTAAAGAAACAGAGAATCCTGCATCTGACTTCCTGTTTTAGTCTGATTCTTTTTTGCTGACATTTTCTTTCTTTCTCTACATTCCTCTTCTCCTTTGACCTTCAGTGTCCATAGAAACGAGTGAAGGTTCATTGGCAGGTCAAAGGTAACCCTGGATACTCGTGATAAAACCCCAAGAAACTAAATTACTCATGTCTCATTGGGTCCTTTCAGGCAACTTAAAAACAAAGCTGCACAAATGTGTGCTGTACGCTTCATGTACGTTTCGTTTGCCAAGCGCCACATAGCTTTACAAATGATATCTGGTTAACTTCCTGTGAATACAAATACTGTAGGCATTTTAGAAAAGGAAACTCTGAATCGTAGTTTACGATAAAACATCTTTAAGTTTGAAAGTTTTATGTGACTTGTGTATTCCTTAGGAGCTGCTAAAATGTTCTTGTTGCTAGGTTGCTAATGTATTATGTGTGATTTCTAGGGTTGATTAGGTGTTCTGGATGCTTTATGGGGAATTATGTGGCAGGCAGTTGCTAAGATTTTCAGGGTGGTTTCTGAGGCATTATGTGGTTGTAATGGTGTGCTGGGTGGTTGCTAGGGTGTTGCTAAGCAATTGCTAATGTTCTGGGTGGTTTCTACAACATAATGTGATTTTCAGGGTGTTCTGGGTGGTTTCTAGGATGTTGCTAACATTTTCTGGGTGGTCACTAGGAAATGATGTAGTTGTTAAGGTGTTCTGGGTGGTTGCTAGGGTGTTGTTAAGCAGTTGCTAATGCATTCTGTGTGCTTTCTAGGGTGCTATATGGTGTTCTGGGTGCTTTATGTGGAATTATGTGGTTGTTAAGGCATCCTGGATGGATGTTGTGGTATTGCTAAGGTATTGCTTAGGCAGTTGCTAAGATTTTCAGGATGGTCTCTCTGTGGTTGTAATGGTGTTCTGGGTGGTTGCTAGTGTGTTGCTAAGCAATTGCTAATGTTCTGGCTGGTTTCTATGGCATTATGTGATTGTCAGGGTGTTCTGTGTGGTTGTTAGGATGTGTCTAACACTTTCTGGGTGGTTGCTAGGGTGTTGCTAAGCAATTGTTAATGTTCTGTGTGGTTTCTATGGCATTATGTGATTGTCAGCATGTTCTGAGTTGTTGTTAGGATTTTTCTAACATTTTCTGGGTGGTTACTAAGGCATTATGAGGTTGTAAAGGTATTCTGGGTGGTTGCTAGGGTGTTGCGAAGCAGTTGCTAATGTATTCTGTGTCCTTTCTAGGGCACTATATGGTTGATGAAGTGTTCTGGGTGCTTTATAGGGAATGATGTGATTGTCAAGGTATCCTGGGTGGATGCTGTGGTATTGCTAAGCAGTTGCTAAGGTTTTCAAGGGTGGTTTTTAGGGCATTATGTGGTTGTTAAGGTGTTCTGGGTGTTGCTAAGCAATCACTAATGTTCTGGGTGGGTTTTAAGGCTTTATGTGATTGTCAGGGTGTTCTGGGTGGTTGTTAGGATGTTTCTAACATTTTCTGGGCAGTTACTATGGCATTATGTGGTTTTTAAGGTGTTCTATGTGGTTGCTAGGGTGTTGCTGGGTGGTTTGTAGAGCATTATGCAGTTGTTAATGTGTTCTTGATATTTGTTAAGTTGTTAAGGTGTTCTAGGTGGTTGCTAGTGTATTGCTAAGCAGTTACTAAGGTATTATTGGTGGTTTGTAAGGCATTATGTGGTTGTTAAGGTATTCTGGGTGGTTCATAGGGTGTTATGTGGTTGTTGAGGTGTTCTCAGTGGTTGCTAGACAGTTGCTAAAGTATTGCTATGGAGTTATTAAAGTGTTCTGAGTGGTTTCTAGGGCATTGCGTGATTGTCAATGTGTTCTGGGTGGTTGCTAGGGCATTATGTGGTTGTTAAGGTGTTTTGGGTGGTTGCCAAGGTGTTGCTAAGGAGTTGCTCGTGTTCTTGTGGTTTCAAGGCATTATGTAGTTGTCAGGGTGTTCTGAGTGGTTGCTAGGGTGTTGCTAAGCAGTCGCTAATGATTTAGGTGGTTTCAAGGGAATTATGTTCTTCTCAAGGTATTCTCAAGGTGTTGCTAACATTGTCTGGGTGGTTATTCTGCATTATGTGGTTGTTAAGGTGTTTTGGGTGGTTGCCAGGGTGTTGCTAAGCAGTTGCTCATATTCTGGTGTGTTCAAGGCATTATGTAGTTGTCAAGCTGTTCTAAGTGGTTGCTAGGGTGTTGCTAAGCAATTGCTTAATTATTCTTGTCAAGGTATTCTGGGTGGTTGTTGGGGTGTTGCTAACATATTCTGGATGGTTACTAGTGCATTATGTGCTTGTCTTGGTGTTGCTATTGTTCTGGGTGGGTTGAAGGCATTGTGTAGTTGTCAAGGTGTTCTGAGTGGTTGCTAGGGTGTTGCTAAGCAATTGCAAATTTTCTGGGTGGTTTCAAGAGCATTATGTTCTTGTCAAGGTGTTCTAAATGGTTACTAGGGAGTTGCTAAGCAATTGCTAATTTCCAGGTGCTTTCTAGGGTTTCCAGGGTGTTTCTAAGTTGTTTTTGCTGGTTAACAGCATGTTGCTATGAATTAGTGAAGGTCTTCTGAATCTGAGTGGTGTCGCTAAGGCATTCTGATTGGTTTCTTGGAGACTGATAAGCATTTTTTGCCAGTATAATACATGCAAAATGCCATGTGACATATTTCATGTACTTCAGACTGGTCATGCATTAAAAATTATCTATGACTGCTGTATTTGCATAGGTTATAAACAGTTTTGCCCATAAATTGTGTGTATATCATTATTGTTAGTTTATTTAATGAGACAAGGTTTTTATTTACTGTACAGTAACTTGGTATTTTTATCCATGACACAAAGAGGCGTTTATTGGTTTTGCTGCAGAACCTTCATCAGTCAGCAGTGTTTCATATCTCTGCCTCTGATCCAGCGGTTTGTCTGTCCTTCAACTAAAATCAGCTCTTGTTTTTGCGTTGTTTGTCTGTCAGCATGCACCAAACTGCACATGCACGTTGGTTATATTAAAGACCAGTCAGCTGTCAACCGGTGCTGGAGGATTTTTATCTCTCTTTCCTTCATTCCTTCTCTTTGTCTCTTCTTCCATTCCTCCTCCTGGTCTCTTTACAAAGGGTGTGCCTGTTTTCTCCACAAGCCTTTCCCAGAGATCTGGCCGTTTTCCAGGTCACCTGCTCATGCAGGAATCTCCTCAGTCGTATACAGCTTTTCTCAGTTTCTCAGCAGTGATCTAGTCATGTTTCAGACTGCTGAGCCGCCTCTGCTGTAACTTGCAGCGGTTTAAGAGTTGGCGTGCAAACAGGTTTTACAGGCTTATGCAAGAAAGTTTACTCAAATTCCATAATAATCCCTCACAGCAAGTTTGTGTTTTCATTATGAAGTGCAAGTAGAGACAGCGCACTCATGGAGATGCTGTGTTTGTCATGTAAATGATAACAGGGTGGAATTTAATTAAAGAAAACTGAGATGAAGGAGGTTCAAAGAGGATGGTTTTATTGTGTAATAAGGCAAATATTTCTGAAATGTTCCTGAAATGCTTGAAGAATGTGTGTTGTCTCCCATCAACAACAGAAGTCATGCTCAGCATGTGCTTATAAGGAATATCAGCAGCTTTGTCCTTAATTTTTAATTTTTGTCAGTTTCTACAGAAAAAAATATACTTGTTGCTTTACAGGATGTTTCATCTGATCTAGATATTTGAGTTTCACAGCCTTAATACACACTTATGTTATTAGTGGTGATTAGTTGCTAAAAAAACATCAGTTATTATTGCGCAAACTTAATATTGCGCAAACTTAATGATTTGAACAAACCTTTAATTATTAAACACTGGCGATTAACTTAAATCATGTGTCATGTTGAGAAAAGGTGATCAGATGCACGATTTTCACATTTTCAAGTACACTATGAAAATTCATAAAAATATGGCACAATGAACTATATTAAAATGAAGCAGTGTAGATGATAAAATAGGAGTAAAATGTCTACAGATTGCATTACTATTTAAGTATTCAAAAGTTTATAATAATATATATATATATATATTTTTTTTTTTTAAGTTTTTTAATGATTTTTAAAATATTTTTTTTTGAAGAAGAAGTCTCTTACACTCACCAAGGCTCCATATAGTTGATCAAAAACATAATAAAAACACTAATATTGCGAAATATTATTACAATTCAAAAGAACTGTTTTCTATGTGAATATATTGTAAAATGTAATTTATTCCTGTAATGCAAAGCTGAATTTTCAGCATCATTACTCCAGTCTTCAGTGTCACACGATTCTTCGCAAATCGTTTTGATATGCTGATTTGCTACTCAAGAAACATTTCTGATTATTATCAATGTTGAAAACAGTTGTGCTGCATATCTTTTTGGAAACAAATGATTCTTTGAATAGAAAGCTCAAAAATTGTTTAAATTTTAATTTCACTCTTGATCAATTTAATGCATCCTTGCTGAACAAAAGCATTATTTTCATATATATTATCCAATGTTAATATGTATTTCTGTTGTTGTTTTTCTTTCTGTCCTTTTATGAATGCAGAAACAAACCAAAGGTGAGCTCTCATATGTCATTTTTGCATTACATCAATGTGAACAAATGCATTACAATCACTGTCATGAATAATGTGCGTGACAGTAAAGTGTTCAACTTAACTAGATCATTAGTCATGTTGAACTATTCGATAGCTCATTTCAAGCTTTTGACATGCATCTGTTATACAGTCTTTAGACACGTGCGATGTTGTTTCAGGTTTTTGCATATGATTATTGCTTCTGGTCTATGGATGAGGCTGAGGCGGCCAAGTTTGCAGGTCTGTTGACATTCAAAATAATTCATTTTGCAATAATGACCAACCCTTTTGTTGAAACTCTCACTAAACCTCTGTAATGTATTTATAATGCAGTGATCTGAATCATAAGGGGATCATTTATGATGGCAATAGAAACTCTTACAGACATCAGTATTCCTTGTATGTGTTTCCTTGTGAACTTTTCTAAAGAAAAGACAAACCAGTAAAACTGCTTTATCAAATCTATTGTTCATCTATAAAGATTTGGAAGGCTTCAAGACAAGTTGAGCTCTGTTAGTAGTTACTTCATTTAAGTTAATTACCTTAGATTATTTTAAATTAGTCTTTTAGTTAAAAAGATACCAAAAAACGCAGTTGCAGTTGCAGTAGTACACTTACAATGGAAGTAAATGGACAATGCACTTCAAAGCACTTGAAAAACTTGAATTGAATCCTTTAACAAAAATTAGATTTACTCACATTCAGGCCATCCCAGATGTAGATGAGTTTGTTTCTTCATCAGATTTGGAGAAATGTAGCGTACCATCACTTGGATCCTCTTCAGTGAACGGGTGCCGTCAGAAGAGTCCGGACAGCTGATAAAAACAACACTCCAGTCCATCAGTTAACATCTTGTGAAGCAAAAAGCTGTGTGTTTGTTGGAAACAAATCCATCATTAAGACGTTTTTAACTTTAAATTGTCGCTTTTGGTCAAAATTCATGTCCATAATCCATAATAATGCCTTCTCAGGGGAAAAAAGTCCCCTGTTGTCCTCTCACTTCAAAATCCACCCAGAAATTAGTTTTAGACTGTTTTTGCCCATAAAGAGTGTGTGATCTGTGCATATTTCTGTCATGATTTAGATGAGACAACTTTTTCAATAAAGAAACAATGTTATAGATAGACAACTCATATTTTAGTCATATTTAGTCAGTTTAAAGTTAAAAAAAAACACCTTAAGATGGATTTGTTTCTTACAAATCCACAGCTTTTGGCTTCATTAGATGTTAAGCGATGGACTGGAGTGGTGTGGATTACTTGTGGATTATTGTGGTGTTTTTATCAGCTGTTTGGACTCTAATTTGGACGGCACCCATTCACTGTAAAGCAGCCATTGGTGAGGGAGTGATGTTATGCTACATTTCTCAAAATCTGATAAAGAAACAAACTCATCTACATCTTGAATGGCCTGAGGATGAGTACACATACAGCCAATTTTCATTTTTGGGTGAGCTGTTCCTTTAAGATAACTGTAGTATTTTCAACTAATTTAGTAAGGCATGACAGTTATTCTTGTTTGTATGTTTATATTTTGTAATGTCGTAGGTCAGGATGTGGTGTTTCAGTGTCTTGGAGAGAGTCTTTTGGACAGCGCTTTCCAAGGATACAACGCCTGTATATTTGCATATGGGCAAACAGGTACAGTTAGATTTTGTTAAAGCTATCTATGCAAAAAATATATTTTAGTCTGCATGAAAGGTTTAATCAGGCCTACACACTGCTTCCTAGTGCATAACTCACTACAGCTCTTGGATATTAGCTTTACTTGAATCAATGAGGTTTTTATAACAGTATATCAAAAGACTTGCATCAAATAAAATAAAATGTATATCTTCCAATGATGTCTTAGTAAGATATTTGACGTTTAGATTTATGATTAAAGCTCTGTAGCTTCAAAACATGTAGTGCAATGCAATGCAATACAGTGATGATTGTGAGACAAACGAATGTTACTCAAAAGCGTGATGATTACATTTGATCGGCTGCAGGCTCAGGAAAGTCGTACACAATGATGGGAGCGGCAGAGCAGCCGGGTCTGATCCCGCGACTCTGCAGTTCTCTGTTCAAACGCACTGTTAAGGAGCAGAGAGAGGGCGAGAGTTTTACAGTGGAGGTGTCCTATATGGAGATCTACAACGAGAAGGTGCGAGACCTTCTAGATCCCAAAGGGTGAGTCTGTAGGAAGAGTTAAATCTTGTTTACTTGCAGATCCACTTCCAGAACAACAATTTACAAATAATTTACTCACCCCCTTGTCATCCAAGATGTTCATGTCTTTCTGTCTTCAGTTGTAAAGAAATTGTTTTTTGAGGAAAACATTTCAGGATTTTTCTCCATATAATGGACTTCATTGGTGCCCCAATTTTGAACTTCCAAAATGTAGTTTAAATGCAGCTTCAAAGGGTTCTAAACGATCCCAGCCGAGGAAGAAGGGTCTTATCTAGCGAAATGATCTGTAATTTATTTTTTTTTTCGGAAAATAAAATTTTGTATACTTTTTAAGCACAAAAGCTTGTGTAGCACAGGCTCTGGGATGCGCGTCCACGATGCTACGAATTAGTAATGGGTCGTTCTTGAACGATTCTTTAATTTTGAACGAATCTTCAATGTGACTTGGGAAGAACGAGTCATCTCGGGGAGTGATTCGTTCAGTCGCGCATTGGCAACATCCTGTTGTTCACCTGTTTCAAGTCTTCAGGCTTTTTCTTATGGGGCTGTCACCTGATCAATGAACGACTCAAATAAGAGGTGATAAGAGGTGAGGTGAGCTAATCATAGACTAAAGACCCATGTAAACAATGAATTCATCTTTTCTGTTTCTTATAACATTACAGTTTTGTCTTGTTTGTAGTGTGATCAACGTTTGTGTAAGCAGTAGATGTGTTAGGGAAGCAACAGGTAACATTTTAATTATAATTTGCTAAAATGAACGAAATGACTCGAAAAAAGTTTCAAAGGTCCGAGTCGGTAAAATGATCCGAACTTCCCATCACTACTACGAATCACATCTAAGTTCATCGTCTGTGTACTGAGTATGGCGAAAAACTCCATCTTATTTTCTCCTACAACTTGAGAAGAGGACATCGCTGTACCTTTTTGTTTGTAAACAGCGTTTGACTTACTTGCACTTTCTTAGTCTTTGCGCGTTCGCTTTGTAAACACTGGGTCTGTAGTTCCGCCTACGTTTGGCGTGACCTTTCGGCATGATTCAACAGTACGTAGCGTTGTGAACGCACATCCCAGAGCCTGTGCTGCATGAGCCTTTGTGCTTAAAAAGTATAAAAAATTGTATTTCCCAAATAAAATGTCCGATCGTTTCGCTAGATAAGACCCTTCTTCCTCGGCTGGGATCGTTTAGAGCCCTTTGAAGCTGCATTTAAACTACATTTTGGAAGTTCAAAATCGAGGCACCAGTGAAGTCCAGTATATGGAGAAAAATCCTGAAATGTTTTCCTCAAAAACCATAATTTCTTCATGACTGAAGACAGAAAGACATGAACATCTTGGATGACGAGGGGGTGAGTAAATTATTTGTGAATTGTTGTTCTGGAAGTGGACTTCTCCTTTAAAGCCCATGTTTTGGTTCTTTTCCATCAATCATGAAAACCTTTGAATATGTTCAAATTAAACTTTGTGTACTGCAAAATATTGTTGGTTCTAATAAAAAATCGCTGTGATGTTCCTCTCAGGAGCCGGCAGGCATTGAGGGTCCGGGAGCATAAAGTGTTTGGCCCATATGTAGACGGTCTGTCCCGTCTCGCTGTGACCAGCTACAAGGTTCTTCCAACACCATCACCTTCATTAATGCTCTCAGTGCTGAAGCAGCATGTTTGTAAATATCTTTTGTTTTGTTTTTCAGGACATCGAGTCTCTGATGTCGGAGGGGAATAAATCCCGCACTGTGGCGGCCACGAACATGAACGAGGAGAGCAGTCGCTCGCACGCCGTCTTCAACATCATTCTGACGCACACGCTCAGAGACCTGCAGACTGGGGTGAGATGTAGAACTAGCTATTTATTTAAAAAAATAATTGTTATTCAGTATTCAAATAAATGTTATTCAGTTTGGTGCAACCAGTGATTTTTAAAAACATGTTGGATGTAATGTGTGTAATTTGATGTATTGTGTGGATGGGGTTTATTTCAGACAAGTGGAGAGAAAGTGAGCAAACTCAGTTTGGTGGATCTGGCTGGCAGCGAGAGAGCAGATAAAACTGGAGCTGGAGGAGAAAGACTCAAAGAAGGCAGCAATATTAACAGGTCAAACACACACACATGCACGTTTGTTTATATCATGTTGGGGATTTTTGACTTTGCTGTTCCTAAATTAATTTATTTTTTAATTGGCTGATATTTGGCATTTTTAAGACTTTATGATTTGGCAGCAAGGGTGTAGAATTTAGACATGTCCCTACCATTATCCAGTGACTACTAAATTGTCCCTATTAATAGCAATTACATATATGGGTATGTAACCACTGTTGTTGTAATTTCGGCCACATCTGAAATAGGTCATACCGTTGATATTGCCTGAGAAAGTAAAGAAATATGCAAGCTTTCAAGGAGTCATATTTAATACCCGGGTGGAGTAAAAACATATAAGGTAGCCAAAGTATTTAAAACATGCATGCACAGTTCTAATAAAAGAAAAAGAAAAACTCTTTAAATTTATGATGTTATGCTGTTTTGTGTTCATCTGCTTCTACCATTTGTTATCACTCTATATAGACCAACACAGTACGATGCAACATAATTTCTCAAATATTTATTACAAAACTGATAAATTTAGCATTCACTCGAATGGCATTAGATGACTGGATGCTTTTTCTCTTGAACCGTCACCAGCTTAACTGCAATGGTCAAAGTTTTTTAAATATAGTTTATTAAGCTACAAACTCAATCATAATGCACAATGTTTCCATTTAACATGTATTTTGAGGTGCAGCTTGTTTTCACTAGTTAGCAGTAAACCGGTTACCTCACCTAAATATGTTCGTAGATTTGTTTTGGATTGGAATGTAAATATGGATATGGATGTAAATATGCATTATTTGTAAACAAGTAGTCAGTAGTAGTAGTAGTAAGCCAGTAGAAGTACTGACATTGTCGTGTAAACATGGCTTAAGATGCGAAAAGCGGAGGAATAGACAAACCGATTCAATTGAGTGAGTCATTTAGGCTAGAACCGCTCCCATTGTTTCAAATTCGCGATTCGATCATTCAGTTCAAGTGATTCACTAGCAAAAACCAGCTGAAAAGAGCTATTCATTCATTTTCGAATTTCGACATCGCTTGTAATGATTTTTAAAAACACGTAGTGATGGGGGAAACGGATCTTTTCGAAACTCCGAATCAGTTAAAGCATTGCGTCGCAAAACGATTCGCTGTTTCGAAGCGATCCAGTCGGACGTGTGTCGCGAATCATTTGGTTCAGATCGAGCGAATCATTTCGCGAATTTAATGATTCGCGATCCGCGCTCCGAAGTCTGAAATGATGGTTCGCGAATCATTATTCAAATCTGAACTACGGGAGTCCGGATCGCGAGTCATTTCATTCAGATCGTGTCTGCTTCCTAATATACATACTATCCATACTAACATTCTATGTGATAGTAGTCATTTGCAATACTATTTAGGGCAAATTGGGTGAATAGTATGCACATTGGGACGCAGGGCGGGACTTCGGAGCGTGTGTCGTGAATCATTTGATCAAAACGGAACTTCGGAGCGCATATCGCGAATCATTTGATTCAGAGCGGGATTTCGGTGGGGGTTCGTGAATCATTTGATTCAGGTCGGCACTTCAGAGCGTGTTCCAGAATCATTTCGCGAATTTAATGATACGCGATCCGCGCTCCGAAGTCGCGATCTAAAAAGATGGTTCGCGAATCATTATATAGATCGGAACTACAGAGCGCGGATTGTGAATCGTTTGATCCAGATCGGGACTTCGGTGCGGCTTCGCGAATCATTTGATTCAGATCGGAACTTAAGAGCGCGTATCGCGAATCTTTTGGTTCAAAGTGAATGAATTATAAATTCTTTTTTGTTCCTTCTTATTTACAAAGGTAGATTAATTTGATAATGCAATTTTGAATTGCTTTTTTTTTTTTTTTAAATAAAGCTTAGTTCCCATCATATTTTCGTTATGATTACCACAAGGTTAATCATATTTATCACATTTTATTTATTCATGTTTTTTGTTTTCAAACAAGCATACCATCACTTACACATATTCACATATGTTCTTGTGATAATGTGTTTGTGTTCAGGTCTCTCACAACACTTGGATTGGTGATTTCGGCGTTGGCGGAGCAGGGTGCAGGAAAAAATAAAAATAAATTTGTACCTTACAGAGACTCAGTGCTCACATGGTTACTGAAGGTGGCGATAAACTTTTTTTACCACTACAAACATTCTAAGAATCTAATAAGTAGTCTTCAAGGAAAATTTTGTCATTGTTTTCTCATTGTCATGCCATTTAATGCCTGTATGCTGTTATTTTATCTGTGAAACTGATATCATTTCTTCTTTTTTGCACATCAGGACAGTTTAGGAGGCAATAGTCGCACAGCTATGGTTGCAACGGTGAGTCCAGCGGCCGACAACTACGACGAAACTCTGTCCACGCTACGGTACGCCGACCGGGCCAAAAGCATCGTTAATCACGCAGTGGTTAACGAAGATCCGAACGCCAGAATCATCAGAGAGCTGAGAGAAGAGGTGGAGAAACTCCGCAGCCAGCTAACCGAGGCTGAGGTATTGCACAAAAACACCTGCCTGCTGTATGTGAGCTGAACTTTGACCTCTAGCAGCAGTGTTCAACAGTGTGTTCTGTGTGTGTGAAGTCAATGAAAGCTCCTGAGCTCAAAGACAGACTGGAGGAGTCAGAGAAGCTGATCCAGGAGATGACCGTGAGCTGGGAGGAGAAACTCAGGAAGACTGAGGAGATCGCACAGGTATGTAATACATTTATGTATTATTTTGTAAATTCGGTGTAAGATTTAGGAATTTGCTTGTACAAACAATTACAAAAAATAGCAAGCAACACATTGAAATAAACATGAAATTTTTAAACAGAAAGGCTGTAAAAAAGTTAAAGAACAAGAAAATACTATTTCAGTGTATAACTGTTTTAATTGTGAGCATGTCACCACATGAGGGTTTCGTCAGGATCTTCTGCATTTGAAGAAATGATAAAACCCCTCAGGACAGGCAACAAAACACACAGAAGTATGTTTCACATTCCTCTGAACTGAATTGTCTTTGGTTCTTCAGGAGCGGCAGAAGCAGCTGGAGAGTTTGGGAATTTCTCTGCAGTCATCTGGGATCAGAGTCATCGATGATAAATGCTTCCTGGTTAACCTGAACGCAGACCCCGCCCTCAATGAGCTGCTTGTCTATTACTTAAAGGTACAGACACAAATTAATGAAGATCAGCATTACTGCCTCTGCTTGAATATTTTATATGATGCTGTTCATATGCATGCATAAATGCATGTATAAATCATCTGTAATATTTTTTTTTTTAATTTGGAAGGGACATGTTTTGGTTGAGTTTGGTGTGTGTTAGGTGTTGTTTTCATTTATGTGTGTTGATGTTCAGGAACACACTCGTGTGGGTTCTGCAGACTCTCAGGACATTCAGTTGTGTGGTTTGGCGATTCAACCAGAGCATTGTGTTATAGAAATCAAACTAGAGATGGGAGTCACACTCACCCCGAAGAAAAACGCACGGTAATCACACATGTACACACACACACACAGATTTTGGAATATTCATGCAAAACATTGTAAAATTTACACAAAACAGTCTAAAATTATGAATGATGTCTAAAATATTACTTAAACATTAAAAATAAACAGTAACTGAAATAAAATAAAATATAAAAAGTGTGTATTTTGCTTATACCTGAAATTATTTCAACCATTTGCTATGGCAACATTTTCATTTAGTTTTACTTGAAATAGCTATTACATGATCTAAAACGTAAATAAAATGTATAAAAACTGTGTAGATATTTTAATTAGCTTTTATTTTTTTTAATATATTCTTAAATTATATTTACATTTTATTTATAAACTAACAAAAATGACACAAGCACACAACAAAATGACAAAAACTTTAACTAAAATGAAATTTGAACTAATTACAAAAATGAAATGTCTCAATGATACTAAACAAACACTGAATATAGATTATGTTGATATTAAATGATGGATTTATTTGCACTATTTATGTGCACTGGTAAGTCAAATTTTGTGCACTGTTTTGCAATAATATAGTATAATTTTGCAAAAATAGTGCAATAATTATTTGCACTATTTATTCAATTTATTTGCACCAATAACCCAGATTATATGCACTTTTTTGCTACTAGTGCACTATTTATTTGTACTAATTAATAAGTTATTATCAATAATAGTGCACTGTTTATGGGTGGTAAATCCACAGTTTATTTGCACTAATTTATTGGTTATTTGCATTAATAATGGACTGTTTATTTGTACTAATTTATTAGTTATTTGCACTAATTACGTGAATGATTTTTAATAGTTATTTAATTATGTGTAACTCTTTATGTGCACTTTACTCTATTTTGCACTCTTTATTTGCACTATAAATTGTGCAAGCAAATAAACAGTACATCATTGAAAGGAAAATGTGATTTAATGGTATTTATTAATTCATATTTATGTTTATATAGTTATTATGTATTAGACCTAATATTATGTTTATATATGTGTATATATATTTATAATAAACTAATTTTTTATTTATTTTAAAGTAATTGTGTTGTAAATAAATTCTAAATTGCTAATCTAATAATAGAATAAAACAGTTAAAGTATATACTATGTAGAATAAAACAATACATTGTATATATTGTATATATTGTGTATATATATATATATATATATATATATAGTAGATTAAATTAGCTTTATTAACTGTACAAACTATATATTATATAAACCCTAAACCCAAAATGTTGATGTCCAGCTTTTCATACTCATGTCTAGGTGTCTACTCTATAGCTAGTGATGGTATGTAAGAATATGTGTGTATGTGATAATTGATATAACTTCTGTCTCTTTGTGCAGCACATGTGTGAACGGCGCTGTGGTCTCATCTCCCGTCCAGCTGCATCATGGGGATCGAATCCTCTGGGGAAACAACCACTTCTTCAGGCAAGTGAGACACATTTACGCTGGGGTGCAGTTTTTAATCAGACAATCACAGACATTGATTTTAAGTCTGTTTCAATGGATTTGTATAGTGAAAACAGTGGTTGATTAAAGTCGCAAAGGCACAGTTTAATGTGTCCTCTTCTTACATTGACTCAAAGACGTGTGTGTAAGTGTGCACTGACACTATATATTGTTTTCTCTGTGTTTCGTAGGATCAGCGTGTCTAACATGTATCGTGTTGGTGTTGAGGATGAGGAGGGAAGCACAATGAAGGCCGGTCTTAACCCTGAGCATCTGGATGTGGATGTGGATCGTCTCAGTCAAGCTTCCAGTGACAACAGCTTCAGTTTTGAGTCCGCACAGACCGAAGTCATGATGAAAGCACTGGAAAACAATGGTGAGGGACATGCCACACAACAGACCTTTTACAGTCAATAAAACCATTTTTTAAGGGTGTTTCTGGGCTGCTCTAAATATTACAAACAAAGAAAGAAAACAATACATTAAGATGCAAGTTACTACATTAATACTACATTTAAATTTTATGGCAGGATTGTACCAGTCACTGTGTAATAGTTATAGTGGAATTACATTTTTAATCACCATGCCTATTTAGAGAGCATGTGTAAACAAAAGTATACTGAAAAATGTATATATATATATTTTTTTTTTCCACATAATAGCTTATAAACATTTTCTATTTATTCTAGGAAGACTTTTTAGAAAGCATGTGTAAACAAAAAAATCTTTATTTTTAATATATCTTTAATTTTTTTTCATATTTTATTTTAATTTGTTTTGTTTTAACACATTTACCTTAATATGTATATCAAAGATTTTAGGCTTTTCTTTAAATAGTTATTATATTATTATATTATATTATTTGTTGATTTTATTCTTTTTTTTCTATTATTAGAGATTATTTTTTTATCTGAAATGACTTTTTAGAACACATACGTAAACGAAAAATTCCACAAAAAATTTACAATAATTTAAATAAATAATTTGTTGATTTTTTTTTTTTTGATTCTATTTTAAATCTAATCTAGAAAGACTTTTTATTGAGTATATATGAACAAAAATATCCACTTAAATCAATGAAAAAAAGGAAGTTACTAAAATATTTTTGTAAAGTGTTAAGAAATATAAATAAAATATTTTATGTACATGTCTTTTTCATATATTTAACACAACACTTTCAGTTTATAGATATTTGTGTTTGTGTTGTTATTTGTATTAATTTCTAAAATAAAACAGATTTTCTAAAATAGTTTCTAAAATAAAACAGATTTTAGTTTACGTTTAATGTAAAATTAAAATTAGTTAATTTAAAAATAAATTTAAATTTAAAACAATGAAAATAAGAAATTTACTAAAATATTTTTGTAAAATGTTAAGAAATATAAATCAAATATTTTATCTACTCATTTTTTTAATGTATATAACAAGCAACACTTTCAGTTTATAGATATTTGTGTTTGTGTGTGTTGTTATTTGTATTCATTTCTAAAACAAAAGTAAGCGTTTTTTTGTTTGTTTGTTTGTTTGTTTGTTTTTTAATATTTTCTATCTTTTTATATTACGTTTTTCCCATGATTTTTAATTAAATGCATGTACATTAGCATTTTTAACCGCTTTTCTTTAACTTTTTTTTTATTATCCAACTCTTTCATGCAAAGCATGTACATGGTTTAGGAGATATTTTACTGCAATAAAAAAAAAAAAAACAGAACAACAACAAATACAACAACAGCAAAAGCATTATAAAAGGAACAACAGTGCTGGATCTTAATACACAAAGGAAGACGTTAACCAGCCAGTCTGTTTTAAATCAAATGTAGTACAGATAAGTATATGCTTATTTTGACTTTTATTTTTATCTATGAAATGTGTGTGTATGTCTCAGACCCACTGCAGTCGGTGCTTCACTCTCTGGAGCGCAGGCATGAGGAGGAGAAGCGTTCGGCTCTGGAGCGCCAGCGGCAGATGTACGAGCAGGAGCTGCAGCAGCTGCGCAAACGTCTGTCGACAGAGCTGCAGACCCCAGGCTCTCATCCGCAGCTCCACCGCAGCAGCGAGCAGCTCAGCGTCGGCGTGCTCTCCTCTCAGAGCCGACTGCGCCAGTGGAGTGAGGAGAGGTGTGCTAAAACTTTTGCTCAATGCATGTTGAATTACATTATTAGCCACAGAAAATATTTCTTGTGTGTAAATATGTTTTATGTGGTTTCAGAGAGGTTTTGATGAATCGAAGTCTGCTAAAGCTCAAAGACCAGATCGTGAAGGCTAATGGGCTGGTTCAGGAGGCCGGATTCATCGCTGAAGAGCTCAACAAGAAAACCGACTATAAAGTCACACTGCAGATACCGGCTGCCAACCTCAACGCCAACCGCAAGGTAAGGAGAAACGCTCTGTGTGTGCATGTGATTGCCTGTTTTTATCTGGTTGTACTTGTCCGTTCACACAAATCATTTTTAGGAACCTGTGAGCTGGAGATGTTTGTCACAGTCTGTATAACTACTACTAGAGGACTGTGTTGATTTGTGGGTTCGGGTGCTGCTTTAATAGAGATAGAGATTTTTCTGTAACGCAGCGGGACACGGTTCTGAGCGAGCCGGCCTTGGAGGTGAGGAGGAAAGGCAAAGGGAAACAGATCTGGTCCATGGAGAAGATGGAGAACCGGCTGGTGGACATGAGAGAACTCTACCAGGAGTGGAAAGACTATGACGAGGACAATCCTGTATGTCAAATCTCATGACGGCTTCCTACATTATCAGAATTTACCGTGGTACACATTACTGCGTTGTTGTTGTTTTTTTTGTTGGAGCAATTAATGTATTATTATTATTATTATTATTATTATTATTATTATTATTATTATTATTGTTGTTGTTGTTGTTGTTGTTGTTATTAACAAGTATTTTTTAAATTATTTATTTATTTATTTATTTATTTTATATGATCATATTTGTATTATATTATATTATTTATTATATATTTTATTTTTTACCTTCATTAGTATTTTTTAATAAATAAATCTCTCAAATAATATAAGGCTATAAAATGGAAAGTATACATTTTTATATTCATATTTAAGTACAAATACAGACATTTCTTAATGTGAGGTTTTAAGTATAAGTTTTATTGTATTGTAATATAATAATAATATGATATGTAAGTATTAATTTAGAAGTCTCTCAGTTAATATAAGGCTGTATACATATACATTCTATTATAAAATAATTATAATTACATAAAAAAATTAATATGAGGCTATAAGAGTATATTTTGTGATTAAAATAATGAGTAAAAGCAGCTACCCAATATAACTGCTAATAATGCTACAATAACTATATATAAAATTTTCCATCCAATTTTGGTGAATTTTGTTGTTTTAATGGAGATGTTACTGTAAACGTTAAATATGTAAATAATAGTAATTTAAAAATATTTCTAATTTTAAAACAATCAAAATAAAACATTTCAGTATTTTAAAAATAAAATGTAAATAAAATGTATTTAAAAGTGTTTTTAATTTTAAAACAATAAAAAAATAGAGAAAAATTATAATGATTTTAGATTTTATTTTGACAAATCAAAATAAAACACTGAAATATTTTATTAATTAGTATATAGTTTTTATATTTAAAAAGCAGCTATCCAGTATAACTCCTAATAATGCTACAATAATTTTATATATAAAATTGTCCATCCATTTTGGTGAATTTAATGGAGATATTAATGTAAACATTAAATATGTAAATAATAGTCATTCAAAAAATATTTCTAATTTTAAAACAATCAAAATAAAACATTTCAATATTTAAATAAATAAAATGTAAAAAAAAAAAAAATAGTTAATAGTTATATAGTTTATATCGTAGCTAATAATGCTATGATAATTTTATATATAATATTTATTTATTTATTTTGTTGTTTTAATGAAGATATTAATGTAAACATTAAATATGTAAATAATAGTCATTTTTAAATATTTCTAATTTTAAAACAATCAAAATAAAATTTCAATATTTAAAAAAATAAAATGTAAAGAAAATATATTTAAAAGCATTTTTAATATAAAAACTAATGAACTAATGTATATGTATTATATAGTAGAATGAATATATATATATATATATATATATATATATATAATTTTTT
The DNA here is from genome assembly GCA_012976165.1 of Labeo catla. Lineage (NCBI taxonomy): Eukaryota > Metazoa > Chordata > Actinopteri > Cypriniformes > Cyprinidae > Labeo > Labeo catla. The sequence continues at coordinate 525,156 of VONZ01000185.1, read as the reverse complement.
TTTGCCTGCATGTTGTGCAACTGTAGAGAACTGTGAGCATGCAAATGCATTAAATTATTTGAATGTTAACTTAAACTCTCAGGAGGCTTTAAATAAATATTTTAGGTCTAAGGACATGTTTAATAAGGTTTGGGGATCCCTGGATAATGTGGCTTAAAGGGAACATACTGAACAATTAGTCACTGTTCCACCAAAAATAAGATTTTTCATGACGATCATAAAAAAAGTATGCTTAAATATGTTCATCTTTTCCTCATTGTCTGTGCTCAGGCCATGCGTTCCTATTTCAAGCGTGCCGATCCGTTCTTCGACGAGCAGGAAAATCACAGTCTGATCGGTGTGGCGAACGTCTTCCTGTCCTGTTTGCTGTACGATGTCAAACTGCAATATGCAGTTCCCATCATCAACCAGAAGGGGGAGGTGTGTGGAAACACATTATGGTTTAGAATGTTTAGAAAGAGTGCAAGGCATCAACTGATTGCCATTGGTTTTGTGTGTTGGTTTTCAGATGGCAGGTCGCCTTCACGTAGAAGTTCAGCGTCTGAGTGGAGAACTAGAGGAGTGGGAGACTGGAGGCTCTGAGATCGGTCCGGACGGCGAAACGCAAGAGCGCAAACTTACCTGCATGGTCTGTGAAAAGAATCTCTAATCAAACATGCAATATTTATGAAGATCTGAATTGTAGTCGAGTGCAGGATGTGAACGTTTTCTGTCGGTTTAATTCCAGATCAAGGTGTTGCAGGCGACAGGATTGCCTCTGCACCTCTCGAACTTCGTTTTCTGTCAGTATCATTTCTGGGAACAACAGGAACCCGTGTTTATCGCCCCGGAGGTGGGTCTGTCCGCCCCCAGCAGCCGAGAGCCGCAGAGTCTGGTGCTGTTTGACAACTGCAAGGTGAAAACACTGACTTAAATAAAATAAAACATTGTGTTTGTGCCAGCTGTAGGTCATCACAAGTCTCTTTCTGCATCTGTAGACTCTGGAAGTGACCGTAACTGAAGAATTTCTGGACTTTCTGATGGACGGCGCTGTGGCGGTTGAGGTTTATGGGCACAAACAGGCAAATCCGCGCAGGAATCTGGCTCTCTGGGATCTCGGGGTGATTCAGGCAAAGACTCGCTCTCTCAGAGAGAGGTACAGCAGCATTTATTAGGCTATCCTTAAACACAAACACTATCACAGATTCTTTCTGAGCAAGGTTTAGTCAGTGTTTTTATGATAATTTAATACATCGTTAACTATTAAGTAAGTAAATCATAAGTGAAATTAATAATTTCCAAATAGTTATAAAACCGTTCAAAACTAAAATATTTTAGTAAAATATTAAGAAATATAAATAAAATATTTTATTTGTTTACCTGCAATGCCATATAACCAACTGACATTTAATGTAAAATTTAAAAATGAATAAATCAGTTTTTTTTTTTTGTAATTTTTTTTTAAACACACAAAATAAAACACTAAAATACTTCAGACAATTTTAATAAAATAAATAAAATAAAATATTTTATTTGTTTACCTGCAGTGTCGTGTGACCATCAACTGACATTTATTGTAAAATTAAAATTAATAAATCCATTTTAAAAATTATTTTTAAAACACTCAAAACAAAACGCTAAAATACTTATTTATTTGTTTACCTGCAATGTAATTTGAGCATAAACTGACATTTAATGCAAAATATAAATTAATATATTTAAATTTTAATATCAGCAAAATAAAATGCTTAAATATTTCAGTAAAATATTGATAAATATAAATAAAAAATGTATCTTTTAATCTACATATCATGTGCCATGAACTAACATTTAATGTAAAATTAAATGAATAAATAATTTCAAAATAATTTCACAACAATCAAAATAAAACACTAAAATACTTTAGAAAAATGTAAATAAATATTTTATTTATTTACCTGCAATGTCATGTGACCATAAACTGACGTTTAATGTAAAATATAAATTAATACATTTTAATTTTAATATAAGCAAAATAAAATACTTAAATATTTCAGTAAAATATTAATAAATATAAATGAAAAATTAAATGAATTAATAATAAAATTAAATGAATAAATAATTTCAAAATAATTTCACAATTAAAACAGCTAAAATATTTTAGTAAAATATTATTAAATATAAATAAAATATTTTATTTGTTTACCTGCAATGTCATATGACCATCAACGTACATTTAATGTAAAACTAAAATTAGTAAATTATTTAAAAATAAATGTCATTTTAAAACAATGAAAATAAGAAAGTTACTAAAATATTTTTGTAAAATATTAAGAAATATAAATGAAATATTTTGTTTATCTGCGTGTCTTTTGACCATTACCAACATCAGAAAACAGTGAACATCTGACTGTGTTAAATAATTAAAATTTTATCTCTGTATTGTCAGAGGGGACTAACTATTTTTAATCAAAAGGGGTTGGTTAAAAAACAATGTTTGGGTTTGGGAATACTTGAACAATGGTGCACCAAAACCAGTTGATGTATAGTTTCTTTTCTGCTTTATTCTGTGTGTGTGTGTGCAGGTGGAGTGAAGTGACCCGTAGGCTGGAGCTCTGGGTTCAGATCCTGGAGCTGAATGATGCTGGAGAGTTTGTGCCGGTGGAGGTTCAGCCAGCTAAGGACGTCTGCACAGGAGGAATCTTTCAGCTCAAACATGTCTGTGTGGACACATTTTTTTCCATAGAAGATCTGACCTTTTGTGCCCTTGGATGCAGCTCATGACTTAATTCTGTGTCTGTGTGACAGGGTCAGTCCAGGCGTGTTCAGGTGGAGGTGCGTTCGGTCCAGGACTCCGGCACCATGCCTCTGATCACCGAGTCTGTGCTCAACGTCTCCGTCGGCAATGTGGAGGTCCATCAGACTCGATCCGGCAAAAGCATAGAGCACCACAGGGTGAAAAATCCATGTTTACTTTTTTTTTTTTTTTTTTTTCTTCATTTATACATGTCTTATTCACTATCAGTTTTAAACATTGTCACACAGAAATGTTGATTCGAATTTATGCTTATTTTAAGACAATTTAGAACTAACTCAAACACTAAAATCACAGGTAACCCAAAAAACACTGGATGCATTGCAAACTAAATTTTTTTTGCATTTTTTAATTAAAAATGGAGTGACACTAAGTTTACCCTATTGAATTTAATAGTTAAATATTTAATGTGTAACGACTATGATCTGTTCACCACAATCAGATGTACACTGGTGGCCTCACAGGTAACCTCAAAAACATTGAATGCATTACGTTAGAATGACTTTTACACCGTTTTTAAATTAAAAATGGAGTGACACTAAGTTACCCTATAATAATAGTTTAATAAATTATATGTAACCCAATTGATAAGTTCTCCATATTAATTTAGCTGAGTTTACTCAAAGATATCACTGTGTATGTGTATTTTAATGCATGCATGCATCTTTGTAAATGGGAGGGAATGTTTGTACAGGAGAGAAAGAGTTGACAAGAGTTGGCCGTATCTTATGCTGAATATTAACTGCTTGAACATGCATCTAAATTTAGAATAATTGATTGATCATCATTAGAATGAAGGTAAAATGTACATGCTTGAATGCCATTTGTACACAATTAGTAGTGAATGAAACTGATGAGTGTGTTTGTTGATGAGCTCTACTGGCAGATGCACAGGTCTTGACTCAAAGTTTTTCTGTCTTATTTTTGAAGATGGAAGATAAAGATGTGGACAGTTATCAGGTAATGATATTTCAGGATGATTAAAAGTTAATAAAGTTAATAGTTTTTATTATCAAGAATGCATTAAATTGATCAAAGTTGACACTGATGACATTTATAATATTATTTATAGAAAAAATTCTATTTCAAATGAATGCTTTCTAATCATTAAAGAATTCTAAATTTTTTTAAAATAAAATGTATCATACTGATACTGAAGACTGGAGTAATGATCCTGAAAATTCAGGTTTGATCACAGGAATAAATTACGTATTACAATACACTACCGTTCAAAAGTTTGGGGTCAGTACATTTTTATTGTTTCTTTTTCTTTTTTTTTTTTTAAGAAATTAATACTTTTATTCACCAAGGATGTATTAAGTTAATAATTAAAAGTTTATTAAAAGTTAATAATAAATAATTTACATTGTTATAAAATATTTATATTTTGAATAAACACTGTACTTTTTAAACTTGTTATTCATGAAAGAATCCTGAAAAAAAAAAATCACAGGTTCCAAAAAATATTTGGCAGCACAACTGTTGATATTATCCAACATTGATCATTCTAATAATAAATCCGCATATTAGAATGATTTCTGAAGGATCATGTGACACTTAAGACAGCTGATAAAAATTCAGCTTTTCATCACAGGAATAAATTCTATTTTAAAGTATGTTAAAATAAAAAACATTATTTTATATTGTAAAAACATTTTGCAATATTACTGTGTTTTTTTTCTATATTTTTAATCAAATAAATGCAGCCTTGATGAGCATAAGAGACTTCTTTAAAGACTATTACAAGTCTTACTGACCCCAAACTTTTGAACAGTAGTGTATATTCAAATAGAAAACAGCTATTTTAAATAGTAAAAATATTTCAGAATTGTACTGTTTTTGCTGTATTTTTGAACAAATAAATGCTGCCTTGGTGAGCAGAAGAAACCCACAATATAGTACTGTAAATATGAGCTTTAGTATGTGCTTTATATTAATATAGCAATATCTTCTGCGTGTTTCTACCTGTAGGAGGTTGATCTGGAAAGACTGAGGGCCCGGTGGCTCACAGCTCTGACTGAACGACAAGAATATCTGGATCAACGTCTCCAGAAACTTGTTGGCAAGCAAGGTAAAACAAGATGTCGATAAAATGCGTGCTTATAGGTTGCTAAAAACCAAATTAGTTTTAGCTTTTGGAGTAGATCCAGGGAATATTTTTTGCAAAATAAAGAGAAAAGTGTTTGACCAATGCTTGCTTTCCTCTGGCTCATGTAGATAAGTCAGAAGAGGACGTGGAGAGCGAGTCCCAGCTGCTGGAGTGTCGTCTGACACTGACAGAGGAGAGAAACGCTGTACTGGTGCCCTCTGCTGGCAGCGGTATCCCAGGAGCCCCGGCGGAGTGGTATGTGACCGTATCCTAGTTCATATTTCATTCTTCGTTGGTCCTAGAATGTCATTCCTATCAAACAATCGTAGGACTAGCCTTATTTAACCATAACCAACTCCTAATATCACACAGTCTGCTCCTTTTTGTCCTCTTTGGTTAATTCAGTTTAGTGAATTCTTCACATGAACCTTATTTTCACCGTCTGGCTTCTGTTCCTGCAGGCTTCCTATGCCAGGAATGGAGACCCACATCCCAGTCATCTTCCTGGACCTCAGTGGTAAATATTTACTGTGTTTCAAATCCTGTTGCGCTGCCTGGATGTTTACTTCTTACGTAGGCAGCTGTCTGCTAAGGGAGCATTATAACTGAAATAGACCTCAGAAATGAATGATTTGGAACATTAAACTGACTCACAATTATTTTCAAGCTGAGGTTGGTGTTAGATACTAAGACAATCTAATATAAATAAAAATACACAACACACATATATCACTTGATTTTCAACTGTTGAATTGAATTAAATTTAAATGGTCTTTAAAAAGTTTTTTTTTTTTTTTTAATTATAAGATTTTTTTTTTAAATCTGTGTGATGCTTGTTTTTTGTTTTTTTGTTTTTTTTATTATGTACTGTTTTATTTTTATTAATATTTTTAATTGACTTCTGTTTTTATATTTTTACCTGTCATTTTCATTTAAGTTTTCATAATTTTATTATGTTTTTGGCCTTTTTATTGTTTTTTTTTTTGTTTTATTAGTATTACTATTTCATATTAATATTTTTTTTTTTGTTTATTTTCAGTTAGTCATTTTCAGTAAGTTGCCTAGGAACATTTCTAATTTCCATTTAGATGTATTACTTTTATTTTCAGCTTTTTAAAAAACATTTTTGTTAGCATGTTCAGTTGACAGCACCATCTAATATATAGTATATTAAAATATGTAACAAATTTGTTATTTAAAAAAATAAAACTAAAAATAAACTAAAAATAAAAAAAAAATGAACATAATAAATAAACAGTCCATTTTAATTCAGTTTAACTGTCTTTATGGCCAGTACATACAATAATTAAATGATTAAAAATATTACAGAAAAAAATAACTAATTTTAAAATGAAAACTAATTTTAAAACGTAATTAAAAAGTAATAAAAAAATTATTAAAATTTAATCTAAATCATCTTTTTAAAATCTTTTAAAAGAAGAAACTTTTGATTTGTTTATATTTGTTGTTTTAGTGTTTTATACCATTTCATTTTCATTATTATTTTGAATTTGCTTTTACTATATATATATATATTAATATTTGGTATTAATAATTTAGTATTAAGTTGTTTTTTTGTTTTTTTTGTGATTCAGCTTATTTTCATTAGTTGCCAAGAAAACATTTCTAATGTGCATTTAGTTTAAGTATTTAATGTATTGTTAATATTTTATTTCAGCTTTAAGAACATTTGTGTTTATTTAAATAGTTAAATAGTTTTAGTTTAGTTAACAAAAACACCCTGATGTCATGTGACAACTGTGAACATGTGAATGTGTTGTTAAATTATTAAAATATAAACTGAAAATCTCAGAGGGACTTTGAGGAAAAACTTTACAAATTATGTTCAGCTGACAAAAAATGGGAATCCCCGCTGTATCCCAGTTAAATCCCAGTTGTATGAATTAATTCTGATCAACATTTCTCTGTTTTGTCTGTCTACAGCTGATGATTTCCATGATCATCTGTCCGCTCCTCTAGCTGGAGGTGTGGATGCTGCGCTCGACAGAGAAGATAAAGATGATTTTATAGACTTACAGATAGTCAAACACTATGAGAAAGTGGTGAGCAGAGACTTTTGCTTTTCAGTAAAACTGCACCATGGTATTGCACATCACATGAAGGAATCACTCTCTTCCCACAGGTGAAGGCAGAGGCATCATGGGACTGCACCGTTCATGACAGTTCTGAGCTAAATCGAGCGACGGGGCTGGATCAGAGGATTTACCTCACCGTCCGCACCAGCGTTCTGCTCAGTCATCCCGCACAAATGCAGCTGGTCCTACGCAAGCGCATCTGTGTGAACCTCACCGGACGACAGGTGTCACATGACTCATGATGCTGTTTTAGAATTTTTTATGAGTGCTCTTTTATTGATCAAATCTCGTCCTGCAGGGTTTTGCTCAAAGTCTGCTGAAGAGGATGTCTCACCGCAGCTCAATTCACGGCTGTGGAGTCACGTTTGAGATCGTCTCAAATATCCCAGGGGTACGTGATCTTGTCTTGTCTTGTCTAAGCATGCAATTCTTGAGTTGCAATGTGTTTTTTATACTATACACTAGTGTTTGGTTTAATGCTTTTGAAAGAACACTCCTACGCTCACCAGGACTGCATTTATTTGATCTAAAATGTGATAAAAATGGGAATATTGTGAAATATTATTGCAATTTAATATAAGTCTTTTCTATTTGAATATACTGTAAATTGTAATTTATTCCAGTGATGCAAAGCTGAATTTTCAGCATCATTACTCCAGTCTTCAGTGTCACATGATCCTTCAGAAATTATGCTGAATTTGATTTGCACAAAAAACATTTATTATCGATGTTGTGTTTTTGATGAATATAAAAAAACAACAACTTTTGAACAGCACTGTATGTAAGTCTCTGAGAAACAGGTAACATAAACAGGTTGTGTGCATTTGTTGACAGGACATTCAAAGCTCTGAGGACAGAGAGATGCTCGCTCGACTGGCCACCAGCACAGACAAACCAGGAGCCGACAGCGAAGCCGCCATCGAGAAATACCTGCGGAGTGTGTTAGCAGTGGACAACATCCTCACGCTGGACCGTCTCAGACAGGTCTGACATACATCATGATCTCCTGTACATATACTGTACTGTATCCGTTTTATGTATGCTTAAATAAGAATATAAATGCTTTGTGTTTTGCTTTGTGCACTTACATGTCATCTTTGTTTTTTATGAATTCAGGAGGTTTCGGTGAGGGAGCATCTGACAGATAAAGGAAAAATTCCCAAACGCTGCCTCAGTTCACCAAATGTTCACCGGGTAAGACATAAACAACATCTTTGAGGAAAAAATCATCTTAATCAACCTAAACGTAAACCAGAAATAAAATGTAATGTGTTTAATTTTCAGCTGTCTGGAAGCAGGAAAGATCTGTCGACCGGCCAAGACTCCGAAGACAGTAAAGTGAGAAAAAATGCCTTAAATAGTAGCGTAACGGTTCAGATTTCCAGCAGTTTGGTTTGCGTCACAGTTCAGTACATACTTAGTACGCCACTGTTTTGGGAAACCACTCATAACAAGCAATGATTTATTACTGTTATCACTTTGTAACATCCAGTATACTCAGATTTGTACAGGATTTGCACTGTTGTTTCATTTCCAGGTTCATTTTATCACTTATTCATTGTCCATGCAGAGGTTCAGCTTGTTTACTGATGGTTTCTTTTCTGTACTTTGACTTTGTGTAGGGTGGTTTTGACAGTCGGCAGGAGATTTCTATGCTAACATCATCTCCAAAGAATCAGTCTCGCTCAGCGTCAGTACAAAATCAAAACTCAGAGCCAGGTAACTGTCCTCATCCTCCTTTGCTGTCCACGTTTTCCTTCTCAGGTGAGACAGAGCTTAGATTACCTGATGGAGTTTGACTTTCACTACTCCAGAGTTTGGCTGTCTAACATGTCAACAGCAACACACTGGCAAAAATAACAAGTACTGCTCACTGCAGAGCCGAATGGCCTCCGGCTCTCCCTCTCTGGATGTCCAGCTCCACCACCTGTGTAAACTAATGGGTGGAGTTATGTTTAGGATAGGGTAAGGGGTAGGGTTAGGGTGTGGTTAGGGGCCGTTCACATATCGCGTCTTTTGCGCGCTCGAGTTCGTTATTTCAAATGTAGACGCGTGGCAGCCGCGCTCATAACAGAAGTGACGGCACGTCCGCACCGCAGCGAGATGAAAACATCTCAACTTTTCAGAATGCTGCAAGCGCACCACGGGTCATGTGACAAGATTCAACCAATTAGCTCCATCCTTTCCAGTAACAACATTGAAAGCTCAGCCAAGATGGAGAAACAGCTGATCATAGCTGTACATTTTTAAATAAATTTAATAGCAGAGCTACAGCAAGTGATTTTAGTGCTGGAAATCCGTTTGTCCTTTGATGAAACTTCCGCGTCTTCATTGAGAGTGCGGGTCACGGTTGCTTAGCAACGGCAGACGCCACGGGAGCGCAAGCTACAGAGCGCTTTGGAAAGGAGGAAATATCGGCGCACCTAGCGTTTTCCACACGTTTTTAGGCGCGATATGTGAACGGCCCCTTAGGTGTCTATCTCCACCCATTACCTCCAGCAAGGGGGAGCTAGAGCTCCAGCTCCTGCTATTTGGCTCTGCAGCGAGCACCCTCTCAAAAATAATGCTCAGAACACCTTATTAACACCTTAGCAACCATACAAAACTCCACAGTAACATAAAACACTCAGAACCCCTTTTAGAATCACCCTGTCAGCCATCCAGAACACTATAGAAACATGATAAAAACACTCAGAACAACTTAGCATCACCTTAGTAACCATACAGTAGTAACCAAACACTCACTATAGCAACATAATCAAAATACTCAAAACATCTTAGCAGCACCCTAGCAACCATACAGAGCTCTCACTGTAGCAACATGATACAAAAATACTAAGAATATCTTGGGAACACCTAGCAATCATCCAGAACACTGCAGCAACATGACAAAAACACTTAGCAACACCTTAGCAACCATACGGAACACTCACTACAGTACAGCAACATGATACAATATACTCAGAACACCTTATCAACACCCTAGCAACCACTCATAATACCACAGCAGCTGTATAGCAACATAGAAACACTTAGAACACCTTAGCAACCTTTTAGAACACCACTGCAACAATATATAAATTATAAAACACTAAAAATACCTTAGCAACACCCTAACAACCACTCATAATCCCACTACAGTCATATACAAATGTTAAAACACTCAAAATACCTTAGCAACACCCTAGCAACCACTCATAATAGCACAGCAATGGCATAGCAACATAAAAACACTTAAAACACTATAGCAACGCCCTAGTACCCACTCATAATACAACAGCAACTGTATAGCAACATAAAAACACTTTGAAAACCTTAGCAACCACTCATAATACCACAACATTGGCATAGCAACATAAGAAACACTTAAAAACACTGTAGTAATGCCCTAGTAACCAGGGTAATGCCCCCATAATACCCCATCAACTGTATAGCAACATAAAAAACACATTGAAAACCTTAGCAACGCCCTAGCAACCACTCATAATGCCACAACATTGGCATAGCAACATAAGAAACACTTAAAAAAAACTGTAGTAATGCCCTAGTAACCAGGGTAATGCCCCCATAATACCCCATCAACTGTATAGTGACATAAAAAAAACTTTGAAAACCTGAAAGCAATGACCTAGCAACAACTCATAATACCACAGCAATGACATAGCAACATAAAAACACTTAGAACACTTTAGTAACGCCCTAGCAACCACTCATGATGCCACTGGAACTGTACAGCAACATAAAAATACATAGAATGCCTTAGCAACGCCCTAGCTACCACTTATAATACCATAACTACATACAAATATGATAAAGTCTTTTAGAATACCTTAGCAATGCCCTAGCAACCACATATAGTGCCACAGCAACCATAAAGTAACATAAAAGCACATAAAAAACGATTGCATAACAACGTAAAAACACTTAGAACAACGTAAGAACAGCTAGAACACCCTAGCAGCAACTTCAAAGCAATATAATTAAAATACTCAGAACACCTTAGCAACACTCTAGCAACCAGCCACACATCTATAGCACCATGTCAGCAAGCGGCACTTTTCTTAAGATAAGTTGAAAGCTGTAACTGCTGTCTAGTACCTTTGACCTGCTGGCCTCTGCATTACCTCAGCACTGCATGGCGCTTAATAAATGTTTGTGTTTGCAGCAGTTGTTTGGTGCATGTCATCAAAGTGCCATAAACGGTTCCGAAAAAAGTATATGCACTTCATTTGGCCGCTATGCTCTCGTTGGAGGCGCAGATCTGCTGTTATATTTTTGGTAATGCTTTATTTATGCTTTGCACTTTTTTTTTTTTAACTCCCATGGGTTCCCTGCTCTTTTCTCCTCTGCTTTTCTTCTGTCCTTCCATCTTTCTCTCTTCTGCTGCTCCTCAAACTCACATTCCTGCAGGTCTCTCAGGATTTGCTGCATCTTATTTCTCCCCAGTGAAAGCTTTAGTGTCTCCAGTACCCAAGATGTTCAAGTCTCTGTTATCCAAGAAAGAGGAGAAGAAAGAGATGCCTCCTCCTGCTGGCTTTGAGCAGGTAAAAACATCTGCTGTGGCTCTAAATATACTTGACAAAACATTTCTAGATTTAGAAAAGCAGAATATAGTATTAGCATGGCACAGTGTGCCAAGCTGTGATTAGCATATAATGTCCTGGAAAAATCTTAATTTATAAATGTAGAGTTCAGGGTTATGTCTCATCTGTATTTCAGTGTTGTTTTTTATTTATAGTAATATAAAATGAAATACAGAATTTTGTAATAGTCGCAGCATTCATCAAGTTCTGTGTTATTCCTGGTAAGACACTAATATATTTCTTCCTTATTTTAACCTAGAATGTGCCGCGTATTATTGTGCAGTCTGTCAGTCATGAAGACATCAACAATGAACTGGTAAGTCTGAAAAATACAATTTATATTTGTATAATATGTTGTATGTTATGTTTAATAATTTTTAAGTAGTCTATACATTTGTATATGTTATATTTATATAAAACATAATTTTGTTTGTTATGTTTTAATGTGTTTGAACTTGTGCAGTTGAAAACATTTGGATTCATTTTATTTCAAAGACTCCACAGGGTCCATCAAAAGACACTGTTCAAGACAGCCAATCAGAATCCGCTTCCTTTGTGCCCACATTTCCGGATAAAGTAGAGACCACTGAAGCATCCACCATATCCTCAGAAACCACATCTGGTATCCAGATAGTAAGTCTACTTATTGTATAGGTGATGTGGGTGAGTTTCTTAAAATTTGCTTTTATTACTCATACTTATGTATGTTATTACTTAGCTTGATCTCTATGATCTCCTCAGAGCCATGCAATGGAAACTTCAGTTTCAGAGAATCCAGAGAACGTTGAGGAGGTTCCGCTGCCTGATCTTCCTCAAGAAGTTAAAGAAGTTCCACCTCATTCTGTTCCTACAGTGGTTGAGAAAGTGCTACCTTCTAATCGTTCTCTAGAGGTTGAGGTTTCACCTCTTAATCCTTCTTCAGAGGTTGAGGAGGCTCTACCTCCATCTGTTCCTTCAGTGGATGAGGTAGTTCTATCTTCCAGTCCTTTTTCAGAGGTTGAGGAGATTCTACCTACATCTGTTCCTCCAGTGGCTGAGAAAGTTGTACCTCCTAATCTTTCTTCAGAGGTTGAGGAGGTTCTACCTACATCTGTTCCTCCAGTGGCTGAGAAAGTTGTACCTCCTAATCTTTCTTCAGAGGTTGAGGAGGTTCTACCTACATCTGTTCCTCCAGTGGCTGAGAAGTTCTACCTCCTAATTTCTTCAGAGGTTGAGGAGGTTCTACCTACATCTGTTCCTCCAGTGGCTGAGGAAGTTCTACCTCCTAACTTTTCTTCAGAGGTTGAGAAGGTTCTACCTTTATTTGTTTCTCCAGAGGCTAAGGAGGATTCCTCTTCATCTGTTCCTGCAGAAGTCAAAGAGGTTCCACATCTTTCTGTTTCTCCAGGACTCAAAGAGTCTGTACCTCCTACTGTTCCATCAGAGATTAAGGAGGTTCCACCTCCTGCTCCTGTAGAGGTTGAAGACCCAAAGCAAAGCCCGGTTGATGACTCAACAAACGGCTCCATCAGCGATGTCTCAAGTGGTTACATTTCCACAAGTGTCTCCACAGCGACTCTCTCTGAGTGTGCGCTCTCAACTGTTGATTTTCCTGTCCTCGACAACACAGAGACCAAAATAGACTCTACCTTCAAGAAGGTTGAACCAAAAACAGAGTTTGTGCCAACAAGCAGCACATCTCCAGAGCATCAATCCAAACCTGAACCAGCTGACCTGGAACTTGGAGAACAGATATCTGCAGAATCCCAGACGTTAGAAGAACATGGTCAAGATGCATCTCCTCAAAAACCCCTCAGAGTTTCTGATTTCTTACCTCAAGAAATTTCTGAAGCCAACGTCTCTGTATCTCATTCAGCTGCACCACCAGTTGCCTCAAAAACATCTAATCCATCAGTACCGGTGAAGGCCGCTAAGCCATCGACGCCTGCCCAGCAATCAAGATCTGAACAAAACGTCAAACCCACTCCTGCTCCCGCCTCCAACCCATTCCAAATCCACCGAGTCAAGACCTCCGGCCTAAAGTCTTTCAATAGGATCCTGCATGAAGATGAAGAGGATAAAACAAAACTCAGTAACTCTTTATCTGCATTGAGCGAGTCTCAAGAAAGACTAGAGATCCTTTCGGATTCAGAAGAAAACCTTGAGACTCCCGATTGGCTAAAGGAGGGGGAATACGTTTCTGTGGGCACTAATAAAACTGGAACAGTTCGTTACGTTGGACCGACTGAATTTGCAGAGGGTGTTTGGGTTGGAGTGGAACTTGATGTACCAGCAGGTTGGTAATGCTTTTGAACTTCAGTAGATTAATAGATCAGTAGAGTCTGCAATACTACCGGCATGCATATCAGATTCTAGTCATTGGAAAGGACTTGCAGCCCCCAGTGTTTTCTGGGCAATGCATTTGCAAATGTTGTTTGTAAGGAGCATTCACATGCATAACTTGAGGGTCAGTAGATCTAGAGCAGGGGTGCCCAAACTCAGTCCTGGGTGGTCCGTGTCCTGCAGAGTTTAGCTCCAACTTGCCTCAACACACTTGCAGTGAAGTTTCTAGCATGCCTAGTAAGAGCTTGATTAGCTGGTTCAAGTGAGTCTAACTGGGGTTAGAGCTAAACTCTGCAGGACAGTGGACCTCTAAGAGTTTGGGCACTGATCTAGATCTAGAAAATACTGTTCGCAATGCCACCTTTTTGCAATACTGGTCAGAACTGCTTTGGCCAAGGCATTGTAAGCAACTTCAGTCCTAGAACGCTACTGTCCTGCAGAGTTTAGCTCCAAACCCTTGTCAAACACACCTTGGGTTGGGTTGGAGCTAAACTCTGCAGGACACTGACCCTCCAGGACCGAGTTTGGGCACCCCTGGTGTACACCATTGTGCCAATGGCTTCTACCATTTGCTTAGGCTTATGATGATTTTGGGAAATGCTGTTCTGGTCCTAAATGTTACATGTTGTGGACTTGCTGGTTTGCATGATTCAAAATAGTGTTTACAAGTGTAAATGTAAACTTGTGTAGACTTCACAGAGGTCCACTTGCCAGTTCTTCCAAATATAAGAAATGGCATCTAATCACATGATCAATGGACTATTGATTTGCAAAGGTCCTCTTATATTCACCACCAAATTATGTTCCTATTCATTTCTATAGGGAAAAACTAGAGTTCAGACTTTGGGGTTTTGTATGATTCAAAAGGGTTTTTTTATGAAATTTACACTTGCATAGACTTAATAGTAGTTCAACAACCAACTGTGCCAATTGTTAAAAATTATGTCTAATCCCATGGTCAGTGGAACATTGATTTGCAGAAGTCCTCCTCTCGTATGCACCACCATAATAAGCAATAATAATGCTTGTCTAGATTTCTAGGTAAAAACAGTTGTTCGTACTTGCGGTTTCGTATGATTCAAAATGGTGATCATTAGTCCTTTTTTATGAATTGTACACTTGCATAGCCTTCACAACAGCCCTCTAACCAACTCTTCCAGTTATCAGAAGTGATGTCTAATCCCATGGTCAACAGATCATTTGATTTGGCAATGTTCTCTTTTCATATCCACCACCAAACAATTATTCTCTTCATTTCAACGCAAAAACAATGGTCTAGTGCCTATGCAAATTTTACACTTGCATAGACATCACAGTGGTCCACGAACAAACTATTTTAGTTATTAGAAATGACATCTAATCCCATGATCAGTGGACCATTGATATGCGAATGTTCGTGTCTTGTATGCACCAACTAATTTCCTCTTCTTAATTTCCAGGTAAAAACGATGGTTCGGTTGCCGGTCGCCATTACTTCCATTGCAACCCTGGATACGGCGTTCTTGTGAGACCAAATCGGGTCGCGAAAGCGACGGGTACCGCTAAACGGTCGAGGCAAAAACGCAAGCAGAACCTCTCAGGATCTAGTCCCAACTTGGCAGCCCTTACAGCGTTGGCCAAAGGAGAAGCCGGCGCACGCAAGAGTGAAAACAGGAAGTCCTGGGTTAGCTGAGGACAATGCATCCTTGTTAATGGACTTGTATGGCGGACAGTATCGGTATGGCACTGAAACACTACACTGATACCTGCAGGGATGTAACTGCAATCTGATTCACTAATGCATATCTACACTACATAGTGCCTAGTGTTTGAAAAACCCATGCCTCAAGGCATATTTTCAGCAGTATTTTTGGTATTATTCTTTTTTTTTTTAATTTAATATCACAAAGTGCCGTGTTTATCTGAACCCAGTGTCAGGGAGGATGTGCATGCATTGGTTTCCTAGAAAATGCAGGATACTGATGGATTCACTAAGCGCTTCATTTCATTTTATATACAGTAGGAAGGTGAGATGGGTTTTACTGGTGGAGATTAAAAGTGCCAGACGTTTTATTCATAAATGATTGTTTTTAGTGTTATTATGGTGAGTTAGTTCTGTATTTTCTCTGGTTTGGTACCTTTGTGTTGTTTTTTTCCTTCTTCTTTTGAATAAGTAATTTATGATCAAATTGTTATTTATTTTTCAGATCAAACTAATGACAAAAAAATAATAATGCTGAAGATTTTATATTTCAATGGTGAAAGTAATAAACTTTATCATTTTATTATCCTGCCTTATAAACTTCTGAATGCAGTAGTAAAAGATTTTATATGCACAACCAACTCATAAAAATCACACGGTTGATCGTCAATATACCTTTATTTTCCAGAAGATAAAGTACTAAAATAAACACAAGTTTTAAAAAAAGTCATTTTAAACAAAGAAACTGTACAAAAAGTTCATATATACTATAGTATACTTACAGAACAGTCTACTGTCCAAAAAAGGCACTAAATTCTTAAATGGGAGATACAGATGATTCACAACAGAATGCTTTGAAATCATAGAATTATTTGATTCAAACAATCTTTAAATTCATAGTTACTGTCTTTTCTGTTTATTTATACAGTTGCTTTATAAGCCTATAGATTTTTTTTTTTTGTTTATAGACGTATGAAAATGCACTCTGAGGAACTAAATGGAAAGCACCCCCTTTAAACCAGCAGGGCTACCCTTTGTCAGGAAATAAAACACTTGAGGCAACAGAACAGTCATTCGTAGGACCTGTATGTCACGGTGAGATCATGTAAATGTCAATACTTGACGTCATACTGCAGTTTGGCACATTCTGTCATGAGGCTTTAATGACACAAACGTGGACAGTTCGTAAAAGCACATTTGAACATTACAGCATTAGAAAAATGACCTTTTGTTGTGTATGGCTGCAATGTTTAAATGTAACAAACTTCTAATACAAAAATGTGGCAAATTAAAAAAAAGTAGTGAGTTTCTTGAGTGAAGGGGGTGCTTGACGCTTCAGGAGACTGCTCTGAACATAAAAATGGTGTAAAACAACCAAATAAAAAGGATCTTGAATTCTCATTAAACAAAAAATTGTCATTTCATAAATATCAATTGTACACAGGAAGATAGAGGAAGGATACATAGAAAAGCTGGGCTTCGTTCATGACACGGGCGGAACCAGTTTCTCTTAGCTGTGTGTAAAACCATTCTTATGTAATTTGTTGCTTTATGTAAGCGTTGCATTGAGTTGATGATCATTTATATAAGAATGGATCTACGAATGATTCGTTCTGCTCCTTAAAATGAACGAAGCCCAAAAAGTCAATAAAGTTCTTTTAGAACGTTTTTGAATAAAATAGGCTACATTTTGAAACCAAGCTTATGTTAGATGAGAGTTCAGACTCTCTGTGGCAGCAGAACAAACATTTATCAGTCAGTCTCTTGTGAACGATTAACGCTGTGAAATTCTGATGTCATTTCACAGTAATAAAATAATAATAAAGCTTTGTGGGAGTTCGCACATGTCATAATTCTGACTGCTGTCAACTTTAGTGGAATGATATTTCACGTTGACGTATTTAGTTCGAAGCACAATGAGAGCAGATGCTTCGGTTTTGACTCTTGTGTGAATCTTTGCACGTAAATTAAAAACGTTAATAAATACAAACATAAGAATAGCGCTTTAATGCGAATTCACTTTGGGTAATGCTGGATATTTAACGGTTTAAAATGAAGAAAGCTTACTGTCTGCCGACTGAAGTCTCTCTTTGCAGGTTCATTTAGAGTCCAGGAGACTTGAGCTTTTGCGCACGATAACTCGCGCTTCGGCGGTTACGTAACCACATCTTTCAAGTTTCACTACGTTTATAATTCAAAGATTAAAATCAAAGTACAGTATAATGCAATTGAGTGAATCTCACAAAAAGCATCCTGGTTAAATGGAAAAATAAGAAATTATATTTTGCATTTTTCATGGCAATTACTCATTTTCCCCCAAAATTGTTTACGTTTTTTTTATTTTTTTTTTTAAATCAGCAAACAGGAGGTACATCAAATATCATAAATGTTTTACAATTTAAATATTTATTTTATGCATTTTTTGAGAGGAAAATGTGCTGCCAAAAAAATCTTAACAGTCCCCAAAATATTTATTTTATGCAAAATATATTTCCCTCTCGTTTTGTGGTGAAATGTATTCTTGACCATTTCCGTGAGATTCATCCAATTGGTGTTTGATGAAATACCGAACGAAAGTAAACCGGAAACGTTAGTTAACTAAGAGCATCTGTAGTGGGAATGGAGGAAATCCAGAGTCCAGAGCAGAAATAAACCACAGCTTTGCCGTCTGAAAAAATCTCTGCATGTTTTGCTATCAGACTCACCTGTCTCCTTACCTATCTGTCTTTAGCTTATCTGTGAGAATGAGGAAATGAGGGTCACTGGAGCACACAGACAGGAAGCACAACTAACATTATACGAGTTACTGGAACTGGAATGAGGTACGAGGTTTGGGTCAGCAAGGGTTTGAGAGGCTTAACGTTGTGGCCGAACGTCGTGGAGCGACCTTCCACTTGTCAGTTCCTGTCGAGAGGGTGTGTCGTTGACTCTGGGTTTGTTTAGTGGTTCAGCAGGAGTGTCGATGGCAGGCGATATTAGATTCTAAAAGCTTGAGACAGAGCGTTGATTTGGTCATTGCTCCATGAACACGTCTGCAGACGTCCACACACGCACTCATTGATCCTGTTCGTCCCACGGTCTCCTCAGTCGTCATCCAGTGACTCTGTCTTGATTTCATTGGCCACGCCTCCCGGACGGGACAGGGCGAGGATGCTGTGATTGACAGCTGCCATCTCCACGGCAAGGGAGATGGGGTCCTGGTGGTCTGCGTGATTGCCGGCGTCATCCTTTAAGAGACGTGTACGTGAATTAGCGACTGCATCAGTGAAACCACTTGTTTCAGCACTGGTTAATTCTCACAACAGCCATTTGCACTCTGCATATAAAACATGTATATGAATAACTTTTAAGTCTTATTTTGATGGGTTGCGTCAAGGAGCAGTAAAAATTGGTTACACTCACTAAATGAATGAATGACAAAAAACAAACTTTCTCCTTCGATCCATGAACGTTTCTCAGTTAATGTATGCAATCTGACAGGCTGAAGTGTCTGTCGTAGCAAATCAACACATGCTGTTATGAATAATTAAGCAGTCTCATGAATAATAATGAGAAACGGGCGCATCATCAAAATACTATAGTCCTTTGCCACGTCACAAACTGTAGATGTAGATTTTAAAGCTGGGAGATGAAAATAGCACAAAAAAGCTAAAAATGATCCAGTTTTCTCTAACAATTAATATTAACAGATGCTAACACTGTCTTCTATGATGTGCAACGTAAACACCTCTGCTAAAATATCAGAAAAAGTAGTCTGGGGTTCATTATGCTTTAAGTCAACATAGTTTTTTATAATATGCTAAAATGTAAAAATCTAATTTTGCATTACATGGAAAATTTTATATATATAACAAATATGTATTTTATTATTCACTTAAATATTATTACAAAGATATAATGTGTATGTAAATATATATTTATTTTGGGACTATGGATTTAACACATTAATTTGACGATTTATTATAATCAATTACAAAAAAACATTAAAATAATTGATGCATTTCAAGCTCTCCAAATTTTGTGTTTAACACAATGTTGACAATCTAAATCTTAATTAGATTTGTTACATCATGTAATCAATTAGATTTCAAATTTGAATCAATTTAGATTTTAATTGCTTGACAGCACATCTACATATGTGACCCTGGACCACAAAACCAGTCATATGTAGCATGGGTATATTTGTAGCAATAGCCACCAATGCATTGTATGGGTCAAAATTATAGATTTTTCTTTTATGCCAAAAATCATTAGGATAATAAGATCATTCCATAAAGATATTTTGAACTTTAAAGGCAATTTTCTCAATATTTTGAGAATTTTCTGAGAATTTTTTTTTTTTTTTTATACCCTCAGATTCCAGATTTTCAAATAGTTGTATCTCAGCCAAATATTATTCAATTATTCCAAAAATTGACCCTTATGACTGGTTTTGTGGTCCAGGGTCACGTAAACACATTTACAATTTAAGCATTTACAATTTTACATTTTTCCTCTCTTTCTGACACCACAAGAGTTTTCATGTAGTTTCCTGTTGAGTTTTGATTATTTGTATGTATAAAGTGTGTGAGATGCTATTTATCTTTTTGTTTTCACGTGATACCTGTGTTGGTGAGGTGGGCTCCAGACGGTAGTAACCAAAGGGCCTGTTCACGCCTCTCTTTTCAAAATAGGTAGCCTCACAACCCTGTAATGAAATAACTGAGATCAGCTCTAGCAGTAATTTAATATCTTTAGATTCAACCGAATCTAAAAAAGGTCCTTTAGTTTGGCATTTGATTCTCTCACCTGCTCATTGTAGTCATTAGCGTCAACGTCGTCGCTGTTGGAGTGTCCTCCAGGACTCTGCACATCTATCCCGTGACTCTCCAAGATTGTGGCTTCTTGGAAAAAAGACCCTGTCATGAAACATCTGAAACTCTTTAAAAACCACTACCACAACAAACGAACATTAGCAAACTATTCACTGCCAGTAACCCAACCAGTAAACTCCTGATTTCAACACGTGTCTTCACCAAGACAAAGTCATTACTTTATAAAAATAAGGGTTATTAAAACTAAAACCATAATAAAACTGAAATAAAATATACAATTTATGAAATTTAAAATATAAACTTTTTTCAGCTAGTTGCCAAAGAATCATTTTCTTATTTGTATTTAGTTTAAAACAAAATTGAAAAATTAATAAAAACTATAATAACATTAAAAAAAGATAAAAATGACAAAAACACAAAATAACGGTCGACTTTAAATGAAAATATAAAAATGAAAAACTGCATTCAGTTTCTCAGTGATACTAAAATGACACTGATATAAATCAACTAAAACACGGTACCAATATTGGCCCTCCTCTTGATTTCTTTGCGTCGATTGGCAAACCAGTTGTAGACTTTCAATGATGTGACTCTTTCCAAGTCAGACAACTTCTTTCCTAGGCAGAAAAAAAAAGATTGAAAGGTCAAAGATAATTGCAAAAATGCAAATGCAGTATGTAATTTGTAGTGAAACAGATAAATCTCACAAACACAGCTGGGCAGATTCAGACAAAACAGCATTTCTACCTGGTTTCTGAATAACAGCGTTGCAGGCGTTGGCGATTTCCTCTCGTTTGGCTTCATCTGGATATTGATTATCACTGAAATAACTGAGGAGAGAACAAAGCAATAAACACCAGTTCAGTTGGCGAGACTAACCTAAAGCGCATTTTTTGTTTTTGAGACGCAATTCTTCAGATGGAGGTGTTTTCTCCGCCTCACCTCTCCATCACAGCGAGACATTCCTTCCTCCAGGTAAATCGACTGCCTCTGCGCAGGCGGAAGCTTCCAGGGGCGGAGCTTATGGGAGGCGGGGTCTGACGCCACTCCATCTCATCCAATGATACAGGAGTGGGGCGCATATTTAATGTGGCACCTGAAAATATGTATGAGAAATATATACACTACCGTTCAAAAGTTTGTGGTCGGTAAGTTGTTTTTTTTCACATTTTTAAAAGAAATCTCTTACATTTACCAAGGCTATATTTATTTGATTAAAAATGCAGTAAAAACACCAGTATTGTGAAATAATTTTACAATGTAAAATATCTATTTTCAATTTGAATGTATTTTAAAATGTAATTTATTCCTGTGATGTAAAGCTGAATTTTCAGCATCATTACTCCAGCCTTCAGTGTCACATGATCCTTCAGAAATCATTCTAATATGCTGATTTGCTGTTCAAGAACACTTCTTATTATTATCAGTGTTGAAATGTAACATTAGAAATGTCTTTACTGTCAGTTTTGATCAATTTAATGCATCCTCACTAAACAAACATACTCATTTCTTTCCAAAAAAAAAATTTCACTGACCCTTAACTTCTGAATGGCACTGTATTTAAACATTTTAGCCTATAACTTGTTTCAGCCTTATCTATATGTAGATTTACCAACCTACAGTAAAACAAGCAAAGTTTGTTAACCTGGCGTTGTCTTCTCCAGTTGGTACCAGCGATAGAAAGCCCGTTTCTTCTGTTCGCTGAGATCTGAGCCTTGCTGGAGGAGCCAATGAGAGATTCTGCTCTGACTGATGCCTGACAGAGA
The DNA here is from genome assembly GCA_012976165.1 of Labeo catla. NCBI lineage: Eukaryota > Metazoa > Chordata > Actinopteri > Cypriniformes > Cyprinidae > Labeo > Labeo catla. The sequence continues at coordinate 503,032 of VONZ01000185.1, read as the reverse complement.
AAGAGAAAACAAATCAATAACAAATGAATGCACCAGACAGAACAATAACAAAACAGCAGCCCATCTTACATTCAGAAATCTATTTTGGTTTAGTAATTACGGTTCAATCTATTGCATATTGTTTTTTTTTTTGCATACTGGTCCTTGCTGAAAGCAGAATGCAGTAGAGCATCAAAATCTTAGTTAATCAGAACATATGTGACCCTGGACCAGAAAAAAAAACAGTCTTAAGTAACATGGGTATATGTGTAGCAATAGCCAACAATACATTGTATAGGTCAAAATTACTGATTTTTCTTTTATGCCAAAAATCATTAGGATATTACGATCATGTTCCATTAAGATATTTTGTAAATTTCCTACCGTAAATATATCGAAACTTAATTTTTGATTAGTAATATGCATTGCTAAGAATTTCATTTGGACATCTTTAAAGGACATCTTTTTTTTCCCCCAATATTTAGATTTTTTGGCAGATTTTCAAATAGTTATATCTCAGCCAAATATTATCTGATCCACAAACCATACATCAATAGAAAGTTTTCAGATGATGTATAAATCTCATTTTCAAATAATTATGACTGGTTTTGTGGTCCAGGTCACATATTGTTTAATATCAATCTATGTAAAACAGGATTGTGAACAATTAGCTATATTCATTTATGGTGAATGGCAATATTGGAAACCAAACAACCAACAAAATGATCTATACACTTGTGGCTGTGAACAAAAATTCAGATTGAATTTGAAGAGATTTATTACTTGTTGCATCACACCTGGTTATGATCGTGTTTATTGAATATTCCAGTTTCAAAATGCTGTCGATTAACACAGACAATCGTTTTGACTCAGTACAAAAGTGTTATTTGAGCTGTAAAGTCTAAATTGTCTATATTTAAGCTGTGAAGTCCCTCCAGCAGTGGGAGTGCTATTCTTGGCATATGAACTTCCTGTGGTTTGCAAAGACAAGGTCAGTATGAGATCCTATCACACTACGGGATATTATTAAAGACAAGACAGATAACACTGCAGTCTCCACTGTAGATTAACACTTACAAAAGCTATAAAAGTTCTTCAGTCAAGAGCAGTTTTCTCTGCCTTTTGTTGTTTGATTAACATTAACAACACAGACAACAGCAGGTATATTAGGCTGCTGTCACTTTAAGACAGACTGCACAGATATCGGGAAATTACTGAAAAATTATCGGTATGTGATTTTGCTGATAAATGATTGTTCCAGCAATGATAATGCAGTAATGGCCCCACATCTGTACCAAGCATCTTTCATGCATGATGTGTATTTTTTTTTATGTTTATTCCAGTGCCATGTCTTTACCCTTAGACTTGCACTGTAAGTGCATTTCTGTAATGACTGCTGATGACTGAACATGATAGATGTTTTATGAATTGAGGTAATCGGGTGATGGAGTACTGACCTGTGACCTGAGCCACCACGGCCTGTGAAATGCGTCTGTTGCCCAGAAAGGCTTTGATTTCCTCCTTCACCAGGGTGCTGTCCCGCCTGCACACATCATAGGACGCAAACATGTCAGCTGCAATTCAACACCACAACAACATGACGTCTGTGAAGATTCAGTTATCAAATGCATCGCAGAATGTCTCCGAGCAAAATGACCCCGTTTACACCAGGTAAACTCAAGCACACGTCAGCGGCGCTAAATTCAGGACAGATTTAGAAAGTTTAACTTTCAGCATTGTTAGAGTTTGAATCGGCTTTGACCCACAACAGTGTTATTTTAATATCAGTGAGATGATTTTTTTTGTAAATATTTGGAAAGGTTTTTTTTTTTTTTATATATATTTTAGTTTATTTAATATGTATATATAGTTTCAGTTATTTTATTAGATCCAGTTAAATTGCAGAAAAATTAAAAATGTCTCTTTGACAATTAGCTTAAATAAAATAAGTTGCAGGTTTTTCCTCCCTTTCAATCATCTCAGGGCTCCAGACTGCTAAACTAAAATAGTTGCAAATGTGTAAAAAAAAAAATAAAAATAAAAAATAAATAAATAAATATATATATATATGCATGCAAGTAATACTTTTTTTGTTTTTTTTAACCACTACTAAAAAAAAAACTGTGCAGTAGTACTGTATTCTCCCTATTATTAAAAAAGGAAATACAAGAGTATGCAACAGATATTCTGAATGTTAATATACAACATTGTTGACACAATACTTCAAGATGTTGCATGACTGAGTGCAATAATCAAACATCCAATTATCATCTCAGTTTTGTGTTTTTTTTTAGTCATTTTTTGTTTGTCATTTTTATTAGTTCTTGTTTTTATTTTAATGTCTATACAGTTTAAGTTATCAGGTTATACTAAATGAAAAAGAGAAATGTTGCTTTGACAACTAGCTGAAATTGTTATTTTTATTTAATATTTATTTTTATATCTATTTTTTAGATTTTATTTATTTATGTTATACATTTTTATTGTTTTATTTTATTTCATTTTTTTTACACTAAGTAATAATAACTTTTTAATAATTTTTAGTTTTAGTTAACTATAATAAAACTGACTAACTGACCTCATGAGCTCCTCCACCTTGTCGTCTATATCCAGGTCCTCCTCTGACCCCTCCAGCCCGTATGACCTGGCGGCCGCCGCGCTGTTCACCGGATAACGGTTTGGCGACAGTTTCCCATTGGGCGTCGCCGCAAGAGCATCCCGCCCGTTTTGTGCCATGGCGACCAGAGAGACCGGTGAGGGTAAGACGGCGGGTGGAGACGTGGCGTAACTGTTGCTAGGCGACGGCGATAAATTACCATGGAACTGCGTTTGCGTCGCTGTGGAAGTGGTGGAGGAGGTCGCCATGGTGGCATTGCTAGTGTTGTTTGAGGTGGGTGTAGTGCTGGAGGTGGTGCTGTTGGTGGCGTTGGAGTCAGAGGGGCCGCGCCGGCCGAACTTGTCCCCGTGTTCGCGGTCGAGTCGCTCCAGGGTGTCCAGCGCGTGCACGATCTCGGGTTTGGTCATACCTGTACGCCGCAGTCTCTGGAGCAGGTCGATCTGTTCGATGGTGAAGCGTGGCTCATCTGTGTAGTGAGACATTCTGACGGGACACAGAAGGAAATGTTATTGAACACAACACACTTAAATCACATGTGCATCAATGACTGTTATAGGAGAGCGTTTATGAATGCTGATAGAAGGAACAAACAGATGCTACATTTAGAAATGAAAGTTTGCATTCTGTGCAGTACATACTGTATGCTCTCTATCATTAGCCAAATATTTTGAAAGGAAATATGCAACATTTTGACACATTACCTCAAAATGTTAAGTAATGTATATATTTGTCATGCAAATATTGTCATATATCAAATTTTAATCCTAACAACTAATTCTGCATTCTGAACACTTAGTCAGGGAGTAAAAATACATATAATAATAAAATTATATATATAATATCATTTTTTTACATTTTATTCATCAGAGAATCCTGAAAAAAATCATCACAGGTTCCCTAAAAAAATATAGTAAGGTGCAACTGTTTCCAACATTGATAATAAATCAGCTTTGCATCACAGGAATGAATTCTATTTTGAGGTATATTAAAATAAATTAAAATAAAAAACAAAAACACAATTTTAAATTGTTATAATATTTTAGAATATTACTGTTTTTCTCTATTTTCAATCAAATAAATAAAAATACTACATTTCAAATTATTTGTCATTATTTAAAAACAAATTGCCATTTAAAATCCTTTATTTATTATATTTCTCCACTACTAAAACAAAAGATACTGTGCAGTACTGTGCACTCCCTACTATTGTAAAAAGGAAGTAAAACCACAGTATGCAACAATAAATATTTCAAACGTTATGCAACACTTTATGGTAAATAAGCACATTTTTGCATAATTCTTTGACATCTAATTGACATTTTTAAAATTAAAACTTTAGAGTTGAAGTCAATGCATTGCAATCCAGTATCTTTGCACAATGCAAAAAAACACTTTTGCAACTTTAGAATAAAATTATAAAATTTATATGTAATAAAGTTTAAAATGTAGGTGCCATTAAAAAAATAATAATGAAAAAAAAATTTAAAACAAGTCAAGATGTTAAAAATAATAGATTGTTGCTTTTGATTTATTTATCTCAGGCTGTGCTGTTATCATAAATTGGCAACTTTATGGTAAATATAAGCCTATTTTTGTATAAATATACTTTGACATCTAATTGTCATGATTATGAGAAGTCATTATTCATTGCACTTCAGCATCTTTGCACAATGCAACAAACACTTCAATTACTTTTAAGACTGGTTGTCTTTAATAAAAACTGATTCACAAATGACTCTCAACTGCATTAGTTAATGTTTATATGGTTTAAATCAACCCAATGACTTGCTTACTGAACTGTTGAGAGCTTATACTAAGTTAACAGCTCAATCTTTTTTTTTTTTTTTTTAGTCTGGAACTATCACACTGTAAACAGAACGTTAAGTGCATTGCATTGTGGGACACAGGTTGTACATTTACTTCCTTTGCACACTTTTCGAACGCATATTTTCTGTAAGAACAGTAGGAAGGAACAACCCTAGAATTCACTCAAACATGTGAAGACTTGGATCCTAAGACAAACGAATGAATTATCATAATTTGGAGTGCTCCGCAGTCGAGTTATGGCAGTCGAGTTATGATGATAAAAGCAGGATTCATCTGACCTACTTAAAATTCTGTTTATCCAAGACGGCTTTCATCAACAAGCACGAGCAATTACTGTCGCTGTTGTCAAGGAAACCATACCACCCAATGACGGATGGCGTTTATGTAACTCCAGATTAAAGCGCAGAATGCAAATACGGAGCACGCTTTGTTTAACCTTCTAATCTGGAGCACATGGTTTTATATTAAGCTAATGGTTATGCATAGTCGTATTAATACCAGGCAGTAATAGATGACTTGCCAACCAGGTTACAGGTTACTGTTTAACCGTGTTCTTTTCGCTGCAGCTATTTTGTCCTCTACCAGGTAACATGGGCGATTAATAACAGTGATGCTTGACTACTAATAATCATTCTTTATGAATGGAAAAGACTGGTGACCTAGTGGCCTTGTGGCAACTACTCTTCTAACTTAACCATCCCAGTATCACAGCTGGTTTGCTGCGAAATTCCTCACCGGTTTGGAGTTTTCCATTATACCAGACCTACTATATTTACACAAGTTAACCGTTAACCTTACACCGCTGGAGCCAAAGCACTCACCGCTAAAAAAGGGCTCAGTGAGCTCTCGTACAGCATAATTGCTTCCACTTAGATCTCAGATGATCCTTATAAAAGTCTGTGATAGGAACGTGGCAGCCACTGTGGGTTTCTAAAAATATATCACTGCGAGGCTTTGACTGAGGCAGAAATTGTGTGCGCGATGAAAGATACAAAACGCTGTCGCCATCATGAGAAGCCCTTTTGTCATGCATGCGATCCTCCTCTGACGTCTCTTAACATGCACAGAGGGTCTCACCCATAAGCCCTGCTGCATTAGTGATCATGTGGCATTAAATGCTGCAGGCGTTCACTGCAGGGCTCTTTATGAGGGCACAGCTGCAGAGACTGCAAGTCAAGGGTGCAGTCCTGCACCGCATGCACACGTGCATCAGCTCATCTGACTGCATCCAGACAAGTCAAATGAGTTCATAGAGAGCTTTAAATAATAATCCACATGAGAATCCATGTGCCCTTCTTCTTTTCATTTAATAACTACTGCTTGTGTAGACGTGGTCATCGTCAAACACCAAATTAGACTGAGTTATGCAGGACGGAAAATGTGTTTTTTGCACTATTAAAACTTGACATTCCAATATCTGCCTGTTTGTACAATGTTCTCCGTGTTTGATTTCTAAAATCTAACAACAAACAGCAGTACATGCTATAGCAAACTTTATATAAATAATTATTAATTTCATTAATGGTTACAGAGTTATGGTCAGGCACAGGTTTTATGACTTAAAAGTGTACATTTAACCTTTAAACCCCGAAACATCTAAAACACCACAAGTTAATATACATTGAAACGGGGACAAGATGCATTTTAACAGCTTACTTGCTTATTTATTCATTTAGGTGTTGCAACAGACTTCAGCGGGAGCTTCTATAAATAGTTGTGTGCATAAAAAGATGTATCCCAAGAGGAAGGAAATCTTTTTTCTGTGCATCTGAAGGCTCCTCACATACTCAGACAGATACTGGAAACTCAAGTTATGAATGCAGATCAGAACAAGTCCATGCAGCAAACTCGAGATCAATGAGAATTTTTAGCAAATCACTTTCATGTAACTTCATTTCAGTCTATGCATTGCACGTGAAGGAGCTTCAGACTGTGTTTAAAATATGGGTATTTTCTAAATGCATGTCATATGATAGTGATAAAACCACAGACATACGCCCATCATCTCTGTGCATGAAAACTAACAGCATATCCAGCATTAGAAAAACACCTCCAGCGTGCATGCGAAATGTAAACATGCATACATTAAACAAGCACTTATTTAATAACAACTCACATTTCAACCTATATAAACAAAAATAAGTTTTGCACCACTTATCTATGTCCTGACCTTTGCAAACAGACAGCAAGGGGGCTTTAAATGAACAGCACACATACTAAATAAATCTCAACGAGTTATTTACATAAGTTTTTATAAATATTCATCAGTAAATATAACGAATATGCACAAATAAAAACATGAGTTCAGCACTTTCACACTAGAAAAACGCTACATAACTCATTAACTGACAATTATATTGCTAAATAAACTACCTAGACATGTAAACAAGCCTACGAAGATTTAAACTAGACGCACATGTCGATTAAAATTAAATCACGAAGCGTGTTTTTAACAAGATAAACAAAACGAACTGAATTATCCAGGCGGCTAGTTAGCTTAGCACGAGCCAGCACAAAACTGACTCTCCTCAGGGAAAAAATCCCATTTCTTACCTGGAATGAGGAAAACACGCAAAATCTCAACGCAGCAGATCATTTAATGCGCTCTGTCAGGCGATGAAAATGATATTTTATGTGATGTTGTGAGGAAGACTCGCCCTGACTGACTGACTGACTGACTGTCTTTGTCTGACTGACAGCAGCCGCGCTGACGTCACGCCGCACGCCTAGGCTCGACTCGGGAAATGTAGTTTTTCGCGGACGCGACGCCATAGAGAAAACAAGAAGCAAATGAAAACGTTTTATAAACGTTTAATAAACGTTTTAATAAACGTTTATTCAGTCAGACTGCAGAAAACAACCGGGGAGAGAGCGTGCGAAAGACGCAAGTTTCCTTAAATTAACTTTATAATACGTAAAGGTGTGTTTAAAGTTAATTTACATAAACAGTTGTTTGAGGTCTGAGGAGGACAAACATAAAATGGACATAATATCTTCAGGTAACGTTACTCTTCAGGTTCTCCTTACATTAAATGAAAAAGAAACAAAGAAAAGTGTTATAAAAAGTTATAAATATATAGTAGTGTTTTATGTTCATTTGCTTCTACCATTTGCTCTTTTTGCATTAACTGTCACTCAGACTAATACAATAATACAATAACAATAATTTCTCAAACATTTATTACAGTATATAGTGATAAATTTAACATTTACTTAATTCGAATGAGATGACTGGATGCTTTCAATTTATTCCCCATGTCACCAACTGAATTGCAGTGGTCACACGATTTAAAATATTGTGAGTTAAAGGGTTAAGTCTCCACCCCAAAATGAATAAAAAAAAAAAAACGATTTTATTTAACAATTCCCCTCCTCCGCGTCAGCGTAGCGCCATTTTGGAGAGTATCTGCTGAGCGCAAACTGCGTACGCCGTTCTGTGTCAGCCGTACCACATGGAGACGTTTTCTACGTATATTTACGCTTTGATTGAAACGAAAACAGCGTATCCGGCGTATGCACTTTGTGTCCGGCGGATACTCTCCAAAATGGCGCTACGCTGACGCGGAGGAGACGAATTGTTGAATAAAATCGTTACTTTTTTTCTTTGCGTACAAAAACTATTCTTGTCGCTTCATAAAATTCAGATTGAACCACTGATGGCAGATGGACTATTTTGATGATGTCTTTCATACTTTCCTGGGTCTTGACAGTGGTATTTACCTGGCAGACAATGGGACAGTCACAAACCTCCCGGTTTTCATCCAGAATATCTTGGAAACTAACTGTGTTCCGAAGACGACCTTTTTCGGGTGTGGAACCACATGGGGTAAGTAATGATAAAATTTTCATTTTGGGGTGGAGTAACCCTTTAAGCTACAAACTCCAGCATAATGCACAGTGTTCCATCCAACATGTATTTTGAGTTGCAGCTAGTCATATTAATAGAGTGTCTCAGTAGTTAGCAGTAAACCCGTTACCGGTTAGCTCTGAAGATCCGATCTGAATCAAAAGATTCAACCGCTCCGAACTTCCGATCTAAATCAAATGATTCGCGATCCGCGCTCCGAACTTCCGATCTGAATCAAAGGATTCACGAACCGCTTTGAAGTTGTTGTCTAAATTAAATGATTTACGATCCGCGCTCCGAAATCCCGATCTGAATCATTCGGGATACGCGCTCTGAAATCCCGATCTGAATAAAATGATTCGCGATACGCGCTCCGAAGTTCCGATCTGAATCATTTGAAGATTCATTTGATTTAGATCTGAGCTTCAGTCAGTTCAGATCTTCAGTCAGTTCAGATCGGTTCTTATCGCGAGTCATTTGATTGAGATCAGGATTTTGAAACTTCGGAACACGTATCGCGAATCATTTTATTTAGATCGGAAGAGCGGGTTTGTGAATCCTTTCAGATCAGAACTTCGGAGCGCGGAACGCGAATCATTTGATTTAGATCGGCACTTGGGAGCGGGTTCATTTGGTTCAAATTGTGACTTCGGAGCGGGTTCGTGAATCATTTGATTCGGATCGGAACTTCGGAGCGCGAAGCATTTGATTCAGATCGAGACTTCGGAGCAGGTTCGCGAGTCATTTGATTCAGATCGGGACTTCGTAGATGTTTCGTCAGTTTTTTGATTCAGATCGGCACTTCTTTCTTTCTTTCTTTCTTTCTTTTTTTTTATTAAACAGTACAAAACATCAAGCCATTAAGACAGTAGGCCTACAGTTATACAAACAAAACAAAGAAAAAAGAAAGACAGAAAGTGCACACAGATACAAATTATTTTTTATAAAAATAGAACAATAGAAAAAAATAGCAAGTGTACTAATCATGTTTTTCAAAATAACAAACAACCAACTGTATTTAGTTTGTCAAGACAGCCAGTAGAGGGCGCTGTGTCGCACTGTTAACTCTAAATGGATGGTCAACCAAATGACAATGAAATCTCTGTCCAAATGAGCTCTGTATCTGATGAATAAGACTTCTGTTTCATTGCTGTACATTAATCTACATATTATAACTCTGTAAAATGAAATAATATGCAGGAATGCTTCAGTGCCGCCCACAGTCAGGGCTGAAGATGATGTAAACTAGCATTGTGTTGTTGTTTATGTCTTATACTGTAGATTCACAGTAAAACAACATTCATGTGACCAAGACTGACAGATTTTCATCTGTGGGTGAGGCTGTGCATATTCTAACGTTTTACTGTAAAATACTGCACTTTTACTGGACCTTTTTGCCAGTTCATTCAGGTAACACACACTCTTGTGCATCACAGTTCACTCAGATTTGGTTTCTGTGCCTTTACTTACAGAAAAGTACTTTGACGGTAATGAGGTACAGATGGCAATACTATGTTTTTTAATTTAGAATGATTACTGTAGTCATGTACCATTTGGTATTTACATGGCACTCAGAATACCATTTGGTATTTATATGGTTTTGAAAGAATAACTTAGTGACCGTATGCAAGACAAGAAGTGTTGTTGCCAAACAGCTTTATAGAAACAGGGCCGTAAACACAAGACTGTGTGACATTTCTGACACTCCTGTGTCAGTGTTTGTCATGACATGCTGTCACGCTTGTGGCACTTTTACAAGACTTTGCAAACAGAAAGGCAATAATTGTGTCCTACTTCTGCTGGCTTATGTAGTCAAAGATGTTTGATTAATTTAATTTTGTTCACATGCTTCAACTTAGGGAGTGAATCTCACAAAAAAAAAAAAAAAAAGCTGTGGTCACAGTTCACCCCAAAATCCAAATAAAGCTGGCTAAGTAAATAAATAAATAAAAACAATTTTGCCTGTTTAAAAAAAATAGGACCCCCTAAATTTTCATTATAATAAATCAGATAAATCTCATTCTGATTCCTGTAATGCATCAGGATATTTTGGGAATTTTGGAATTTCCAATGGTGATTCTAATACAAAAATACTAATAAATATCAATATTTATATTATAAATATAATTACAGTTTTTTTTTTTTACAAAATATAAAAAATATTAAATTTTAAAGGTATGTTTTTATTTTATTTAAATTGGCATGAATTCATTAAAAGCAGTGCGTAAAAAAAAAGGCATTTTTCATTAAGATAATGAATCTCTTTTTACTGTTTTAATTCATTAATTTATTCATTTATTTATTTAATTTAATATATTTTTATTTTTACAGAATAAGTTCAATTAGTGGTACCAGGATGTTACAACTATTTTATTTTTTAATTATAGTAATAGGAATGGGGATAAATTATGGTGACCCTAATACAAAAATACTAATAAATATTACAAATTACAATATGTATAAATATATTACAATTACAAATGATAAAAAAATGTTAGATTTTTACAAATATTTTTTTAAAATGTGTTTTTTAAAAAAATAAAATTTAAATGGACCCTTTTCACAAGCCTGTGATGACTCGTTTTAACGGTCATCATCATCATAAATCCTTTAAACTTTTTTATATTTAGATTTTTAAAAATATGTATGTGTATTTATAACACTATACTTTGTATTATATCACCTTTTCATCAAGTTACAAAAAAAGTAGTTGACGCTATGCGAGGGTGTTTCTAATGCCGCGTCTATGGGAGGGACGGTAAATTTGACATTGTTCTCTCTTCTGACTGCCGATATCAGTCTTTCTCAATTTTTTTCCCTTGATTGAAAGTCGTGAAAACACTATCGTGTAGTTTTTCTTTGGCTATTTGGGCAAATGGGAATGCAAAAAAAATTTGTGGTACTCTCCCATTCATTGCTCTCGGATTTTACCCAACTGTGACGACTTCCGCTATGAGAAACCGGGAAATGTGAGAAAGGTCCATTGGCATAAATTCATAAAAAGCAGTGCGTAAATTAAGCTAAGTATGTACTATTTTTATTTATTTATTTATTTATTTTAATATATTTTTATTTTTACAGAATAAGTTCAATTCAGTATAACAAATGTTACCAAGAGGTATAAATATTTTACAATTTTTTTTTTTACAAATATTTTAGAATTGCAAAATGTATGCAAAATGTATTTTTTTAAAAATACACTTTTAAATATATATTTTACATGTATGTATATATTATTTTGTTTAGAATCAGTAAGATTTGTTTTTGAAAGAAATTAATACTTCAGCAAGGATGCATTAAATGTAAAAGTGATGATAAAAACATTTATAATGTTACAAAAGATGGGGTGACCTAGATATGTTCTGGACAGCTTCACTCTGATATGCTCTCAAATATTAGTTTATTTCCCTACACTGTTTTCCCTTGTCGCCAATGTTTGATCTACCTGAGGCAGAAAGTTAATTTCTATCCCAGCAACTGCTTGGGTAGTTATGACAGTCTTTTCCTCTTTTGGCGGAATACCATGGTCCAGCTGTCAGCAGGGTTCACAGACGTCTGTTTCAACCCCCTCAGCTGTTAAACGCTACGAGAGACTGAGCGCATGAGTTAAAATTAGCTCTTAGTCAACACACCGCTTCACGGGTCAGGACATAAAGGAGTGTGGGGTCTCTCCAGACGCTCTAAACTGTCTCTGCGTACCGTCTTTCCCTCATCCAGGACGTTGAATAGGCTAAAGAAGAGAGCCGGATTGATATCAACCAGATCTCAGCCTCCCTTCTTATTGGTCATTCTTTCTCTCTCTCTCTTTTCTCAGTCATCCTGCTCGCTCAGACTTGGATAGAGGACAATACAGTTCTCACAGACCGCGAGTGTTCGGACAGTCTTTGTAGGAACAGAAGACAACGTAAAGACCGGACCGCAAGAAGGAGCGTCTTTGTGATGGTTTATTCCAGGAATAGATGGACATTAAAGTGGACGTTTCTTTTAATACTTTTTTAAAGTTTGACACAAAGTCATCTGGGAACGGATACCTGTAACTTGGGACCACATCAAAAAGGTATGTTGTGTGCTTCTAAAAAAAAAATGTCATTTTAGGTTTTTAGCATCAGTACAGGAGTGTTTTTTAGTCTTTTAAGGCAAGAACTGGGTGGTTTTTGTAAACCTGTTGCTATACTCTATATGTACATAGTTACTGGTTTATATATATGTATGTATGTGTGTGTGTGTGTGTGTGTCTGTGAGTGTGTATGTATATACACAAACACACACACACACACACACACACACACACGAACATGAATAAATTGCAATTAATAAATTAAAATATATGCAAAATTGTGTGTGTGTGTGTGTGTGTATATATATATATATATATATATATATATATAATTTTTAAATATGTATTAATTACGATTATAAGAGGTTATTTTGGTATGTTGTTTCTTTAGTTGCAATTAATAAATTAAAATATATGTAAAATTGTATACATATATAGAGAGAGAGAATTTATTTATATATTTATTAATTATGATTATAAGAGTTTATTTTTGTATGTTTTTAATGTTTCTTTCATTGCAATTAATAAATTAAAATATGTAAAATTGGATACATACATATATAGAAAGAGAATGTATTTATATATTTATTAATTATAATTATAAGAGTTTATTTTTGTATTTTTTCATGTTTCTTTCATTGCAATTAATACATTTAAATATATGTAAAGTTTATTTTATATATGTAATTATATATATATATATATATATATATAGAGAGAGAGAGAGAGAGAGAGATTTTTGTATGTTTTTCATATGTTTCTTTTTACATTTTTGTTCACTATTTTGTGTTAGGATTTGTTTATATATGAATATACACACATTATATATATATATATATATATATATATATATATATATATTACAATTATAAGAGAGTTTATTTTTTGTATGTTTTCCATATGTTTCTTTTTACATTTTCACTTTTTGTTCACTATTTTGTTTTTTGCTGTTTTAATTCTTCTGAGAAGCCATAACGACAAGTTATTTTTGTGCCAACTTACCTCATATAGTGTGCCGACATGCCTTGTTGCATTTCTAAGCAATCAGATTTATGATTTTTGCCTTGTGGATGATGATTTGGATTAAAAAAATCTATATCTAGAGACTTGGGAGTGGAATCTTTTAACTTGGTCTAGTAAAAACCACCTGGCAAATAGATAAAACCATTTAAAAACCACTTGGAATGCTTTACAAACCATATATCAGTGCCCACTCTTGCAAGAGTTAGTTTTGCAGGAAGTATCAGAATCTAGTTTTATTTATGTTTATGTACATGGTGACCATGTAGCTGAGATATTTGCTCGTCTCAGACTTCATTGCAAGTAGGGGCAGCTTTCAGGAAGCGCTTCATCAGATTGCACTTAGTGATTCCACTTCCTACTGAAGGAGTTCCTCTGACACGGGCCCACGGGAGCCGGCTGGCAGCGCTACAGCGCTTTGAAGTCGTCAGTGACAGAGATGATGTCTTAAATCAGCCTGTGTGACTCAGTATTCTCCCTGGACTTTAGGGTCTATCTAAACATTTCAGTTTTGTGGAGGACGTCCACAAAGGGAAGAGCTGCTTGTGTTTAGGCTCATGTTGAGATTTGCAAATAATGTTGGAATCTGAGTGGTCATAATGTGGAGGCAGCACACAATACCACGGTTCGCTATTACGGTCCTTTGGGAATGGTTTGTGAAAACAAACGTGTCTGATTTCTTTCATGCCCATTGGAATGAGCAGGCCAGCGTTGAATCATGGGCCGCAGTTAGCGTCTGAACTAATAACCTGACGTGCTGCGATAAGACAAGGTGCATGACATCAGCGCTCTACTTCTGCACCGCCGTGTAAGAAACAACAACAAGCTCGCACTCGTACCGTTGGGCCTCGCCTTCGTCATGACAACCAAACAGAGCCCATTTGTTTGGATGGTTTGTTTAGTTAATTGAAATGTGTTTAGTTTTTTTACAAAAAGCATTAAGGTTCCAAATGTCAGTTAACTGTTTATTGAGTTTACTAAAACAGGCACTTATGAAAAAGTACATAATAAGTTATTTATTGAAGTACTTGGAGAACTATGTAAATACATTGAATATGAATCATTCAGTACCATAGTATGCATCAGAGTACTATGGTTTTAGAACCTGCAGTATGGTAGTCAACCAAAGTAACATGGCATTTGAATACGATGTCATTTTGTACTATGGCAACCATAGTTTTGAGCATGGACCATGGTAGTACCATGGTGTTTTTTGAAGTATGAATGTGTATGGTACCATGGCATGACCAATGCACATGCTAAACCCATGCTATATGAATATGGTTATCATTGAGTGCCACAGTGTATATCAAAGCAAAATGGTATCGCTTTGTGTTTGGGCTTGTTCTATACCATGGTATTCTTTGCAGTTCCTTTGAGTACAGTGTACTGTAAATGCACTACTGTTCAAAAGTTATTCATCAAGGGTGCATTAAATTGATCAAACGTGGCAGTAAAGATTTTTATGTTACAAAAGATTTTAATTTTGAAAAAATGCTGTTCTTTTAATCAAAAAACCCTTTGTATTTATCAAAAAAATGTATCATTCCACAAAAATATGAAGAAGCACAACTGTTTTCACCATTAATATTAATAAGAAATGTTGCTTGAGCAGCAAATCAGCATATTAGAATGATTTCTGATCATGTGACACTAAAGACAGGAGTAATGATGCTGAAAATTCAGCTTTGATTTGCAGGAATGAATTACATTTTAATAGATATTCAAATAGAAATCAGCTATTTTAAATTGTAATAATATTTTACAATATTACTGTTTTTACTGCGTTTTTGATCAAAGAAATGCAGCCTTGGTGAGCAGAACAGACTTTTAAAAGCTTAAAAAAATCACCTGAATAGTAGTGACTATAGCAGTCACATTTTATGTCCACAGACATTGGTTTTTTAATGGCTCTGAGAATTAGTTTGCAAACGACCCATTATAAACCAGGGAAGTGTGTTTATTTTTAAAGGAGCTGTGACATCGGGCATGTATAAAATGTTAAACTCTTCACCTGTTAGTACTCAAGGCTGTGTAGCGTCAATCTTCACTCCTTCAGGAAGGGTGTGTGTCTCTAAAAATGACACAGTCGTGGGACGCAGAATTAACATTATATCATTACAGCCAAAGCAGGCTCTGTGGTGAGGTCATCCCTCTGCTGCAGCCCACACCTATTGTCAGAAAAAAATGTGGCGACGAGCCAAAAGCATTACTGCAGACGCTGAGAGATCTGGTATCGCTTGTGGCTTTTGCTTTTTCTGCAAAAGTCTTCCAAAGCAGAAACCTCTGGATATGTTTTTTTCCTGATGGATTAATTGTGACATATTATTAATTACTAATTTGATGTTTAGTTTATTCATTAATCAAAAGTGATTTGAGTACACTTTTTTGCTGAAGATGTAGGTGAGTTTGTTTCTTCAGATTTGGAGAAACGTACCATTGCATCACTTGCTCACCGATGGGATCCTCTGTAGTGAATGGGTGCCGTCAGAATGAGAGTCCAAACAGCTGATAAAAACATCACAATAATCCAAAAGTAATCCACACCACTACAGTCTATCAGTTAACATCTTGTGAAGCAAAAATCTGCATGTTTGTAAGAAACAAATCCATAGTTAAGACTTTTTTTTTTAATTCAAACAATTCATCTATCTATAATATTGCTTCCTCCAGTGAAAAGGTAATCTTGTCTGAATCAGGAGAGAAATATGCACAGATCAAGCACCGTTTGTTGGTGGATTTTGATTTGAGAGACAACAGGGGGAAGACTTCTGAAAGCATTGTTATGGATTATGGAGTGATATTCTGCTTTTATCAGCTGATTGGACTCTCATTCTGACGGCACCCGTTTACTGCAGAGGATCCATTGGTGAACTATTTCTTTAAATCTCTCTATTACTATTCACTGCATGTTTCTCATCTTATTGTGGACAATTATTTATTATTTTTCCAGCAGAAAAAATCTCTAGTATCATCATAAATACCGTTAGTTTGATATGAGATTTTAATCACTTTAACTTATTTCCTCCATCCTGTTTTACTGTACGAGGGAAATGACATCATCTTCCTTCCATCAGAAAGGCATCTGTGGATCTGGTCAGTCGTCCACTGTGACCGTCTATCAGAGCAGAACTATACGTCCATATGAAAACATGCTTATCAGTATCATTTGCTCATCAATCACAGCCGTGCAGGACAAAGGAGATCGCTGTGATATAAATGACTCCCAAAGCGTGTATGAAGCTAACACTGAAGTCATTACAGATCGAGTGTTTCTCATTCTGGGTCAGCAGATGTCTTTCTGAAGGAGGTGATTTTGAAGGAGCCGTTTGTGCAATGGAAAGAATGTTCCAGATAGCAGAGCTATTCCTGAGAAAAGGCACGTCATATTGCATCACTGCAAGTCTTTGCTGACCATGGGTCATTCTCAGCGCTGTCTGTTTCTGAAAATGTCAGGGATTTTGTTTTTATTATTATGGTGTTAACATGACTTTTTCAAATTTGGGTTATTGTTTATTTCCAAATAGCTATCCTGAGACTAACATTACTAAATCTAAACCCCTCGTGGAGAGTTCAAGATATTTTCACTGAACTCAGCATAGTTCTTTTTATTTATGTTTTGTTAACTGTCTAAAATTGTGTTAATTTTTTGTAGCGGTTCAAGATATACAAATGGTTACATAGTTTCAAAAGTTTATTATTCTATCTATCTATCTACCTGTCCATCTATCCATCTATCTATCCATCTATCTGTCTATTTATCTATCTATCTATCTATTGTTCTATCATTCTATCTGTCGTTCTATCGTTCAGTCTATTGTATCTATCTGTTCATCCATCCATTCTATATTCTATTGTTTCATCCGTCCATCCACTGTTTCATTGTTCCATCCATCCATTGTTTTATTGTTCCATCCATCCATCCATTCATCCACTGTATTAGTTATTCTGTGTATCATTCAATCGCTCCATCCATTAAATCCATTAAGTGTTCCATTATTCCATCTATCCGTCCAATATTCTATTGTTTCATCCATCCATTCATTGTTTTGTAGTTCCTTCCATCCATCCATCCATTCGTTTAGGGTTCTATCTATCTATCTGTCTATCTATCTATCTATCTATCTATCTATCTATCCAGTATTCTATTGTTCCATCCATCCATCCATTCAATATTCTGTTGTTCCATCCATCCATTTATCTATCCATCCATCCATCTATCCATCCTTCCATTGTTTTATAGTTCCATCCGTCCATCCATTGCTCCATCCGTCCATCTGTCCATCCATTGTTTTGTCCGTCTGTCCATCTGTTGGTTTGTTCGTCTGTCCGTCTATCCAGTCGTTCATCTGTTTATCCATCCATGCTGTTCTCTCTTTCTACTGTTCCATCTTCATCTATCAATTAATTTGTCCTGTCGTTCGTCCTTTCATTCTATTTATCACGTCCTACTTTTTTCCCAACTCAGGCTCCTCATAGACATCATTGAAACATTCCCCCCAGTATGCAGATTAGTGGTTAACAAATATGGGTTACTGGTGGCCAATTCTAAATCTGTTGCCCCCTAAGTATGTGGCTACAGCTTTCCAAAGTACCACTGTTTATCATGACTAAATTATTTCAACCCCATCACAATAAATTTAGAATTACAGCCTGCATCTTCCACAGAAGGTTATATATTGCACAGCTCTCTGGATACTTGTTTCTGATTGGTCAGCTGCTACATTCCGATACATTTATACATAATTTTATAAAGACTACTGTTTATCTTATTTGCGTTCAATTTGCTATAAAGACTGGCTTGACTGTATTTTACCTTTTACATTGTATTTGGGACAGTGGGCTCTGTAATGTAAATTAGAGCAGCACAGAGGTGATACAGATGAGAACGAGGCAAATTTCAGTACAGTATAAAGTACAGTATGAGAGTCTTCTTGAACTCTCACCTAAAACACATGCAACTCCACGTTTTCATCATGTGCCATTTTAAACTAGGCTGTAGTTTATGATTCCTATTTTTATATGCACTCTTCAACCTCTCTCTGTCCTCTCTCTATCTCTCTCTCTCACTCTCTCCTTCCCATGTAGGGTGACATCAGGTCACATTTATTAGATTAGGTTGTGGTCCTCATCATGCCAGCGCTGGCAACTCATCATCCACATGCTTGCTGAATGACAGTTTGTGCTCTAAATTAATTTGAGCACCTGCTTATAATAGTCTATTGTGTTTTCATTGGAGCACATAAACATACCATAAAATGCATTTGTCAGATGCTTTATCTGCAACTTGCATTCAAGGTGCACATATACATTTTTATCAGATTCAATGGCCATTTAAATAACATGCACTAATGAATCATTCAATTAGACCAGGAATGTGTGTTAATATAGTAAATTAGTTCATTTGCCTTTGATGTTGACTTTAAGTGCATTCAGGCACAAATAGCCGGTGTGCACTTGTGATATGGGTATTTTTAGCAGCTCACACTACAGGAAGGTACAGTAGAAAATAGCAGATGGTCAGAGCTTGTTCCGTCACAGGAAGCGTTTCGTCTAATGCATGAGTATTGTAGGTAGTGTTGTATTTCTGATGAGAACATAACTAGAGCTTTAAAGGGTAGAGTGCACTGAAAATATATGTTACAGAGGAGAATGCTTTGGTGAAATTGCATTCTGCTATGCTCATTTCAGATGTTTCTCCTAAAATACATTAAGAGCAATAAAAATTGGTCTTAATGCATTTCAGAGAAAAAAACCCATTGCATTCAATATTGACTTATTTTAAATATTTAGTCTTACTGCACTTAGTGCAAAAAAATCTGGCATATTTAAGATGCATACCTTAAAATGATGTCTTATGTACATGCTTAGACATTTTAAGTGGATGACTAGTCAAAAAAGATTCATTAAAATCAATATAGCAGTGTAGAGCTATAAAATAAATGCTTTAGGAGCAATAAAAATACAGAAATTTGACATTTGGCGTACAGCAAGTATAAATCCTACTTTTAATAAGCATTTAAAACTTTCCAGTTAAAATTTCTAAAAAAAAAATCCTCAAAACGTAATTACATTGCATACAATATTGAGACTTCAGAGAGTGCATTTTAAAGGTCCCATGTTATCAAAACTGAAATTTCCTGGCTTTTTTCATGATAACTGAGGTCTAGGGGCTATGTAACTACCATATAAGTTTTAAAACGGTCAATCCACAGTTAAATGCACACAGCCTGCATAAAGTAGCTGTGCCTTTTCACAAGCCGCTGTGACTTCCGTAAAAATGTGACGTCTGAACTACTCAGTCACTGCCTTTGGTCACCACCCCGAGCACCAACCACCATCCCACCCTCCTTTTGCCAAACCCACAGACAACATCGCATCCATACCATTTCTGAGCAACAACAGCACGGAAACGAGTCGAGAAAATGCTGTTCAGTCGATGGATGTCAGGAAACTACATCATTGTACAGGCTTCCGAACAACATTAATATAAGAAACCAGTGGCACGTCAGCTTTAGCCTCTTTCACACAGCGATTCCGGAAAATACACGCATAATGTGTCCCATGATTTGTTCCGGAATTGTTTCATTTGGTTCATTCACACAGTGATTTTCCAGAATCTGTGCGTGCTTTACACACAACCCGTAAAGATCCGGTAAAGACGTGACGTGTAACGTAACGTGTACATTGCACTAAACTGAAACTAAACTTGCAAACAGTCTGCGCTTCAGCGCAGTGAGGAACTCCCTGATCGCTGCTTAATTACAGTTTGCACATATTTTTTCGTCGTGAAGAGTCGCACAATAACGTGCATCATCACTACAACATTGGTTCTGGCTTTAGTTCACACAGCGCTCGTTCCCGGGACTGACCCCAGCAATGTTACTAGGTTCCCAATCGGGGATCGTTCCTGGTGTTGTGCCCATTTTCAACCCCCTGCAAAATTATTACTCCCTCTCATTGAAATTGCTACCTGATTGCCTAATCCTAACCCCACCCCTAATCTTAACCCCTCCCCACCACCTAATCCTAAATCTACCAATACTAGGGGGGTAGTAATCTGGCAGGGGTCGGAAATCGCCACAACACCGGAATCAATCCCGGGACGTGTTTGCATCCACACAGAAGGCACTCTGGCAAATTTCTGGCAATTTTCCGGAATCAATGTGCAGTGTGAAAGGTGCTTTACTAAAGCAATAGTTACATAGCTTACTCACCATTCTGAAACATGCTGTTGAGTATTACCAAGCCACAGCAGGCTACAGGATACGTGATTACAGGATACAGGATTACCTGTGGTTGGCCTGGCCATGCGTCACTCAAAAATCAACAGGCCAATCAGAAGAGAGGCTCATGAATATTAATTAGACAGGCCAAAATCGACCTGTTCCTGTTCCTCCTAAGAGAGGAGTTGTAGAATATATATTGAGATGGTTTTTGGCACCTATACTGCAAATATATATTCTTAAGGACATCAACAGCTAAAATAAACCCCCAGAAAGGTGTACAATATGTGACCTTTAATCATACTGCACTTGGCTGTATTTTTCCACTAGATTTTGGCATAGAAATATGGTCTGTTTTAAGATACATTAGTCTTAACAAGTTTAAACAACTCATTAAAATTTAATTGTGACCTGAAATGAAATGTATTAGTAGCTGAAATCTCTTCTAATCTCTAGAGGAGACACAGCTCCAGGTTTTTTCCCGCAGGAGAAACGTCTGAGAAGACACCTAAGTAAATGACCTTTTGCTTTCAGTTTTTGCTCTAATTGAGAAACAATTAAGACATTTGATATTTAATATGGGTTAATAACTTTGCAGGGATTATATCGGGCATTTTCAGAAAATAAAGCAAGATATATCCTTCATTAAAACAATGAACATACATGTGCACTTCATTCTCTCTCTCAGAGAGGGCAGGTACAAATAGTACAGTTTGTCTGATGTGTTAAAATAATGACCGTATGATGTGCTTAATTTTGGCAATCATATGATCAACACAAATGCAGCGCGTCAGTTTGTGCCAGATGGATCGTCAATGTGAGAGTTTCTCTGCCCTTATTTAGTCACAATCCACCAGCCTTCACACGCCGCAGACAAACTCTGACGTTTTCCTCAAGAACTGGGGATGATTGTGTGTCTGTGTGGGTTCAGCTCTGTCTCTCTGTGTGGTGGAGGATGGGGGAGGAAATATTTACACAACTGTTACCACCTGCCATTATGTCGTTTACCGCTAGTTATCTGGTTGAGGTTGACATTAGTAACCAAGGAGGTCTGTAATACCTGGAGAAAGTGAGTTAGCATTTCTGTTTATTTCAATGGCAGTTCTACTAGTGCATGCCAGTTTTTGTTATAGTGAACTTAAACTATTAAATAAATAAATATAGTGAATTAAATAAATGTTTTTGTAATGTGAAATAAAACAGTTCCTAAATATTTTAAAGAATATAAAAGCTATTCCTAAATATTACAGAAATGAGAAGTGTTGCCTTGGCATATAACTGAAATAAGTTTAAATTAAAAATAAAATAAAACTAAATTAAAAAACTATTGATAAATTAAAAAAAAAAAGACAAAATCATATAACTAAAAGCTTTTTCAAAATATTAATAAATGAAAGTATATCAATAATACTAAGCCATCTTTGTTTTTATTTTTGTAAAAGATGATTTTATAGATAAATAGTTAATTTTACAAAAAATAAAATAAAATGAAGTATAAATATTTGATGAAAAACTTAAACTAAGTCAAAATTAGAAATGTTGCCTTGGCATCATTTAGACATAAATCTGAAATAAGTTAAAATGATAAATGAAATGAAACTAAAACTGAAATAAAAATAAAAACAATATATTTAAAATTTATGAATAAATGCGTAAACAAACAAACAAACAAACAAAAAGCTTTCCTGTATATTTCAATGACAGTTCCACAGTTAACTAAATAACAATAATAATAATATTTAATAACAAATAATTAAAAAATAATAAGATTAAAAAAATAAAAACATAATGATAATAAGCTGAAATAAAATTAAACATTAGATTAAATACTTAAGCTAAATGAAAAATAGAAATGTTACCTTGGCTAAGTTAAAGTTAAAAAAAAAAAAAAGAAATTTACAAAAAAATAAAAATAAATAAATAAATACAAATGTTAAAAATACTTTGATTTAAAATAAAGCAGGAATATATATATATATATATAAACAAAAGCTTTCCTGTATATTTTAATGACAGTACCACAGTTAACTAAACTATTAAAATAATAATATTTAATAACAAATAATTAAAAAATAATAAAACATATATGATAATAAGCTGAAATAAAATTTAATATTAGATTAAATACTTAAACTTAATTTATTAACAATAAATTAAAAATAAATAAATAAAT
The DNA here is from genome assembly GCA_012976165.1 of Labeo catla. Taxonomy (NCBI): domain Eukaryota; kingdom Metazoa; phylum Chordata; class Actinopteri; order Cypriniformes; family Cyprinidae; genus Labeo; species Labeo catla. Next base: position 480,286 of record VONZ01000185.1, on the reverse strand, counting down.
ACAAATGTTACAAATGCAGGAAAATAAGGCAGGAAAACATCAAATATAAAAATGAGAAGTGTTGCCTTGGCATATAACTGAAATAAGTTTAAATTAAAATATTTAAATTACTATTTAAATTAAAAATATTCAAAATATTAATCAATAAAAGTATATCAGTAATACCTTTGTAATAGATTATTTTTATAGATAAACAGTGAATTTTATATAAAATGAAGTATAAATATTTGATGAAAAACAGAAATGTTGCCTTGGCATCATCATTTATCACAAAATGATAAATGAAATGAAACTAAAACTGAAATAAAAATAAAAACTATATATTAAAGAATGAATTAATAAATAAATAAACAAACAAAAGCTTTCCTGTATATTTCAATGACAGATCCACTAGTGCATGTCAGTGTTGTTAAAGTTAACTAAACTATTAAAAAGTAAATAAATAAATAAAAATATAATAAAAAAAATAAAATAATAAAATGTAAAAATACAAAATTAAAAAATGATAATAATCTGAAATAAAATGAAATATTAGATGAAAAAATAGAAATGTTCCCTTAGCTTCTAACTAACGCATATTAAAATACTAAAATTACTAATAAAAAATAAACTGATATAATAATTAATAAAAAAATGTAATAAATACATAAATAAAAATATAAAAAAATATGTCTATTTAAAAGAAAAGCGTGAAAAAAATTAAATATAAATATTAGATGAAAAATGTAAACTAATGAAAAATGCAAAGTGTTGCCTTGGCATATAACTGAAATAAGTTTCAATTAAAATTTAAATTTAAATTGCTACCTGAAATAAAAATATTGAAAATATTAATAAAGAAAAGTATATAAATAATACTAAACCATCTTTGTTTTTTTATTTTTGTAATAGATCATTTTTATGGATAAATATTTCATTTTATTTATTTTTTCCGTTTAATTTAATGAAATATGCATGGTAGACATGAGCCGGTTTTTGTGATCCCAGATTAGCCGTACTGTTTTGCCAACAAAGAATGTTGAGTGTGTATCCGTGTGCATCAAGCTCCAGCGGTATCCATTACTAAATATAAACGAAGTGCCAATGATGTTTGCCCACCTCTGCTGAAAATACCCCGAGAATCTGAGGAATTAATTATCACAGGAGCTGCAAGTAACCGGCGCTCATTCACGGCATTCGGCCATTTAAATTTCCCAGGAGGCACGCCTGCAACAAAACCGATAGCTGTGAAGTTAAACATTCTTGATCGGATTGGTGGAGAGTATGAGTGTTTCTGGTGTCTCCTGTGCACAAGTGTGTCTCTTGCTATAAATACTGCTCAATTTCAGCAAGGAGCAGCTGCGTAAAGCGCCTGGGGAGCTCTTCAGGAGTGAGGTGCATATTCTCAGTGTAAATATAAGACAAACTCTCATTTATATCTCCCAGCTGCCTCCGTCTCCAATAATAACAGAGCTAAGGTCACCCTGAATCTCTCGGGCATAATCAAAGTTAAAAATACGCCCGTCTCGAGCTCGAGAATTGAGGTTTGTGAAAAATTGCAATAGATCGAACTCTCATCTAAATGACTGTTTGGGACGGCATCGGTCTGTCGACAGCGTCTGTCTGTTTTTTGGATTTCATCATAGAGGACATAATGAATGCTTGCGTGTATACAAGTGTTGTCATTGCTATTTTGGACGGCGATTGAATGTCATAACAGAAGCACAACAAATCAAAGTCGCCATCGAAATGAAAACACTCCCATGGCCGCAACTGAACAACACGCTTCTATAAATAACACAAATACTTTCTGCAACAATTCGTCTGCCAGGGTTTTCCTGTCTTTGGTTACTTACTGGTTTCAACAGAGTCACTCCAAACTTTGTCCAAAAGCCTGACATTAACTTTGAGATTGATTATTAGTGTTTATATTATATCTGTCTGTCTGTCTGTCTGTCTGTCTATCTACATATGTATCATATTAATATAATTTATTATACACTTTATATAACAATAAAATACAATAAATAAAATATAATAAATTACTAAAAATGTTATAGAATGGAATTGTATTTTTCCTTTTTAAAAAGAAATATATATATATAAATTAAATAAAACTATTAAAAATAGTATATTAAATATGTACTTAATGTAAATATACATAATTATGTACAATAAAATTGTGATTTATTGTTTTTGAATATTATATATATATATATATGTGACCCTGGACCACAAAACCAGTCATAAGGGTCAATTTTTCCAAATTGAGATTTATACATCACCTGAAAGCTAAATAAATAAGCTTTCCATTGATGTATGGTTTGGCCAACATACAACTATTTAAATATCCGGAATCTGAGGGTGCAAAAAATCAAAATATTGAGAAAATCACCTTTAAAGTTGTCCAAATAAAGTTCTTAACAATGTATATTACTAATCAAAAATTAAGTTTTGATATATTTACAGGAGGAATTTTACAAAATATCTTCATGGAACATGACATTTACTTAATATCCTAATGATTTTTGGCATAAAACAAAAATCGATCATTTTAACCCATACAGTGTATTTTTGGCTATTGCTACAAATATACCCCAGCGACTTAAGACTGGTTTTGTGGTCCAGGGTCACACATATATACAATATATATGTATATATGTGTATAATTGAAGAGTTAATTTGAAAAAAAATTTGAAAAAAAACTCAACTCAAAAATCATATTTTTTCATTGTGCATTCTAATTAATCTCAATCAAACTGCAGCTGGGTTATTTTGATTAAATAAAAATAATAATAAAAATACAGCTAACTAACACAATAAAACATAATAACATGATTTTTGAAATTTTTGAAGAAGTTATCTGTTTTTGCAAATAAACTCTTCATATGCAGACACAAAATATATCTGTATATAAATCTATATATTATAATATACACACATATATATATAAACGCACACAAAATATATCTACAAACTGTTTATTAATAATACATAATATTATTCCACATTTAATATGTATATTTTTTGACGGTATCAGATATCATACACAAAACATCAAATACAAAATATACATACATTTTTTAATAAATATCTATATAAAATGATATCATTTCAATACTATATATACTATGTATATATAATTAATAAGTGGTATACATATTCAGGGTAGCATTTTAATGATAGATAGAAAATCTAAAAAAAAAAAAAATAATACAATAAAATAAAAAATATATATCACTTTTAATAGTGTTATATATATTCAAGTTAATATTGTCATTTAATAGTGTTAGATATCATACACAAAATATCAAATACAAAATATACATTCATTTTTTTATATATCTATATAAAATGTTATCATTTCAATACTATAATAATTAATTAGTATACATATTCAGGGTAGAATTTTAATGATAGATAGAAAATCTAAAAAAATGTCAAATAAAATAAACTAAATATATATCACATTTAATAGTGTTAGATATCATACACAAAACATCAAATACAAATTTTCAAACATTTAAATTTTCTTAAATATATATATACAAAATTTTATAATTTGAATAACATTTATTACACTAACATATATTTACACTATCAGAAAAAGCAATGAACTATTCTGTTCTATATTTTTACATTAACAATGTCATCAATATTCTATTTATTAAAGTCAAGTATGAATCTCATCAAGTTGTTTTTAAGCATTTTACATTTATTCCAAAATAATAACTCAAGGCAGTAACAATTTCAACATGTTTTGTGTGTGTGTGTGTGTGTGTGTGTGTGTGTGTGTGTGTGTGTGTGTGTGTGTGTGTGTGTGCACCTGGTATTTATCACGTTATGGGGACCAAATGTCCCCACAAGGATAGTAATACCAGTAAATTTTGACCTTGTGGGGACATTTGTGAGGTCCCCATGAGGAAACAAGCTTATAAATCATAGAGATCACAGAATGAGTTTTTTTGAGAAAGTAAAAGTGTGCACAGTCTCCTGTGAGGGCTAGGTTTAGGTGTAGGGTAGGTGTAGGGCGATAGAAAATACGGTTTGTACAGTATAAAAACCATTACGCCTATGGAATGTCCCCATAAAACATGTAAACACAACAAATGTGTGTGTGTGTGTGTGTGTGAACTTATGTTCAGCTTTTCTTTTTAATAGTTAAATATTTATGAATTTTTTGGATCTTCAGTAATCAAAGCTATAGACCAGTTATCTGTTTGTAAACATTCGGAATGCACGCGCAGCATGGTTGCAGAAAACCTGGGACGTATAGACTTTACGACCAGAGAATTACACAGACACGGTACAAAATACTTAAAAAGAGTATAGGTTATATTGATTATGTGTCATTTTCAAAATGTTATTCTCACATTACAAGAGCTTGTCACCCAGCGATAAGCACTGTTATTCAACCAAATTGACGTTAGATAGGGGGATAATCTTACAGATCTGAAACAGGGATGACATTTTTTTGTGGGCGGTTCAAGTGGCAGTCTATGGAGCCATGGAATAAAAGAATAAAAAAAAGTACATTTGATTTTATATTTCAAAATTCTGACTTTATTTTCGCAATTCCAAGATTATATCCAACTTGTCATTCTCTTTTTTTTCCCCTTTGGCTCAGAGTTTATATCCCACACTTCTGCCTTTTTTCCCCCCCTCAGAATGAACAAACTCACTAGTTTTGTTAAATGGAGTTATAAAGTCAGAATTAGGAGATATAAACTTGCATTTGTGAGAAAAAATATCAGAATTGTGAGATTAAAAAAAAAAATATATATATATATATATATTATGTAGAAATGTTAATAGTAATAGGTTTAAATAATATTTCATGCTGTAACTGTAGGGCTAATACAATACGTCCCCTATGAACAGCATATGTGAATATTATGCAGACCTATTGTTTAAATCAAATTTATGCTTTAAAAGTTGAGTAATCATCACTGTGAAGAACCTTTTAAAGCCCTTTATTTTTAAGAGTGTCCGTTTAAAAGTCCGGTTTAGCTTTAAATGGCAACTGTATTCTATGAAAGTTATTTGCATTCCGATTTTGACATCAAAAGGCACAAAAATATTTTTTTACCTCTACTTGTTACCAGTGTTTTCTGCAACCACTATACGTGCGCAGCTGCAAGTGACGTCACTATGACATCTACTCAAAATTGGTCTATATTGGTCACAGACACGGAAATTTACTTTAAATTTCACCAAGCTGATTACTCATTAAAAACTCCCACAGATCATGTTTTAAGTCTTATTTTGACATAACAACCCTTTGTTATGTCAAAATAAGACTTAAAACATGATCTGTTTTATCTACACTCTTAAAAATAAAAGGTTCTTCACAGCAATGCCATATAAGAACCACTTTTGGTTCCACAAAGAACCATCTCTTTCTTACCTTTTTATAATCTGAAGAACCTTCTTTCGCCACAAAGAACCTTTTGTGAAACAGAAAGGTTCTTCAGATGTTAAAGGTTCTTTAAGGAATCATTTAGACAAAACGGTTCTTCTATGGCATCGTGAAGCATCTTTATTTTTAAGAGTGTAGGTGTGTGAGTTGTTTACATACTTTTTTAAATTAGTCTTCCAATTAATGCCATTATACTGTTCATTCAGACCGATTCGGAATGCGCACAGAGGCGGTATTTGTCTCATGAGCCATTTACAGTCGATCATATCCAGTCATATCCAATCATAACACAGTGGAGGCATTGCCTCCTCTCATGTGATTTTCCCCTGTTCATTCTCAGTTATTCCCCAAAAACTCATGGCACACTATAGACCAATTTGGAGTAGACGTAACAGTTACGTCACCTGCAGCTGCGCGCACATGCACGTCCTGATTTTGCTGAGTTAGATGTCAACATATTTTGTTGACCCTGGAACAACATTTTAATCCAAAAATTTAATCTTGACCACATCCCTACACCTAAACCTAACCTTACCCATGAGTAATCCCTAAAATCAGAGGAAATGATAGATGAATGACACTGATGTACAAACACCAAACACTGATTGTAAGCCTAAACTTCACAAAAACTGTAAACTGTTTTTTTAAATCTGATTGGTTAATCGCAATGTTGTTCCAGGGTCAACAAAGATGTTGATCCAGGAACATGTCGTACTTGGTAAAATCAGGTTCTGTGCGCGCACATAGTGGTTGCAGAAAAACACGGGTAAAATCCATGGAATAAGAGAAAAAAAAACAATTTTTGTGCCTTTTGATGTCAAAATTGGAATGCAAATAATTTTTATAGAACACTGTCATCAAAGACACAAATTGAATCTAAATGCATACGTTTAAATGTACATACTATGGATGAAAACTGCTATGATTACTTTACTTTTAAAGCATAAATTTGATTTAAACAATAGGTCCACATAATATTCACATATGCTGTTAAACCTATTACTGTTAACAATTTTGCAGAACATTTATTTATTTTATCTCACGATTCTGACTTTTTTTTCTCGCAAATGCAAGTTTATATCTCCTAATTCAGACTTTATAACTTGATTTAACTCAAAAATAGCGAGTTTGCAAATTCTGAGGGGAAAAAAGCCAGAAGCATGGGATATGAACTCGAGGGGAAAATAGAGAATGCCGAGTTGTTTTTCCTTATTGGAATTGTGAGATACAGTCTCGGAATTGCAAGAATAAAGTCAGAATTTTGAAATCTAAAATCAAATTTACCTTTTTTTTTAATTGTTTAATTCCATGGCTCCGTGAAATAAAAAAAAACAAACAAAAAAAAACATAATTTTCTGTCAAAAAGCGCCACCCCTATTTTGGATCTGTAAGACTATCCCACAATCTAACGTCAGTTTTGTTGAATAACAGTGCTTAACGCTGGGTGACAAGCCCTTGTACTATGCGGAGAACATTTTGAAAATTACATCTTATCAATATAATCTATAATCTTTTTTTAAAATTAACTATTTTCTACCGTATCTGTGTAATTCTCTAGCTGTAGTTTGAATAAGTATCTTTGAATAAAAAGAGCTCAACGAATTACTGTAGTTTGAAAAAGCTTCATTCCGATTAGATTAGTTCTCATAATATTGCTCAAATCCTCAAATGTGGGGCCTTTATGATCTAATTCAACATAGTGAACTGAACATCTTGTTTTAATAATAAGTTTCATTAAGTGCTCTGATCTTCTGCAGTTTCAGCCTTGTCATCCAGACGCAGTTCTGATGGGAATATGGATGGTGAACGATGTGTGGGATTGTAGCGGAGATCTCTCTGAGATACTCTGAGGGCAGTGCTGGATCTGAGCATGAGCCAGGCCAGATAGGTTGGGTGTGAGATCATACGGGAGGCAGCGCGTAGCACTTTATCAAAAATCCTGATGTCATAGTTGAGCTCAGCGCTCATTACATCCCTCTCTCTCTCTCGCTCTCTCTCTCTCTCAGGGAAATCCCCCTCTTAAATCCGCACATGGGAACATGAGACACGAGGCTGTTGCAGATTAGCTACAAGGGCAAACTACATATTAAAATATCAAGAGTTGGCTCAGAGCATGAGACTGCAGACATTTGATATGAGAGACTTGTAGAAAATGGTCCGTTAGAAACGTACACTGTTAAAAGTTGTTAAAGAAGTCCACTTCCAAAACAAAGATTCACATATAATGTACTCAACCCCTTGTCATCCAAGATGTTCATGTCTTTCTTTTTTTAGTCGTAAAGACATTATGTTTTTTGAGGAAAACATTTCAGCATTTTTCCCCATATAATGGACTTTTTAACCTCAAACGCTCATCTTGGCTCAGGACAATTAGGGTATGTTGAAAAACTCCAATCGTATTTTCTCCCTCAACTTCAAAAATCATTTAAAAATCATCCTACATCGCTGCAGAAGTACCGACCCAGTCTTTGCAAAGTGAACATGGAAAGAAGATCAAAGACCCTTAACAAAAAAGGTAAAACAGCGATATGGGACAATTTTGAAGTTGAGAGAGAACTGTCATTAACCGGAAAACAAAAACAGTCCAGGCAGAGTAAGACAAGACAAGCGTTTGGCATTAAAAAGTATATAAATTGTATTATTTTTATTAAAATAACAGATTGTTTCGCTAGATAACACCCTTTTTTCTCGGCTGGGATCGTTTACAACCGCATTTGGGATCATTTGAAGCTGCATTTAAACTGCATTTTGGAAGTTCAAACTTGGGGCACCATATCAGTCCATTATATGGAGAAAAATGCTAAAATGTTTTCCTCAAAAAACATAATTTCTTTACGACTGAAGAAAGAAAGACATGAACATCATGGATGACAAGTGGGTGAGTACATTATATGTGAATCTTTGTTTTGGAAGAGGACTTTTCCCTTAACAGGGTTTATTGGACAAACACCATTGCAAGTACCTTGACAATGCAAATCCCATTATATACAATTGCAAATAACTGAAGCATCAGATGCACAGCAAAGAAATATATTCTTCCTGTGTGTTTTTCATCTAAAAATTCTTAAGATACATGAAGTTGAGAAGCATCTGCTAAACATTTGCTCATCTTCAGGCCATCCAAGATATAGATAGAGTTTGTTTCTCCATCAGATTTGGAGAAATGTAGGATTCCATCACTTGCTCACCAATGGATGTGAATGGGTGCCGTCAGAATGAGAGTCCAAACAGCTGATAAAAATATCACAGTAATTCACAGGTAATCCACACCACTCCAGTCCATCATCTTAACAATCTTGTGAAGGGAAAAGCTGCGTGTTTGTAAGAAACAAATCAATAACTGATACATTTTTCAAACCATTGCTTACGGTTAAGAGTCCATAATGCATAATAACACTTCCTCCTGTGAAAAAGTCACCTCATCTGAATCAGGAGAGAAATCTGCACAGATCAAGCACCATTTACAAGCCAAAACAGCTCTAAACAAACTTTTTCCACTGAATTTTTGGATTACGGATTCATATTTTGTCCAGAATCAGTGGTTTGAAGTTAAAACGTCTTCATGATAGATTTGTTTCTAATAAACACAGAGCTTTTGGCTCTCAAGAAGTTAATTGATGGACTGAAGTGGTGTGGATTACTTGTGGATTATTGTGATGTTTTTATCAGCTGTTTGGACTCTCATTCTGACGGCACCCATTCACTGCAGAGGATTAATTTGGTGAGCATGTGATATCATGCTACATTTCTGCAAATCTGATGACGAAACAAACTCGTCTACATCTTCATCAAATTTTAAATTTTGGGTGAACTGTTCCTTTAAGTGTACTCAAATCACTTTGGATTAATGAATAAACTAAACATCAATTTACTTGTCAACACACCACAAATCATTTTGCACTTTTTGCATCTTAACCTTTAAATACCTCTTCTGCACATTAGCATGCACAGTTATTATGTAAAGTACTTGTATAGTCTGTCTTAGGTTATGTGTAGTAGAGTCACTTATTTATAGTATATGTATAGTTACATGTATAGGTTTAAAAAATGTTTTCTACGTCTAGTGTATTTATGTTCATATTTATGTTTATTTATGTAGCACCGTGGTCCTGCGAGACACGACATTTCATTCCACTGTATGTCCACACATGTAGGGTAATGACAATAAAGCTTGACTTGACTTGACTTGACTTGACTTGACTTGACAAATTAGTAACTCATCTACACATGGGATATGCGATTGGGGTCAGAAAACTTAAAACTTAATTCAAAGGCAAGCCTATTCTTCTTACCATATTGGCAAATATTTTTCATTTTGATGTATTTTTCAGAAAAAAAAAGGACTTCTTAATGTATTTTTTTTTTTATGTTTAGATTTTTTAGTTTTTTTTTTTTTTAACGAATGTTTGGATATTTGTACTGAAAAATAAAAATACAGAGAAAGAGCATAATTTTTGCAGTGTGCTGAAATGATTAGAATGGTTTCATTGTTCTGTGTGTTATATTTTCAGGAGATTGTCTTTGGTGTATCTGTGGATGATGTTCGCTTCATGTTTGCTTGCATCTGCAGGTGAAGATGAGGTCCAGGACCAGCGATATGGAGGGACCAGAGAACAGACCACTGAAGCCGCTCGCTAAAATCCTCAACATTGAGAAAGAAGGAAGCAAACAGGAGCTGATGAAGAAGAAAACCAAAGCTCGTGAGGAAAAAGAGAGCAGTGAGGAGAAGTCTGTTTCTGGGACATTGAAAAAACCTCAGAAGCCTTGTGAGATGCAGCAGAGGAGAGCCGGACTGATGGACCTCTCCAAAGAAGAGCTAATCCGTCTGCTGGGAGTCATGGAGGGAGAAGTTCAGGTGAGGTTTGACTGCATCATTGTTTTCCATGGTAAGTTAGACTGAAAACATTGATGTGGGATGTCACTTTCGCTTAGAAATTGTTTATAACTTTTGAATAATTACAAATGAAAGGCAAGTGACACATTGAATTAAGCGTCGAATTTTGAAGTAGAAAGATTTAAATAGTATTTTCTTGGAAAATGTACTCCAGTAATCTTCGAAAAGCATCACTGTCATTCAACATTCAAAAAGGAATTAATGATGACAGAGGGATTATGAAGCTTTATACACTTTATACACTGATTCCATATTAATAAATAAAGATTTTACAATACAAACAGAGAGTAAACTGTAGTGTTTTGGTGCAAACTGTTGTATTGTTTTGTCAGGGTATTTGATTGTGTACTACACATTTTGGCAATTGAAATACACTACCGTTCATAAGTTTGGGGTCATTTCAATTTTTTATACACTTCTTTTCAGCAAGGATGCATTAGATCGATCAAATGTGACATTCATGACATTTATGATGCTACAAAATATTTATTTTAAAAATAAATGCTGTTCTTGTAAACTATGACGCAGCATGACTGTTTTCAATAGATAATAACAAGAAATGTTACTTGAGCATAAAATCAGCATATTAGAATGATTTCTGAAGGATCATGTGACTGGAGTAATGATGCTGAAAAATCAGCTTTGCACCACAAGAATAAATTACATTTTACAATATATTCAAATAGAAACCAGTCATTTGAAATTGTAATAATATTTCAAAATATTGTGCTTACAGAAAATGTGCATACTGCACACAGTATATGTACAATATAATGAAGAAACTGTAAAAGAAGTATGATACACAGCCAAAGTCATATGGTTATTAGTGTTCAAGTTTTATGGAAGCATAATAGCTCCCCCTGCTGGTGCACAGTGAGATTGTGACAGTTTGCACCATGACACCTGATACAAAAACTTGGAAAATTCCTTTAAAGTATTCCATTTAAATTTTTGTACATTTTTGTTTAAACCAGTTCATTTTTAGCACGTTTTTAAACAGATTGACAATTGATTCAGCAAATGATGAATGCTTGGGAAAGTATTTAAAAGTTTAAAAGGTAGTTTTTAACACTGTAAAAAGTAAGTTGTCAGTAAAGCACAGATTGTTGGAGTATGTTTTATAGGAAAATACTGTAAAATTTCATGTTTAATTCAATGTGCTACTTGCAGTTTCTTTGTAATTGTTTGTGAAATTTACTAGCAATTTCTAAGTGAAAATTGTTTTTACACCAAAAAATGTTCACTGTAGTATATTCTTAAAACAAAATACTATGGTATAACATAGATGATTTTTTTTTTTAACATGTGCTATGTTATTACCAAAGTATCATGGAAATACCGTGGCATTTGAGTATGATAAACACTCATGGTACACTCGTGTGGTATTATGGTACCACAGTAAAGCAGTGATCGTGTCCTTTAGGCCCGTGAGGATATCATCCACATGCTGCAGTCTGAGAGAACTCGACCTGAGGTTCTGGAGGCTCATTACGGATCTGCGCTTCCTGTCATACCTCTTCAAGCTCTCCAGAGAGACAGTCTGATGACCAGCAGCGACTTGATTAGAGACGATGTCTATGAGATCCCTATGATAGAGGTACCATATTAATCTCCAAACCGTTCAAACCTAGGTTTTAAGATATTGGTGTGCCAGTGCAAGCGGTTTACGATGGTGATATTCCTTCTGTCTCTAAAGCTGGACCGTTTGGAGGAGAAGCACCGTGAGACGTACAGACGTATGTTAGAGCAGCTGCTCCTAGCTGAGAAATGCCACCGACGCACCGTCACCGAACTGGACAATGAAAAGCGCAAACACGTTGACTTTATGAACAAAAGTGATGATTTCACCAACCTGCTGGAGCAGGAGAGAGAAAGGTGAGAAAACGAGCTTTACACAACATCCCATAGGAATGAATCAGAGATTTTTTAAATAAAATGTGCTCATAAAGTGGAAAAAAATGAAACAGTGACTAGAATAAACTTTTTCTCTAAAACGGTGTTATTTTAGATACTACTGTAGTTTTTATTCATATTTTGAGTTTTTTAGTCATTTTGTAGTGTAGTTTTTGTTCGTTTTTTTAAAGGTCTATATAGTTTTTATTATTTTTATTTCACTTTTATTTTTAGTTTTTCAATACATGAGAAATGTGAAATGTTATTTTATATCAGTTAATGTTTATTGTAAAGTAACAAGAAATGTTTTATGGATTTAGTTTTTAATTCAAAATAACCCTGCTCTGAAATTAGGCCGTGACAGAAAGATTAAAACTATAATATAATAATTTATATTTTTATTTTAACCATTTTTATCATGTTTTTAGACAGATAATAATTAATTCAGATGATAAATGATGATAACAGATGATAATTGATCCAGCAAATGACAAAGTTTAAGGACGTTTTTAAAAGGTAGTTTTCTACACTGTAAAAATGCATTTTCAAAAGTCATAAATAAAACAAAGGTTAACGGAGTATGTTTTTTTTCTGATTTTCTACTTCAAAATTTTAATTAAATGTTTAAAAGTTTAATTAAATGCACTACTTGCACTTTCTTTGTAACTGTTGCAAAATTTACAAGCAATATCTAAATGAAAATTGGTGTAGAAAATTGTTTCTAAGCCCTTTTTTTTGTGTAGTATCTATTGTGTAGTAACTCGTCACCGCAGTTTCATTTTAAAGTGACTACAACTATGTGATGTCAAAGCTGTGAATTGCACATGACTCTATTGGTACCACAGGCTGCTCTCAATCACACAAAGGGCCTTATAGTGGCAGATGAAGGGGTGACAGCATCAGAGAGGCCTGTCGTTATTGTGTTGTTCTTCTGAGAACGTGAAACAGGCAGATTAAGGCCCTGTCATTAGACCAGCATCATCTGAGCTATATATGGACATGAATAGATTCAAATGAACATAAATGACAACATGGGGAGCTCTGGGGCTCAGTAGCTTTTCTGGAAGCTCAGGGATCAGAGCAGCTACTTGAATAAATGTTGTTGAGGAAAAAATAAATACACATTTCACCTGAAGAAATGCCATTACTTATAAATACAGATTAAAAAATGTAGACATTATTTAAAGTACATTATTTATGCATTACAGAATTTAAGTCCACTTCCAAAACAAAGATTCACATATAATGTACTCACCCCCTTGTCATCCAAGATGTTCATGTCTTTCTTTCTTCAGTCGTAAAGAAATTATGCTTTTTGAGGAAAAGATTTTTTTCTCCATATAATGGACTGATATGGTGCCCCGATTTTGAACTTCCAAATGCGGTTGTAAACGATCCCAGCCGAGGAAGAAGGGTCTTATCTAGCAAAACGATTGGTTATTTTCATTAAAAAAATACAATTTAAATACTTTTTAATCTCAAATGCTCGTCTTGTCTTGCTCTCCCTGAACTCTGTGTATTCTGGCTCAAGACAGAGTATGTTGAAAATCTCTAATCGTATTTTCTCCCTCAACTTCAAAAATCATTTCTAAATCATGCTACATCACTGCAGAAGTACCGACCCAGTCTTTGCAAAGTGAACATGCAAAGAAGATCAAACAAAAAAAAGGTAAAACAGCAAAATGATTTTGAAGTTGAGGGAGAACATGAGATGAGAGTTTTTCCACATACCCTAACTGTCATGAACCGGAACAAAAACAGTCCAGGCAGAGTAAGACAAGATGAGCGTTTGACATTAAAAAGTATTTCAATTGCATTATTTTTATGAAAATAACCAATCGTTTCGCTAGATAAGACCCTTCTTCCTCGGCTGGGATCATTTACAACCACATTTGGGATCGTTTGAAGCTGCATTTAAACTGCATTTTGGAAGTTCAAAATCGGGGCACCATATCAGTCCATTATATGGAGAAAAATGCTGAAATGTTTTCCTCAAAAAACATAATTTCTTGACGACTGAAGAAAGAAAGACATGAACATCTTGGATAACAATGGGGTGAGTACATTATATGTGAATCTTTGTTTTGGAAGTGGACTTCTCCTTTAAATATCTAGTTTTACTTTGAAATATTATACTTTACAGTGTTTAGAAACACAAAGGTATTGATTAAGGGTGTAATTATTGCACTGCAGACTTTTTATTATCGAAATCTTTTAATATTTAATTGCACATACACTACTGTTTAAACATTTGAGGTTGGTAAGATTTTTTAATGTTTTTGAAAAAAGTCTCTTTTGTTCACCAAGACAGGACTTATTTGATCAAAAATACAGTGAAATCATACTGTCATACTGTGAAATATTTTTACAGTTTAAAATAACCGTTTTGCATTTGAATATGAAGAGTTCAGAAGCAAAAGCCTCTAAATCCATCTGACGTATTTCTTTAAAATCAGCATTTCTTTCTGGCTACTTTGTATAGGTTTCTGTGTAAGTACTGGTACTTCTGATTGGGCTGAGGCTGGAATTTAGCGAGTTTGAAGTAAAAGTATTTGATGGACGTATATGACCGAGGTGACTTTTAGCTGGTTTTGCATTTGAACTCTTCATATATTGTCCGATGTAATTTATTTCCATGATGCAATGCTGAAATTTCAGCATCATTACTCCAGTCTTGAGTGTCACATGATCCTTCAGAAATCATTCTAATATGCTGATTTCCTGCTCAAGAAACATTTCTGACATCTTTTGTTAAATTAAAATATCTTTGTCAATTTTAAACAATTCAATGCATCCTTCCTGAATAAAAGTAGCTTTTGAATCGTAGTGTATTTTTTCCCCATTTAATATTATGAAAAGCTCTCATATGCTACATACAAATGATTTATTAAACAATATATTTATCTTTGGAAAATCAGGTGACTCATAACTGGGAAATCCAAACAGTTCCTGACAGAGACAATGAGCTCTTTCATATTCTGATAAGACCCCCATAGTGGTCAACCACAGTCGCGGTCCCCTGACTTCCCATTTACCACCCTGAACTTGAGTAGTGAACAATATTTAGCTCAAACGTCTTCATAAAAATGCTTTGAATTGAATTAACCTGAAATATGCTGAAAAAAATAGAAATTTGTGTTGTACTCTAAGGTGCTGTACCCATGCAACTGTAAATGTGGTCTAAATGTAGATTGAATCTTTTGATTTTCATTTTAATTGTACTGCATTTTTAAAATAGAGCTCATTTGTGTAATGCACCATCAAAAAACGTCATGGAAAATCTATAAAAACACAATTTCTAGTTTGTTGCAGTGGCAGCGTTCAGTCGCGCTCCTTTCTTCCTTCACTTATCACTCTCATCTCCAGCCCGTGTGTTTGCACATTCCTCCCTAATTCTCTCATTTCAGAGATTCATAGCAGGTGAGGTCACGCCTGCGCCGCGCCACCTGGGACCGAACGCCGGGTTATGGCGGGGAATCCCGCCAGGAATATTAAACTGCTGCTGTGTTGAGCTTCTAGAAGCATCCGCAATGCCATTCCTCCTCAGATTACCCCTCTCGCTTTCACATGACATTTACACTTGCTGTTCTTCCTCTTGAAGTCCCACATTGAAGAAAGACTGTAATGTGAAGAGGACAGCTAGTTTTGTTCTTTGATTGACATATAGGTCAGTGAAAGACGGATGCTAATGATTTTACTGTCAACAAGTGTGTTGTGTTTCATGAAGTCAACATGGAGTCAAAAACACATGCATATTCCCTTATTGTAAATTGACTGAATCTTTTTGGAACCTGTGATACTTTTATTCTTTGATGAATAAAAACTTAAAAAGAACTGCATTTAAAAATATTATAAATATGAATCTCTATCACTTTTTTATCAGTTTAACACATCCTTGCTGAATGAAAGTATTAATTTCTTTCAAAAAAAGAAAGAAAAAACAATGCACTGACCCCAAAAGTTTGAACAGTAGGGTATATTGTTACAAAAAATGTCTGTTTTGAATAAATACTGTTCTTTTTAACCTCTTACTCATCAAAGAATCCTGAAAAAAGTATCACAGGTTTAAAGCAGCACAACTTTTAAGCATTGAAAATAAATCAGCACATTAAAATGATTTCTGAAGGATGTGACACTGAAGACTGGAGTAACGATGCTGAAAATTCAGCTTTGATCACATGAATAAATGACATTTTAAAATATGTTAAAATAGAAAACATTTTAAAATGCAATGCAATTTCACAATATTATTATTTTATATATATATATATTTAATATATATTTAAAAAATTCTACACACACACACACACACACACATATATATATATATGAAGAATTTATTTGCAAAAAACATTTTTTTTTTTACATTTTCAAAATGTTTTTATGATGTTCTCATGTTTTTATTGTTTTATTGTTAGTTAGCTGTATTTTTATTTTTAGTTATTTTTACTTTGTATCAAAATAACCCAACTGCAGTTTGATTGAGATTAATTGGAATGCACAATGAAAAAACATGATTTTTGAAAATTAAAAAAAAAAAAAAAACGAACTTTTCTGGTTTTGCAAATAAACTTCATACATAGATTAACATGGAAATGTCACATTATAGAAGTAAAATGTGAATGCACATAAGTAAAACTTAAAACAAGGCAGAGGAAGAGGTGTGTTTAATGTTTGCTGCAGTTTTCTGGATTGTTGCTAGGTGGTTGCTAAGGTGTTTTAAATAGTTGTGCTCCAATTGAAACATCTAGGGGATTTTTTTCACCCGTTTTATGATCCTCCAGGAAAATTTTATGTCTGATCGCTTAAAGTAATAGCACATCATTTGTGTCTGGAGTTGCACATCAAAGTTCCGTTCTCACTGTAGGTACGTTAGCAAACATCCCCAATTAAAATTACATCTGGAAGTTTCATGTGCTCTTGATATTCAGGCTGTAATTTAAATCGCAAGCACATTTATACTAGACACCAAGAGATGATGTCACTCTATCACCATTCGCATGATTTATGATTTATAAGTCTCACGCTGCACATGTTACAGTGGATCTGATGCTTTCGGTAGAATTTCCCAGCTGTCATCTTAAACCTCTGCCAGAAAACGACCAACTGTATCACCAAACTTCCTGCAATAATTAAATGATTCAACCTTTTTCCAAATATTGTTTGCTGAGTAATGACCTTTTCACTTATACAGTAGATTTATTTATTGTGTCAGATTTGCAT
Source organism: Labeo catla (assembly GCA_012976165.1). Lineage (NCBI taxonomy): Eukaryota > Metazoa > Chordata > Actinopteri > Cypriniformes > Cyprinidae > Labeo > Labeo catla. The sequence continues at coordinate 462,878 of VONZ01000185.1, read as the reverse complement.
TCTTGTGACAGGGCTTCATCTGACCCAAAAGTGTGACATTGTTCTCTTACAAAACAAAACTTTTCCCTTGCATTGTTGTCTGTTCCCATGGGAACACTTGGTTGCATGTGAGAAAGGAAGTAATTGGGTCATTTTATAGTTTATATGAGATGGAAATTGTGCCTTTGAAATAATACAGAGGGTTTAGCGTATTGACCGCAGGTCTAATTGACTGTTTCCTAAAACAATGTCCTGGGGAAAAGAATTAGAGAGGAAAGCTGAGAAAAACTGCATGAAAAGCTCTCGGATGGCTCCGCCTCCTTTGCCCATACAAGGGCAGAGAAGCTCTATGTTAGAGGCATGATATCACCAGCAAGTGGGGCAATGCTGTTTCACACAACATTCACCTTTCACTGCGCTCATGACATGGTTGGAATGTGATGGTTCATTCAGTGATGCTTTGAGCAGAGTAACTTCAAAAACATGTTAGGCATGGACCTACCTGGACTCCTTCCCAGCTAGATGGTGAGTTTAAAAAGAGTTTGAAATGAATGCAGTATTCATTAATGCATCTGTTTGGATATTTTATAGCGTCTACCTGCTGTCGAATGCACAAAAGCGCATAGTGAGGAAATTAGATCAAGGAATAATGACGGAAATATGCTGTAGTGTCTGGCACTTATTTCGCAAAGGTCCTCTCAACAGGGAGACTCCCGCAGAGCTAGATCAGTGTAAACATTCACCAGCATCATAGACTTTTCTTCAAGTGCCCTTGCTGGCACAGATTCCATTGTTGTGATGTGCTAGTAGACTTTTTGCCAGGTGGGAACTTTTTCCCGTTGAGGTGCCAAGCTGTGAGCTGTTTCGATTCTGTGATCATGCAAGCATGACATGTTCAGTAACTACTGTCAGAGAAAATCACTTAAGCGTTCAGACACTGTTGCTTTTCTCATAGTGGTTATGCTTGTCTTAAACTCCAGCCTTCTTACTTCATAACTGTACAGCTTTTTTTTGTGGAGTTTTTCAAGAAGGCAATATGATGAACACTTCATCCATATATGAAGTGTTTTATTATATAATATCCATTACGTTACATGTTTACATTTACACATTAATCGGATTACTTTCGGATTACTTTTAGATTACTTTTGACCTAACTCGTTTTGTCACATTGTTTTAAACAGGATAACCTTTTATATTACATCAAGGTTTCCCAGACTGTAAAGGAACTGCAGGGGGTTTGTGAGTTTAATGAAAGGCTAACAAGTAATTAAATAATAAAATGTCAAATTAAAATAAATCATCTTAAAATAACAATCAAAATAATTCATTTACTAAAAATTAAGAAATATTTTATGTTTACATGCACGCCATGTGACCATTAACCAATGTCAGAGAACCGTGAACATGCAAATGTGATACTTAATAATTAAAACATTTATTGAAAAATCCCAGGGGTGTTTAAAGGGGTCATCGATTATGATTTCACTTTTTTAACTTTAGTTAGTGTGTAATGTTGCTGTTTGAGCATAAACAGCATCTGCAAAGTTATGATGTTCAAAGTTCAATGCAAAGGGAGATTTTGTCTTCTACAGAATTGCTGATTAAACACCCCTTTAAAGTAAATATATTAGATGAAGGAGGTTCAGATGACCAAAAGTTTGAGAATGTCTACAAAAAAGAAATAGCGAGAATTTTTAATGAGTTTGAAAGACAAAAGCCTTTCAATAATACATAATAATACATGGTTAAATAACCTACTGAGTGATAAAATAAAAAGAATGTGTTCATCAGTAGTTGATGCAATGTTGAAACACATCTTAAACCTGAAATTATTTTTGTAAATCCATTGGTCAAATGCTGTGTCGCCACCTGACTACCCTTACCAAAAGGAAGTATACTTCAAGTTTATTTTATTAAGTATACATAACTAAAGTTCAAGTATATTTTGAAGTATACTTTATGTGGTAAGTATGCAAATACTTGTAAGTGTACTATTTCAATACTCATTGGGACTAAATTAGCCCACTTTCTAGTAGTAAACTTACAGTACACAACTAGTTTACATCTATGTTTTTAGTTTGTACTGCAGCTATACTAAAAATGAACTTATATGTATACTCATAGTTTACTTATTAAATTTAGTTTACTTGTAGCATTTTAGTACACTTTAAAGTATAGTCTCAGTACACTACTATTTTAGTAGTTTTATACTGGTAGTTTACTAATTTAATACTTGTAGAATTTTTAGTACACTTTGAAGTATAGTCTCAGTACACTACTATTTTAGTAGTTTTATACTGGTAGTTTACAAATTATTTACTTGTAGCATTTTTAGTACACTTTGAAGTATAGTCTCAGTGAACTACTAGTTTAGTAGTTTTATACTAGTAGTTTACTAATTAAGTACTTGTAGAATTTTTAGTACACTTTGAAGTATAGTCTCAGTAAACTACTAGTTTAGTAGTTTTATATTGGTAGTTTACTAATTAATTACTTGTAGCATTTTAGTACACTTTAAAGTATAGTCTCAGTACACTACTAGTTTAGTAGTTCTATACTGGTAGTTTACTAATTAAATACTTGTAGAACTTTTACTACACTTTAAAGTATAGTCTCAGTAAACTACTAGTTTAGTAGTTTTATACTGGTAGTTTACAAATTAACTGTAGCATTTTTAGTACACTTTGAAGTATAGTCTCAGTAAACTACTAGTTTAGTAGTTTTATACTGGTAGTTTAAAAATCAGTTACTTGTAGCATTTTTAGTAGTATTCTAAGTTTAAGTCAACTATACTTAAATGTCATTTAAAGCACATTTCTGAGAAGTGTATAAAAAGTATACTGAAAGTATACTTTCCTGGTTTTTTGAGTTTAAAAGAAGTATACTAGTAGCACACTTGAATAAACTTCTTTTTCGCAAAGGTAATTACTAGTCTTTGTGCGAATGTCCACAAAACTGGACTTTTTGAGTGTATATAAGCAATAGACTGTTTTAGAAAGGAAATTTTAAAAGATAAAGAAGTGGAATTAGAAAGAATCAACACATGATGAATTTATTGCTATTGTGTGAATAAAATGTAATCATGTAATCAATAAAAAGTAGTCTGATTACGAGTATTTTTAAATGTAACTTACTCTAATTACAAGTACTTCATTTTTGGAATCTGATTATGTAATTTATACCACTCAGCTTTTTTACATGTTTTTTTTTTTTTAATTGTTTCTGATTAACTGCTATGAAATGGACCACAATTTGACCTTTGTTTTGAATATGACTTAATCAGTTTGAATCTCTTTTTCTTTGATTTCACCAGACTCAAGAGACTGTTGGAGCAAGAGAAGGCGTATCAGGCTCGCAAAGACAAGGATCACAGCAAACGTCTTGAGAAAGTTCGGGAGGAGCTGGTTAAGTTGAAATCATTTGCCCTGATGCTGGTGGATGAAAGGCAGCTTCACACTGAACAGATTGACCAGCAAAGACAGAAGGTCCAGGATCTCAGCAAGAAGCTACATGAACGAGAGCAGCAGTTGGATCTCATCAACAGCAAAGCTAAAGAGGACAGTCAGAGGATCCAAAGACTGGAGCTCGACCTAGAACATAAGACCTCCAAATTTTCACAGGAACATGACGAGATGACTGCCAAGCTGGCCAAGCAGGAGTCTGAAAGTCGACAGCTGCGCCTGAAGCTGGCCAGCATGTCACGCAGGATTGAGGAGTTGGAGGAGGCCAATCATACCCTGCAGAAGTCCGAGGAGGACCTTCAGGACCTGCGGGACAAAATAAGCAGAGGGGAGTGCGGGAATTCGAGCCTCATGGCCGAGCTGGAGAACCTTCGGAAGAGAGTTCTGGAAATGGAGGGGAAGGATGAGGAGATCACGAAAACAGAAGCACAGTGCAAGGAACTCAAGAGGAGGCTTCAGGATGAAGAGAATCACAGCCGTGAGCTGAAACTAGAGGTTGAAAAACTGCAAAAGAGGATGGTGGACCTGGAGAAACTGGAGGGGGCTTTCAACGTGAGCAAATCTGAATGTGCTCAGCTTCACAACAACCTGGAGAAAGAAAGAACCTTGACAAAGAGCTTGGCATGTGAGCTGGAAATGGTTAAAAACCATATCAAAGAACTTGAGAGCTCAGAATCGAGGCTGGAAAAGGCTGAGATGGGCTTAAAGGATGACTTGACCAAACTGAAGTCATTCACGGTGATCCTAATGGACGAGAGGAAGAACATGGCAGAACGAATCAAACAGGAAGAGCAGAAAAGTGAGGAGATTAACAAACTGTTTAAAGCGGAGCAATGCAAAGTCATGGAGGTCACAGAAAAGCTGATTGAGGAGAGTAAGAAGCTTCTAAAACTGAAGTCCGAAATGGAGATGAAAGTGTCGGCTCTTAGTAAGGAAAAAGATGACCTGAAATCTAAACTTGCAAGTGAAGAGGAAAAGCATAAGGATCTCAGTATAAAGTTATGTCAGATGCAAAGTAAAATGGATGAGCAAGAGCAAGCAGAGTGGGAGTCGTCAAGAAACAGAGCTAATGTTGACAAAGTTGGGTATCCCGATGAGGACAACAAGGTGAAGGAGCTCACAATGGAGATTGAGAGACTCAGGAACCGACTTAAACAGCTTGAGGTTGTGGAGGGCGATTTGTTGAAGACAGAGGATGAGTACGACATGCTTGAGAAGAAGTTCAGAACTGAGCAAGATAAAGCCAACGCTCTTTCCCAGCTCCTGGAGGAAATGAAGACTCAGATCACCAAAAACAAGGCCATAGAAAGAGGCGAGCTGGTAAGCCAAGAAGCTGAGCTGAGACTGCGCTGCAAGATGGAGGAGGCCAAAACGAGAGATCTTCAGGCTGACGTCCAAGCTCTAAAGGAGAAGATTCATGAGCTCATGAACAAAGAAGATCAACTGTCTCAACTTCAGGTGGACTATACGGTTCTCCAGCAGCGGTTTATTGAAGAGGAGGATAAAAAGAAAAACATGAGTCAAGAAGTTCTGAAACTAACCAAAGAGCTGGAAGCTACGAAGCGCTACAGCCGTGCTCTTAGACCCAGCATGAATGGAAGAAGAATTGTGGACGTTCCTCTCGCTTCCACTGCGGTCCAAACCGACGCAGACATGAACGAACACATTGAAGATGAGACTCCAGCTGTGTTCATCCAGAAGTCTGTTCTAGAGGAAAATCACATCATGAGTAATCTAAGGCAGAAAGGCCTCAAGAAGCCGACCGTGTTGGACCGCTACCCGCCGGCGGCTGCAGACCTGGGGACGAGGAAGTCCTGGAACCCTTGGATGAAGAAGAAAGAAGCTATTACTATCACTCAGGAAGTTCCATCAACCCAGGAAGTCAACGGCGTTGACCAGAGGTCAACAACATCACGCTCATCGCCAGAACTAACCATGTCTCAGAAACCCGGTCGGCCCCTTCATATTAAGGTAACTCCAGACCATCAGAGCAGCACTGCTACGTTGGAGATCACCAGTCCACGTGCTGAGGACTTCTTTTCCAGTACCACCATCATCCCAACTCTTGGGCTCCAGAAACCACGTATAACAATCGTTCCTACTTCTATGCTGCCAAAGTCCAAAACCAACGAAGGGCCAGCTGAACGGACAAAGTCTCCAGTCACTATAACAGCCATCTCCAGAGCAAAATCTCCAGAGAAGGCTAAAGGCTGCTACTCGGAGCATCCTGCTTCTCCTTTGTCCATCATAACTGTTAGCGCAACTCCAGTCTCCCAAGCGTCGATCTCTCCAGAGCCTCACGAGATGACCATGGGCAGGGCTGTGTTCAAGTTGACCCCTGAAAAGCAGACGGTTCCAACGCCCATCCGGAAATACAACTCCAACATTATAACCACAGAGGACAACAAGATTCACATCCACCTGGGGTCACCAGGGTTCAAGAAACCTCAGGATGACAGAAGCGGCACAGTTACGGTTTGGCCTAACGGTGTGAGTTCAGACAGCAAGGAGATGTCAACGGGGACGGTTCTGCGCTCTCCCAGACAGACGTCAGCGAACATCGGGAACATGATTCAAGGCAAGATGACCAGCAGCATCACAATAACCCCAATCACCTCAGCCCCATCCAGGTCTACTCAATCTGTGGTGAGTACCAGATTTATTACGTCATCTCTCTGTTTGGATTTTAGAAGATGCAGAACGTTGTGATAGAAAAGTGAGTGTCGAATGACAAGAATAGTCATTTAACAATTAATACTTTGTGATTTTGTGTGCCTAAAAACAAAATGATCATATTCAATCTTTTATATTTCAGTTGCTTCTGAAATGTTTCAAAATGATATCAGGGGGCGTCTGCTCCCTAGATAGCTCTCTTTCAAGGTATAGATAAATCAAATTCAATCTCCCCATCCATTATCGCTAACTAACACTGTACTGATGTGCTTGTCACCCAAGAAAGCTTGACAAGAAAATCCTTTAAATAGTGGCACAGACTGACCTGTCCCCTCATGTTTAACCTGTTGTAAAATCAAATAATGTGTGACCAGAACTAGGCTAACCTTCCTATCCTGCCTAGCAAAACCTACTAAATCAAGCACCGATTGTAATGAAAAGTTGTCAGCATTTTAAAGTATTGCATTTTACATTTGCAAATATTAAATAGTTTTTAAATAATAAATAAGTAATAATAAGTAAATACATTTTTAAAATATATATATATATATATAATACTTTGTGAAGACTTAATAACATTCCAGGACTACATATTTACTTTTGTGATTGGTCACCCTATTTATTTTATTTTATTTATTGTAAAACTATATATTTATTTTAATTTTATTATTATTACTTATTTATTTATTTTTGCATAAGGGTCATTCTATAATTAGGGGTACATTTAGAATTTGACAATGTGAAGAAAAAGGTTTTCCTTTTTTCCAAAAACCCAAACATGATCTTACATAGCTGCTTTGAAACAATCTATATTGTATACAGTTCTATATAAATAAAGGTTATCTGTAGAAAAATGTGTATAAAATACCATCTATGTTTTTTACTGTCCACCATGTTACCTTTACTGGGTAACATAGTTGACAGGTAACTTAGTTAATATTTTTAGTGTTTTGGGCCTATACTCAACATGGAAGCCTAGAACTACTGAGCATATGGTATGTATAGAAATATATTTTCATAAACAAAACATACGTTTTAGTTAAATTGTCTTGTTAAAATGTGCAGCAACAATACCTGTGTAACACTGTTGACAGTCAATTAATCCACTCTTGACGCAGGTTTGCTAATTTAACCAATATTAGGGGAAAGAGAGAGAACTTCTAGTGTTTCATCCATGTGCATCTAGAGGAAATATCATTATACAGTGCAAATTATGCGAGAATGGGACAAACCATTCCTTTTTGAGGTGGGGGGTAACTTCTAGTGGGTAACTTAGTTGACAATGGTTTTTTGGACACAAATAAAACAAGTTATATCACAATAAACACTATTTTTGAAGCACACACCCAAATGTCTTGATAAGTAAATGTAATCTAACTGAAGGCAAAACTATGAAGTTAATTTATAGTTGAGGTAATTTTCATGCTTAAATGCAGAGTAGAATGAGCAACTTTATAAAATCGGACAGCTGAATACCAGGGTTGTTTGTGATATGAACATCATTATATAACAAAAGATACGGCTTTTTCAACATAGTAGTGTGATTGGGAAAAATATAATTGTGTACTAGAAAGTTAACCATCGGGGCTTTATATTGATGAAAATTTATTCAAAATATACTTCACTGACATGAGATGTACCCACAATTATAGAATGACCCATAAATAAATGACCATTTAAGACTCAGGTTAAAAACTTTTATTTTCAGAAACAGAAAGTTAGCCTGCATCATGGCAAACACATGGTTAATAAAAAATGAAACGCTCTCTAAAATGTGATCTCATATTTCCGTTTGCCTTTTTTTTTCAGCACGGAACGGATGTGCAGTCATCTCGCTCCACGGCAACGCGAATCCCCATGTCAAAAGGTATGAAAACAGGAAAAGCGGTCTTGTCCACGACGTCACGCTCTGAGAGCCAGTCTATGAAAATTGAACTGAGGAAATCTGCAGTTTGCAGCTCTGCAGCCGGAGCCGGAGGAAAGAGCTGAGATTGGCTCATGTTAATGTTGCACTGGAATTTAATCTAAGCACTACAGAACTGAAAGCAAAGCGTTGCAATGTAAAACAAAGCAATCACTGGCACTGGGGCCTCCGTTTTTAGATTGAGAAACAATATTGTGATATTGTAAATACTGTATGTCAGATCAGCCTTTATGTACAGACATTTATAGTTGGATCTCAGACAATTGGAACGTGTGCATGTGGGTTTTTTGTGCTAAAACATTTGAACTAATCCTTCACCGTTTCTTTGTTTTCTTCCTCTTTAGTATTTATTTTTCCATTTGCCATATCATTCTGTAAAACTGCTTGTGGAGGTTTCCAGAAGGATGGAAATGTATTAAATGTCACTGAATTAATTTTGTGATTCCACTAAATAAATATTTTTCTGCCTTCGAAAACATAGAAACATTCTTATTATTTCCTCTTTGGGTTTATTGATTATTTACATATTGATATTTGATAGGAAATGCTAGGAAGAAAATTGGGGAGGAAATACTTATTTCTGTCATAATGTATGTTCTATGTATCTATGTACAGAATAAGGTCAGGAAACCTCCATAAATTGTGAATAACATTTTAAACCATACTGATATTAGTTAAGCATGTTTAGAGGATAAACTGATACTCATGATTCACTCATTTTCATGACTAAATATTCTGACAGTTTTATATTATTCCTATAATTATTCCAATGCCCTTTGTTTCCTTGCAATTCAGTAACACATTCTGAATCAGTTATGATCAATGACACACTTTTGTTTTGTACAGAAAAGTTGATACAAATATTTATAAATACACGCTTCTAAACTGAATGTGTCACCCCATAGAAATTCATTTTTGTAAACATGATTTTTACCTCTTTGTACAAACTGAGGAAAGAGTCTAAATTATTGGTAAACAACATTATTTCACAGATTTGAACCCAGAATATTTGTGTAATTAAATTTTTGACACACATTTGTGCATAGGAGAAAAAGCTACTAAGCAAGTTTAATTTCAAAGAAACGTTTGCTAAAGTTTGCTAAACATGTACTCACCCTCAGACCATCCAAGATGTAGATGAGGTTGTTTTTTCAAGGAAACAGATTTGGAGAAATGTAGCATTCCATCGCTTACTCACCAAAGGATCATCTGCATTTAATGGGTGCCATCAGAACGAGAGTCCAAACAGCTGATAAAAATGTCGCAATAATTCACAAGTAATCCACACCACTCCAGTGCATCAGCTAATTTCTTGTGAACCAAAAAGCTGTGCATTTGCAAGAAATAAATCCATCATTTATGTATTTTAACTCAAGAACATCAATGAAAAGTCCATCCTTTGTTGCTCTCTCACCTTAAAAATACCATTTTAGATTGGTTTTACTTGTAAACTGTGCTTGATCTGTGCACATTTCTCTCCTGGTTCAGTTGAGACAACTTTTTTTTGCTGGAGATAGCAATATTATGGATAGAGGACTTGTATTTTAGCCAGAAGCAATGGTTTGAAGTTAAAAAAAAGTCTTAATGAAGGCTTTATTTCTTACAAACATGCAGCTTTCGGCTTCACAAGATGTTAATTGATGAACTGGAGTGGTGTGGATTACTTGTGGATTATTGTGATGTTTTCATCAGCTGTTTGGACTCTCGTTCTGACGGCACCCATTTACTTGCAGAGGATGCACTGGTGAGCAAGTGATGGAATGCTACATTTCTCCCAATCTGATGAAGAAACAAACTCGCCTACATATTGATTGGCCTGAGGGTGAGTAGATTTTCAGCAAATTTTCATTTTCGGGTAAACATCTCTATGTAGTGTTCTTCTGGTGATGTTACTGTGTGATCATTGTTTAGTTCTCCATCCAGGCCATCTGGGAGCCAGAGAACGCCGTTATAAGAAATAAGAAACAACAGCTCGAGATCTGGAGTCCCATTTAACATCCTGATTGTGTCCTTCTGCCTGATACAAACTCGGCAATTACACAAATAAAGACAGGGCTTTTAATTTATCCGTCTGGCATTAAAGCAACAGTCTGCCCAAAAACGAAATGTATGTCGTCATTTGCTCACCCTCATGTTGTGTGCCTTTCTTTCCTCCGTGATGTTTTGCAGAAGGTCCAGAATGATCTTTTTCATATGAAGCCTGGTGCTGTCGAGCTCCAAAAAAGCTCTCAAATTGCATTCAAATGTGCTTTCAATTCATTTTAAACGACATTAGCGAGAGAAGAATGAAAGTCAAATGGGTTTGGAACGACATGAGGGTGAGTAAACAATAACAGCGTTTGTATTTTTAGGTAGACTTTAAAGCTTTTGTGCTTCTTACGAGAATAAGCTGCTGTTGTGTGTGTCACTATCAAGGGCGTTTTAAATCAATTCATTCCATTTTCACCGCAGCCGACAAACTGACAGTGTTCATTTTCTAACCCATCCATGCGCAATAACAGGCTTTGGCAGCTCGCTGATGACATCACTCGTAAGATAAAGCTCACTGGATTCAACGGTGCACTGCGATTCCCAGAAAGTAATCGTAAAATTGCTCTGATATTTTCACCATCCATGAACTTGGCCGCTCAAAAGCGCCTAAAGTTTTCTCTGTAAGCTCACTTTCCCTGTTTTCATCCACAGAGAATGTTGTGCTCCATGTGAATCGAGAGCCGCGCTGAGGCCGTTTCAGGTCCGGTACATAATATGCCTGACAGAAGGGTCCCTACGCCCTCCCTGCATCCATATGCACCAGTAGAACGAGGGGCGAATCTGTCAAACCCGGTTCAAGCACAAGGATCTGTTGTGTTGCACCATATATGCATGCATACAGATTACACCAATGATTCAAGACCACAAGACAGACAGACAGATTGCTGAACCCTGGATGCCAGAGAGTAAAAAAAGAAATCAAAATTGCACAGAACATGAAAAGTTGCAGCATGTGAGAAGAAGAGAAATCGATATGTTTTTTTACATGCATTTTGAGAATAAATGCTTCAGTAAGACAGAAAATTCAACATGAAATCAAAATTGGCCCCATTTACTTTCATATTATGTTCAGGTCATCTTGACCCGGAGAGGATTTTCTTTTTTTCCCCTTAAAATGCTGGTCAATTTTATTGCATTGGACTAAAACTTAGTGACTTTACTCACAGGATATAACAGCTTCCCAAACAAATTGGATACTTTTTGTACTTTTTTTCTTTTTGTAACACTTTGGTGTTCAAAAATGACTAGCCTGCAAAAAAAAAAAAAAAAATTGCTTTTTCCATATGCTGTTATTATCAAAACTTGGATTCAATCTTTTCATCATGTTTTCCTTCAGTTAGCGCAGGTTTTGCGTTTCTTTCTGGAACGGAATGATGATAGGCCTCATTGATCTGTGCATATGCACCTCAGTTTTTAAGTAAATATCTGCAAATAGTGTTTTTTTCACTCAAAAACTGAGGTGCATGAGCTCAGTTGAATAAGGTCTCCGATCACTCCGTTCCAAAAAGAAATAAAAAACCAAGTTAACAAAAAGACCGAATCTATGATTTGGTAAAAATATAGCATAATAAGAGATTTACAAGCAATTTTTAAAATCTGCTCATTTTAAACCAGGAACTCCGGTAAATCTTGTTACATATTCTGTTTCACGGGGAAATATGTTGCATTAATGTATAAATCAGGCTGTCTAAAATTACATAATATATTGTTTGCTTTAAAAATGACTGGTTAAAGTGTCATACTGCTGGGAGCAGTTTATTGATCATTTATCAATCTCTGCTAGTATTTAATGGTGGCATTGATGTGTTAAAAGAATGAGAGAAGGTCATTTGGGGGAAAGGTGCATGATATTGTATGTTTAGTTAAGTCTGAAAATAAAGGTACTCACTGCACAGAAATGCAATCCACAAAGTCCTTATAATCAACAACTGTATTTAATTTCATTTATAGCATATGACCTCTGAATTCAGTATGAGCTCACTAAACTGAAGTGTGTGTCTGTCCTGCATATAAAAATGAGACATTCACCCAATAAACACATTTATGAAGCATGTGACTTTATGGTCCACTGGATGTGTTAAAATCTGCACCACAAATGCTTAAGGTTTAGGGACAAATACACATTTGCATGGGCATGTAGTGCAACCATTGTGAAAAAGTAGTGTTTCAATGAAAAATTACGACATTATAAGATTTTTTATCTAATTTACCTTCAAAAAATCCTTAAAATTCACACACATTAAAGCCTTCCGAGATGTCAGTGACCAACGGATCCTCTGCAGTGAATGGGTGCCGTCAGAATGAGCGTCCAAACATCTGATAAAAACATCTGATAAAGTAATCTACACCACTCCAGTACATCAATTAACATCTTGTGAAGCAAAAAGCAGCATGTTTGAAAGAAACAAATCTATTATTGAGACGATTTTAACATCAAACTGTTGCTTCTATAACAACATTCCCTCCAGTGAAAAAGTCACCTCATCTGAATCAGGAGAGACATATGCACAGCTGTACAAGACAGATATTGATGTGAGAGGACAACAGAGGCTTTTTCTCTGGAGAAAGTGATAGATTTTATGGACTTTAAGCGGCAGTTTATCTATCGACATATGCAAAAATGGCATGTCGGTGTTGTGCTCACCCTCAGTGTCTCTCGCGGAGCTGCTATGATTTTTATTTTTTCATCATGTGTCAGTGAAGAAACATTCTGAGATTGTTGAAAGTGTGACTGTCTGACGAGGATAAAACATCTGGGCAGTTGCTCTCCTGACCAGCAGATGGAGACGTTTCTCTTTCTCTTTCTCAGATTTCCGCTGTGTCTCGTGACTTCAGTCACTCACGCTGAAAATGTTTCGACACTTTCTGGTAATTATTAAAACTATTCTGTTTTGGTTTAAGTTTTTTGATGTATGGTAGTTTATAAATAATCTATCATGCTTTGGCGCTGTTTTCACATCAAAGGTTACAGATACTAATCTAGGAGTTTTGGGGCAGGAGAAGTGAAACGCGGGAGTCATGAGGAGTTTGACGTTTTGCACGTCTACAATCAGTGAAATCATGACGATATTGATATTGATGATGATGTATTTTAGTGATTTAAATAGGCCAGATAGCAGCTGGTTTAGTTCTGCTGTTTTTTTCTGCTGGTGTTTGTGTTCATGTAAGGGCTGTTAATTGTAACGTAATGATTTATGTGATTATATGATTTATATTTTCCGCTTTCTGCTCACAAAAGTAAACAAAGCGGACATTGGAGTTTTTAAAATTTGGTCACCCCTAAAATGTCTGAAAGCTTTCCACCTGTGTAAACTTGATACAGCTGACTTCATACATGCATTCACTAAAACTCTCCAAAACACCAGCTGATTCGAAATCACTGAGCGAAAGCGAAAGTTAGTGAAGAGAAAAGGTCCGCAGATAAAACACTTGATCTAATGAATGACATCCAGACACTTTTAAGTGCCCAGATCTGTGTTTTGGGTTATGTGAGCATAACAAATGTGACCCTGGACTACAAAACCAGTCGTAAGGGTCAATTTGTTGAAGTTGAGATTTATACATCATCTGAAAGCTGAATAAATAAGCTTTTCATTGCTGTATGGTTTGTTAGCCATACATCAATATTTGGCTGAGATACAACTATTTGAAAATCTAGCATCTGAGAGTGCAAAATATTGAGAAAATCGCCTTTAAACATATCCAAATGAAGTTTTTAGCAGTTCATATTACAAATCAAAGATTACATTTTGATATATTTACAGTAGGAAATTTGCAAAATATCTTATTGGAACATGATCTTTACTTAATATCCTAATGATTTTTGGCATAAAAGTAAAATTTGTCATTTTGACCCATACAATGCGTTTTTGGCTGTCGCTACATATATCCCCATGCTACTTGGTTTTATGGTCCTGGGTCACAAATGAAAAGTGGTAGTAAATAAAGGATCTGTGATTCATTTCATATTATGTGGGCTTTTCTTATTGATGATTATAGTCTTCAGTTTTTGTTGTCATTGTGACATGCATTACTGCAAACATCATTTTTGTGATTAGTAGCAGCAATCAGCATATCAGAATGACTTTTGAAGGATGAGGTGACAATGAAGACTGGAGTTATGATGCTGAAAATTCAGCTTTGCATCACATAAATAAATTACTTTTTAAAATAAATTAAAGCAGAAAAATATTATTTGAAATTCTATTAACATTTCACAATAATATTCCTGCTTTTACAGTACTTTAATCAAATAAATTCAGCCTGTAAATGTTCCTGCCGGTGTATGTTCCTGTAAATCTGTATGTTTTGAAAGTATTTCTCTTATTAAAAAATGATCAGGTTATTTTAAAATGTCATCATATTTGGTTATGCACCAGTACTTTAAATATTTTTGTCAAACTGTCTTCATGAGACGCTGCAGCAGGTTTCCAGACGGCAATTCTCCAGCAGCGTCCGCAGGCAGCTGGTCAACAGGGTGCCAGACAAACAGAAACTCTTTCAGGTGTGGTTGTCACTTTTCTGTAATATATTGTCATCTCTCAGATTGTAAACTAATGTTCTTGACCCCTGACATCTTTACTAATAATTTGCATTCTCTCTAAAAGTGCATATTGTGCTCAGATGTTCTTGTTTTGTTCACACGTTTGTGTTTTATCAAAATGTTGATTTATGTTTCATATTTAGGAGGCCAATGGGATGCCAGTTCATCTGAAGGGAGGAGTCGGTGATGCTGTTCTTTACCGTGCAACTATGGGTCTCACAGTGCTGGGTATGTTACTGCTAGGTGTTATGGTTTATTGCTGCAGTACATGATTGCTTAGGTCCAACCACATGAGGATGCTGTGCATGCTGGGTGGTTGCTTACTAGCCCATGTTTTAATTGCTCACCCTGATGTCTATGTGTGGCAAATTCATATTTGTACAAGCCACATAATTTGATGTGATGTTTAATATGTGCCTTAGCAAGCATAGATATTTATTTGAGCTAATAATCATAGTAAGCTGTAATTGCTGATCATTCATGTGTCTCTTTTCAGGAACTGCGTGTGTCATATATGAGCTAGTAAAGGCAGCTCTCCCTCAGAAGAAGGACTGATGGCAGCTCCTGCCCTCACTTCTGTGGAAATGTGACCTTAGTGTTTCACACAATGTATTTATTTAATTCAGAAGGTAAATGGGACCAAATGATTTCAATAAAATATACCGTGCCAGTCGTAAACAGACAAATCCTGGTTGTTTTATTTTACTCAGTGACAATTAAAATACCTCAAAAACAAAATAAATAAAAATATATAATTTATTTTTATTATTTATTAATTATTACTTTAGGACTTTTATGATTTCTGCATTGCCCATTTATATTTTTTTTATGCATTATTTTTTTCTTTTGAAAAAACCCCAAAAGAAAAGAAAAAATGCATAAATAAATTTTTTTTAGGACTATTGAGATTTTTGCATTGCAGTTATTTTCTTAATGCATTTTTTAGGGAATTAATGCACAATGCAAAAAAAAAAAAAGTTCTAAAAATAAATGTTTTAATGCATTTATATATTTATTATTTTAGGACTATTAAGATTTTTGCATTGCACAATTATTTTCTTAATGCATTTTTTTTTTTCTTTTCAAAGAACCCAGTATGTATATAGGAAGTGAATGCACAATGCAAAAAAATTCTTTAAAAAATGATTTTCTTAATGCATATTCATTTTGGCACTTTTAATGTTAGCTGCTTAGCTGTTAGACATTTCTGAGATTTTCCTAATTCTGATTCCTAATTTTGGTTACTGATGCGGTTTAGTTCCTTGTCTTCTGATTTTACGCCTCACCTATGAATAATATTTTGATGACGTGATAATTTTCTTCTCATAAAGAAAATGAAGAAAACAAACAACTACACTATGTTTTTCCTTCTGAAATTGTGCTTAATCTCTGTGGTTGGCGTTAATTGATAAAGGGTGTTTGTGACTCACGCCGCAGCATGTTTTTGATACTGTCTGTTTCTTGGATGTCTTCGTCGGTTCCCAAGAAACAAACAGCAGTGTGCGCTTCCTTTTTGTACTTCAAAACAATATGTTTTCAAGGCATATGAAATAGTTTCCAAATGTGTGCGTGTACATCAGAGAAATGTTTTCCCCACTCGAAATTTACAGCAGTGATTGATCATTTGAGCTCAGTATAGCCCGCCTCAGCATTGGTGGTCTATACAGTTGAGTTCATATGGAGATGTGTCCCATGCATTACGAACAATATGTCCTTTGTGCCCTGACAAAAATGTCTCAGCTCACTGCAGGAGTTAGAACAGGCATGCAAATAATTGCATGCTAATTATAAGACTATTAAAGCACAGATCATTCATTCTGCAAGCAATCTAAGGAGCATTAGAAGTTCAAGCTTTCGCTTGATGAATAGATCCGTTAGCTATTTCTCTCTAATGAAGAGAATTATGAGATAATGATCGAATTAAAAACAGTCATGAGCTCAGCTGAAAAAATGAATAAACTTAATGATCAAAAATCAAATTCAACCCGTGACTCCCAGTTGGCACCCATGTGTTTCTAAATGGCTAAATATTTATCCATCAGATGGGTAACAGAATATGACTTAATAATGAGGTCAAGGATGTAGTTTGGGATTCATAATTGTGTTAAACATCTCCATCCGCTTTGTGTGTTACCCGATTTGACCACTAGAGGGCTACATATTCAAATAAATGGAAATGCATTGTTGAAAAACTAATCTACACGCTCAAATTCAACTGTCAACTGTATAATACTGCGATGAAACATGTGAAATAAATTAATAAATACATTAATAAATAAAAATGTAAAAAGGACTATTACAGGTCCTCAGTTACTTAAAATCCTAATATCTGTGTTTTGGACTTGTTATTAAATGTTATTTAATAAGTTTAACCACAAACGTTAGTAGTTGGCGTGAGGATGTTACCATAGCAACCGCTCGAGCCCTTTCCGTTAGGACCGTTGGGCGATACATCGTAAACAATACATGTGTATCTTTTTTTTAATCAAGACAGTATGTATTTACATGTCGAAGTTAGTTTTTCTTTTACTCTAATTGTCGGTTGGGTTATTGTGCCTGGGAAATCGTAAAATCATTTTTATTGCGGAGCGAGACGAATCGCCTCAGGTTGCGCTTTGAAAATTACCGACAGGTATTCGTTTGAAATACCTTAAAAATCATCGTCTAATAACTTTAATAATTATTTATAACACCTTAACGTTGTTGTAACTAAGTTTCAGTTGCCTAATCTATGTGTCTGCAAAGGCTATATACAAATATTCCCGAATTAGCGATTCCTTTTGAATGTCGTCAGGGTTATGTATCCCATAGTAATCCCTGCTGAAACCCGAAACATCGATGAGTGACATGCTGCAGGAATGCCGAAAATATGCGCTACTTTCCAAAAGCGCATCCCAACACATCAATCACACGGACGCGTGACGTCAGAGCTCCGGGTTCGGGATCAGCCCCCTGTTAAGAAGCACATTCTAGTCTGAGATCCTGTGCATTTGGAAACAGCCTTCACGAGCTGTGGGGTGATCAGACCCTCCTCTTCATTTCCATCTCCATCACTACAGCATCACGGAGAACCTCTGCTTTTCTGAACAGACCTTTAAAAACCCTTTTGCATTTGGGCGAATTTCCCACCTTCATTCACCAGTTTTGTGATGTATTGAAAGTTTTTGGAAACTTTGGGGAGTTTGGTAAGTGTTCACGTGGAGTTGATTTTTTTTATTTTTTTTTTTTTCCATTATAGATAAACCTATTTATACATATATGAAATATTTATGAATTAAACTGTTACTGCTCTTAAATGTAAGACTTAGGAGATAAATGTGTTGAAATGATGAATATGAGCACACTGACCCATTTTCAGCAGCTCTGATCACTTTTTCCATAGACGGTTGTATGGTGATTTCATTTTTCCACCACCCTGTTATTGTGCTCTTTTAAAGTGGCTTGGGATAATGCATATTTTGTTTTGATGGGAAGTCTAGACCGCTTGTATGAATCAAACCTCTGGGATTTTCTTTGGTACCTATTTCACATGGTTAATACAGGACTACTGGTAAAGTAGTTCCTCTCTCTGTTCAGTTCCATTCATGATTAGGGTTTTCTGTGAGGTTCTAAGTTTGGCATCATATTTTAAAAGAGCACCAATGACAAATGATCAGAAAGTGTTCAGCTTTACCTGTTTTCAGCATGTGAAGAGATTTATTTTTAATTTTTCATTCAACTTTACTTGTTTTCTTACACTATTAGAACATTAAACCCAAGATATATTATAGGCACAATGTATTATAAAGGTTTGGCTCACACTGTATGTTCTTTTTTATTTATTTTATTTTATATATTTTCTCAGTTGCTTTCATTTTAAGTTAAAAAAAAAAATGCAAATAATCAAGTGTATATCTTAGTTCCTCTACATTTTTCCATTATTTGAATGACCCTTTTGTCCTAGTTGATGCTGTAGGACACTGTTTGAAATTAGTTTTGCAGAGCAAAAACTAATTAGAGATTAATGGTAATGGAAAACATGTGCAAGTATTTTGTGAGCTGCTTGTTCTTAAACTGGTAATTATTTAAGTAACATGCAATATATGTAACAGAGACCAAGCACACTGCCAAAGTTTAGAGGCAGAGCGCTGGATTGCTCTCAGCATGAAGATCAGGATGTAAAGTCAGAATTTTTCCAGGCACAACAGGGGGCGCAGGATCCCTGCAGAAAAAGTTTTTCCACCCCTGATGTGTAGGATCCCGAATCAGGCAAATTTCCAGACGATTGCATATAGTCTATGAACTCAGAGTTTCCAGCGTTAAACAGATGAATCAGCACTTACATACAGCATATGCCGTTAATAATCATTTTGCCATTAAAATGCTGCAGGGAATGTTTTTCTAAGACCCACAGTGACTTATTTTACTAAGTGCCCTTGTTTTATGAACATTTTCCAAAATATCTGGACACTTAACCATGGAAAACCAATTTTTCTTCTGTTGACCAGAGAAACAGCTGGAATTTTGAATAAAAAAATAATTACAATTAGATTCGAATGGGATCTCTTGCAGTGAACTGTACTGGAGTCATGCGTATAGTCTTTTTGTTTGATTTATGAGAAAAGTGTGTGTGATTTGGTTGATTTTTTTTTTCAGACTGATTGATGTTCTGCTGATACTGGGGTGAAGATGTCGGTCACGCGTTTGGCAGCGGCCGCTCTCCTAACACTCTCAGTACTGACATCAGTGAGAGCTCAAGGTAAAAATGAAGCCAACAAATCTCTCCTCATTCACCCTGTTAAATGAAATATACTCTATTCCAACAGTTTAGATCACAGTCTATCATTTCTGTTTGTAAAAATGTAATGTAAAAATTAACTGTATAATAATGACTGTCTGTTTTGGTGTGCTTATTACCATTTTTTTTTTTATTTCCATTGTTTCATTTTCATTTCATTCATATGTCCATAAAATGAACAAAAATATTTATATAATTTTTTTGTATTAATTCACGTTCATTTATTCACATTAATGTGAAAAAATGTGCATTTCAATGTGTAATGTCTCTTTTTAGACACTAGGGCGGACACTGATCAAGGACGTTTACTGTCCTAAAAGATTTGTTTCAAACAGTTGGTGGTGTTTATGCTAGTGCATGACAGCACAGGATATTTCATTAGATCTAACCATGTTTTTCAGCGAATGATTCTTAGAAATGTCCACTGTAATGTTTTCAATTATAGGGTAGAGCATACTGCATAAGGCCAAATCCAGCAAAGGTTTAATATTGAATATGACTTGTTTTTTAATATTTTCTCCATGCAACATAAGACCCAGGATACCAGACATCTTAGCCAGACAGATTCACATTTAACTTTTCCCTCTAGTAAAACACTTCATGTATTTTAATATTTGTATGTTTCAGTACTTGAGCGCTTGGTAGGTTTGAACAGGCAGTAAAACTGTGATTTAACCATTTCAAATCACTGAATAAATGACAGGGCATTAAAGCACACATCGCCAGCATTCAGTGGAAAGTATAGTGGAACATTTTACAGCTTTTATTTGAAAAAAAATAAAAATCTTAACGTTGAGGCCAAGTTTCCCTTCTCCATTTTCCGCACACTTAGGAAACAAAAAGACAAAATGTGAGCTTTTCTTTTTTTCTTTTTTTTCAGGAAAGTAAGAGCAAGAAGTAATTGTGTTCTCAATGCTGCGTTATGAAAAAATAAGAAAAGTCTTTGTTTAAACATGTTCTGCTAATATTAAATATGACAGCCAGACAAATACCTTAAACAACACTGTCACTTTTTCATTTGACATGGTTATTATTAGATGCTCAGCATAGCAAAATGTTGTTACATGGTGTTCCAAAGAGTTTGAGTTGTTCAAAAGCTGCAGAGTTTTGGTTGCACCAAATCTGGTTTGAATCGGATGGACCCCAAAACAAAAAAAAAAAAAAAGGTGGAAAATCTAGAATGGGTGATGAACGAGTGGTGTGTGTTTGATTGTGGATGTGTGCGATGGGACCCATTTGGAGTCAGAAATGGAACCGATTGTGACATCTGGTCAGCCAGGTTGGTAAATCTTGATTTTGGTGAACCTGTTCCCAGTCAAGCCTAAGCCCTGGTCAAAGTTTGACCAGAGCCGCGGCTTCACAAAATATTTTATTGTGATATTCCGACATGCACACGACTTATATGTTCTACACAGATACTGACCTTCCAAACACCAAATACCACAAGAATATCACTTTAAAATATTTCAAAGTCCTCTACATGTGCGTCTTGTACATGAAGTCTTTTTAGTCCCACAAGTTGTTGCAGACAACTTTTCATGTACAAGTGCATGAATCTTGTAGTTCATCTAGACTGGTGCCTCCCGTGTTACATAACCTCTTTTTGTTTATATATCCACTTGTTTGTCACTATCCTGTATCTTCATATTTCATTAAAGGTTGTCGTTATGCACCTTTTTTAAGCGGTTTGCAATGGAAAGTGACCACGTGTCAAAATGTCAATTCAAGTCCATTGTACAATCAACACTTCTTGTCTATCTGTGACGACAGCTATTCAGACAGTTCAACAGAGCGCATCTGGCTGCGTTGGACTGACTGCAATGAATGCATGCACGTCACGAGTTATGGCCCGGTGTAATGTTTTGTCGAGGTCTTTGTGGAACGCGCTTTACGTGTCTATGCTTGAGTAGTCAATGGCCCTTCGGTCAGACAGCTCAAACAGATGTCATTTTGACCCAAAATGGCCGCCGTCCACTTTGTTCCATGTTGCCTTGAGTCCTTCTCCAACTTCGCTGTTGGGATTTCGTCCATAAACCTGTATGCTCTTCTCATAAATACAGCTTTTGGAATGGTTTCTTGGAAATAACTTGATTCACCTCCTCTTTCCACAGTAACGCCTCCGTCAGACTTGAGGTTTAAGATTTTAAACGAAAACACAGTGCAAATGATATGGAAGCAACCGCTGTCAAGAATTGAGGGCTTGAGAGTAGTAGTGACATCGGATACAGGTGGGTAAAAACGTGAAAGCACCGCACATATTGAAATTGTAAAGGCATAATGAAACATTTGCCTTTGAGAACCTTTTGAGAATGAAAATGTATATCCAGCAAGGAAAAGTAAATGACAGAACTAATTTTTCTCAGTTGGCAGTGGATTATGAAAGTAAATCTTGACTTGATGAAAGTCTGTGTAATGCTAAGGGTTGTTCAGACCTGCAATGGTCGTCACATAATCTACTGCCATTGTGCCCTTGAGCAAAGCACTTAACCTCAGGTTGCTCAAAGGGAACTATCCCTGTAGTAAGTGTACTGTATGTTGCTTGAGATAAGAAAGCATCTGGTAAACGACAAGTAACCTTTAAACTCACTGCCACAGGCAACTCTTGGGAAATGCGTTCTGGCGTGCCCTTCAAAAATGATTTAACATGGACTGTTACTCATTGCTTGTCTTGGGAAGTCATTAATGTTCCTCTAATTCAACTCTTGTGTGTCTAGACTAGATTTATCTACTTATAAATTAAGGTTTCGCTAGATGTTATCTTCGTGCAGATTGTATATCATGATATGACAACATTGTAAATGCAAATGTCCCCTTCTCTCTGTAGAAGAGCCTATTAAGGAATTCACACTTCCTCCATCCGCAACCAAAACCTCCATCAGAGATTTAACCCCCGATGTGGATTATGTTGTTACGATAATTTCATATTCTGGAACGGAGGAGAGTATACCAATCTCTGGTCAAATTACAAGTAAGTGGCAAGCCATATTATTCCTTGAGTTTTTCTTTGAGTACACTGTCATGGAAGGCCTGGAAGTTTCAAACTGTGGTTTGGAAAAGTAATTGGAAATGATATTATGTTTATTTATGTTTAAAAAATCCTTCTATACTCTGTACATGTATATATTTAGTTGATTATAAACGGCTTCTTGCCAAAAGGAACCATTTTAATGTAAGGGATTCATTTGCTTTACTATTTGTTTTTTTTTTGTTTTTTTGTTTTTTTGTTTCTGTTTCAGTCCAATCAAGTGGTTTTGAAGGAGGTACCAGAAAACCTCAGGTCTCCGATGCAGTCAGTAAGTACAACCCTCCAGGCTCTTTCCATTGCTATGCAATCATTGCATTTTATCGGGTTTTTCCATTTTAGTCAGTACATAAATGCGTATATGTCTTTGTTTCTTTCCAAATTTATGACTCCTGATAACAATTTAGCTTGTTAGTCAGCATTAACTTTTCCAGACATGATAAACTGAGCCAGCGTTTCCAACATGGCTTTTGGGTGAGAGTTCGTAAATGGCCCCTTTGCGCTTGATTTGAAATAAAAACCCCTGAACCTCTCGCAATGCAGAAAGTGGAAAGCATTACAGCTCCTCTCTTTACAAGAGCGCTGCGGCCGCGTCCTCCAGATGAAGGTGAACAGCTTTACTTTTCCTTTCCTACATTAAGCAGAAGTGGAAAATACAATGACCCCCCTCCCCCCGCCCCGAATACCATAACGGTTAGTTAGCATGACTTCTGCAGATGACTTGCTAACAAAACCCAGTCTCAACTCCCCAGTGCTTTCCCCTCCACTGGCACAAGTGGAAAATAAGTGAATCTAATTAGCGTAGTAAAGGAAGGCAAGATACGATATGTCAACAACTTTCTGTCCTGTCTCGTCTGCCATTAAGGTTTGGCAACATCTTACCAAAGATGTGGCCGACACAATCTGTTCAAGGGCAGCAAATTCTACAAATTGTGGTTGAGAGCAAATATGATTAAAAGATGAGGAATTTTTCCAAACCATGTAGAGGAATGGAGTTTATTTATGGAGTTCAAAAGAGAGGGAAGGACAAGTAAAGACTCGCCTAAAAACATTACGAATAGAGACACACTCAACCCATATGTCAATGGAGGAATGAGTTGTAACCAGTGAATATTGCGTAATAGATAAATGTGGTGCTTTTTGTGCAGGATATTTCCCTTCTCAATTAAAATTTTTGTATGTTTCGAGTGACAGTCAGTCATATCAATTATGAACCTTTTAACAACTCTATCAAATCTGCATGGTGTTATATTACTAAACGTTTGGTTCTTTTCTGAAATAGAAAAAGAGGTCGGAATATAGAGTTCTCCACCAAATGTGTCTGGCAAACCTCTTAAATGGTTTATATTTTGAAAGCTCTGCATCCTTTTTAAAAATTCATCCCATTTTCCAAAGTCAGGTCTCTCTAGAGTTTCTTAGCTTCTCTACCTCTTTTTTGCCAGAATGCTCACCAAGTGCCATTGCTGACCTTGTTTTCCTTGTGGACGGCTCTTGGAGTGTCGGGCGGGAAAATTTTAAATTTATCCGCAGCTTCATAGCAGCCATGGCAGGCGCATTTGACCTCGGAGAGGACAAGACTAGAGTGGGTGTGGTTCAATACAGCACAGACACCAGAACTGAGTTTAACCTTAACCAGTATTACAAAAGACCTGAGCTGCTCCGAGCCATTAACAGTCTGCCGTACAAGGGTGGCAACACCATGACAGGTAACAAATTCATACTTGTATTATTGGTCAACCACAAAGTTACAATGTGAGGTTCGAGTCTGGATGATTGTTTTGTGATTTTTGTGCAGGGGAAGCCCTGGACTACCTGCTGAAAAACATGTTCACTGAGGCAACCGGGGCTCGTAAGGGATTCCCCAGAGTTGCCGTAGTTATCACAGATGGGAAATCTCAGGACCCCGTGGAGGGTTACGCCAAGAGGTTGAAGAACGCTGGAGTGGAAATCTTTACTTTGGGTATGTGGTCTTTCATCACTGCTGTTGTTCATAGTCTGGATTTCTTCTGCATTCCCACAGGTCTGGGGAGCTTTCGAGAAATCCATAAAAGGCATTCTGAGAAGTGATGCATTATTTATTATTTTTATCCAGGGATCAAAGAAGCAGATGAGGAAGAGCTGAAACAAATGTCTTCAACACCCTATAGAACGCATGTGTACACAGTGCCAAACTTCAATATGATCAAAGCTGTGGAGAAATCACTCATCACGCAGGTGTGCACCAGTGTGGATGACCAGCTCAACTCGCTGGCTAGCGGCGAGGAAGGTAAACAAACAATAACAATTGTAAATCTGCTTTAGCAGGTTTATTAAACACAACCCCAAACCTTTAACATGACCCCATTTTTCCTCTTTCTGTTTATTTGCAGTTGTTGAGCCAGCGTCAAACTTGCATGTCACAGAGGTTGCGTCCAAGTCAATGCGGGTGACATGGGATGCATCTATAGGGGAAGTGACTGGTTACAAGGTGCAGATGGTTCCCATGCTGGCTGGCAGTAAACGTCAGGAGCTGTACGTTGGGCCGACTCAGACCTCTGTGAATGTGAGAGACTTGTCCCCTGATACTGAGTATGAGATCAGCCTGTTTGCACTCAAAGGTCTGACACCCAGTGAGCCGATTATGGGAATGGAGAAAACCCAGCCTTTGAAATTATCGTTAGGTGAGAAAAAGGTCTGCACTATCCACTTGCATCTACTGATTAAATAGTTGTTTGACCAGCGAACTCTTTTCACTTTTAGAATGTTCTCTCGGTGTGGATGTACAAGCCGATGTTGTTCTCCTGGTTGACGGCTCCTACAGTATTGGACTGGCAAACTTTGCTAAAGTTCGAGCTTTCTTGGAAGTCCTGGTCAACACCTTTGACATTGGGGCAGACAAGGTTCAAATCAGCTTGGTCCAGTACAGCAGAGACCCACACACCGAGTTCTACCTAAACACCCACCACGATCTGAGCGCTGTGGTCAAAGCTGTGAGAACGTTCCCCTACCGCGGCGGCTCCACAAACACCGGCAAAGCTATGACGTACGTGAGAGAGAGGATTTTTGTTCCGACCAGAGGCGCTCGTGCGAACGTACCTCGTGTTATGATTCTGATCACCGATGGGAAGTCCTCGGATGCTTTTAAAGACCCGGCGGCTAAGCTTAAGAGCACGGATGTAGAGATTTTCGCAGTGGGCGTGAAAGACGCTGTCCGCTCGGAGCTGGAGGCGATCGCTAATCCTCCAGCGGAGACCCACGTGTACACCGTGGAGGACTTTGATGCTTTCCAGAGGATTTCCAACGAGCTAACCCAGTCCATCTGTCTGAGAATTGAGCAAGAGCTCCTGAACATCAAGAGGAGAAGTGAGTAGCGTCTGATTTTACCACTAACTGCTGTTAAATTTGTTGGCTTTGGGTCTGGACGTGCATAGAACCATATGTTTCGAACTCTAGGTTTGCACCAATTTGTACTAAAGGGTTAGTTGACCCAGAAACTAACATTTTGTCATCATTTACTCACCCTCATGTTGTTCCAATCTCATATGACTTTCTTTCTTTTGCGGATCACAAAACAACTTATTTAACAGAATGTCCAAGCTGCTCAATTCCAAACCATGAAAATAGTCATAGCCGAAGCTGTCAAGTACTAGTTTTGTGCTGTATTTCAAATCTTATAAAGTCTTTCCATAGCTTGGTGATGGAAACAGGCCAACTTATAAAATCTATTAGGTAACACATACTGCCTGAGCCTGTAACTTGACTGTAACCTTTTTTGGCATTAAAATAGGATGTGAACAAAGATCTCTAAGGGAGCCTCATATTTTGGTTCTGTTCTCTCTTCAAGGTCTGGTTGCACCCAAGTCTCTGACCTTCTCAGAGGTGACCTCCAGGAGTTTCCGAGCTACTTGGTCCATAGATGCCGTGGATGTGCAATCCTATCTACTGCAATATAGACCTGACACTGATTCAGATGTAGGCTACATCTCTGTCTCTGTGCCGGGAGACACCACTACGCTTGTCTTACATCACCTTACTCCAGTCACAAAATACGAGGTCAAGGTTTACGCCCAATATCAGAAGGGAGAAAGCTTTCCAGTATCGGACTATGAGACCACACTTGAAGGTGAGTGTCTGTTTTATGTAAAAGTTAGCTATGCTAATCTTATTACTGTTGCCATTCCTTTTGGGACTTTTAAAGGAACAGTTTACCCAAATGTTGTTTTTTTATAAGTTTTAAAAGACTCCCCTGACTATTGTACCAGGTGAATTTGAGGGTAAACTCTGCCTTTAAAACAGACTTTTTGTGACGCTTGTGTTCTGATTTGTGCAGAACAAGGATCCGTGAACAACCTGAGGGTATCTGAAGAGACCACCAGCAGTTTCCGTGTCTCATGGGGGGCGGCTCCAGGTCCAGTGGTGCGGTACAGACTCACATATGTCCCGGTCCAAGGGGATAGTGGGTTGCTAGAAACTGCAACAGATGGCCTTGAGACCACCATTATTCTGCAGCAACTTTACCCAGTTACTACCTACCGTGTCTCCGTGGCAGCCGAATACCCATCAGGAGTTGGACCTCAGATGTGGATTGATGGAACAACGAAAGAAGGTGATTGGAACAACTTACAGACTTCCCCTCCAAAATACTATGCCCAGCCAGTGAAACTGATCGTTTGAAGGCATGATACCATGGGATTATGAGCCTGAATTCATTTTACTGGAATTTTAAGTGGGAAAGTGCCAGTTCAGAATTTTTTTCACATATCCAAGGGAGTGTTCACATTCGTCCAGGTCATTGTATAACCTGAATTATTAGATTGTTAGTCACCGTCAACAAATTTGCATTTGTTTAAAAGGAATGCCCACTCCTTGTTGCATCTTTATCGGTGGTTTCCTAGGCATATATAGATTTGTGAGACACCCGACTGGGTGTGAATCTCTGGTGTTTCAAAAATCTGGTGTAAAGTTTTGCATTGATTGGTTGAGCAGCCAAACACCTTAAGTGAATGGAAAATCAAAGTTGATTTTGACAAAAACTCCATGAGACGTTTCCCAGAATTTCTTTCATTCAGTTGGCGAAAAATGTCTGTTTGGTTAGGCAAAACCTCTGGGTTCTTTATCAAGTCTGAGAGTAGTTAGTGTCCAAGCATGAGCCAGCTGTGTCTTGATAGCTGCCTACAACAATGCAGCTGCAGTCTGTCCACAGTTATAATCTGCAAAGGACAAAGTCCAGGTCATGACTTTCGACGCCTGTGTTTTATCTCTGCATTGTCTCTGTTCCAGAGATTAGTTTCTAACTCCTGTTTCATCAGTTTTTTAGTTGTACTGCTTTTTTAAGAACATTATTCTTCAAAACTTTTTGGGGGACTTTACTAAGTGATCAAACTTAGTAAAGACAAACACCTGGTGGATGACTAAACAACTGAAAAGCAACCTTAGACTTTGAAGGAGGGACCACTGGGCTTACTTTGTTTCTAACTGCTTTCTCTTCCTACATCTGGTAGAACATGGCTCACCGAGAGACCTACGTGTTTCGGGCGAGACCGTGTCGTCCATGCAGCTGTCGTGGGCTGCGGCGCCAGGAAGAGTTTCTCAGTATCGTGTGTTCTACCAGCCCACGGAAGGTGGTGAGATGAAGGAAGTGACGGTTAAGGGGGACACCACAGCAACCTTGCTAAAGAATCTCCAACCAGGCACAGAGTACCAGCTGGCTGTGAGGGCACGCTACGCTTCTGGCTTAGGAGAGCCACTGCAGGGCACAGGAACCACACTAGAAGGTATGTACATGCACTTACATAACATTCCTATAAAAAACGCACAATAAGTGCAATATTATCTTGAGGACACAATGCGTTTTGGGGGTGGTGCGATGCAGCGTTGAAAGCTCAGAGCTGGTAACTGAAAGGTTGCTGGTTCAATACCAACAAAAGGAGAGCACTGTAAGCCAGGATCTCACAAAAAAAAACTAATCAAGTCTTCTGAAACCATATAGCAAAAAAAGCTATATTTCACCAGCCTACATTTATTTTCAGTGTTGATCATTAGTAAATGAAAACATATGGTGGGATCGAAACAGCAACTTTCCAGGTACCATTCCTTTAACCCCAGGCTCCTGTATGCTACTTTGGATAAAGACATGTGCAAAATGACATTAGCGCCAAGGCTTCTGAGTGTCAGAGGATATATCCCAGACATATCCCATTTCTCGCTAAGAAAAATGCTTGAATGTGAAATTGCTGTAATTGTGTACTTTTTTTGTGTAAAAACTGTAAAAAGCACTCATCAAACTCCCTGTGAGTGCATTGCAGTGCAGGATTTGAGTAAATTATTTTGGATCAGCCTAGGAAAGACTAGGGGCATTTTTAACATCCTCCTCTCCTGTCAGGAGAAGGATAAACAAATAGGTTGAACAGAGCTGAGCAATTATACTGCTCCTTTCATTCAAAACAGCTCACAGATCTTTTGGGGTTTCAGAAGACCAAATCTTAAGCTACAGCAACATGGCTACAGTATCTGCAAATGAAATTACCAAGACAAAAGCTTGCCCAGGTTCTTAAATCACTGAATTCCGGTAATCTTATGTCAGATTCGAGGGCCAAAGATCAGAGCCCAGAAGGAGTTGAGAGGCTCTGAGTGATGGAAAACCTTTTAATGGGATAGTTTAACCAAAAATCAAAAGTCTGTCATCATTGAGCATACAAGAAGTACTCTGGGCTGTCAGGAGTGCTTTTTAATGAAAACATATAGTGACCAAAAATGTGTGCTGAAGGTATAACTCTTCATCTGTTTCAGTCATGTGGAGCTGGTATGGCTCAAATACAATGATTAACACTTTTTCTTGTTATCTTCGCTCATGTGTTTTTGTAATCACTGCCATTGCTTTACCCAGCTCATGGTCATAACTATGGCAGATGAGCAGAAAAGCCGTGTGACTGAAAGAGCTTCTGAAGATTTGCAGTGCCTTTTTGTCTTTT
The DNA here is from genome assembly GCA_012976165.1 of Labeo catla. Taxonomy (NCBI): domain Eukaryota; kingdom Metazoa; phylum Chordata; class Actinopteri; order Cypriniformes; family Cyprinidae; genus Labeo; species Labeo catla. The sequence continues at coordinate 433,515 of VONZ01000185.1, read as the reverse complement.
GTGGAAAGATATGTGAGTTTGGAGGATAAGTAAATGAATTTTTTGGTTGAATGATTGTTTAAATGAGAGTAGCTGTGTATTGAGAGTTTGTTTTTGGTCAACCTGAGATTTGGCCTGGGGTTGTCCTTCTCAGTGTATCATGTAGTGGTTTGTGTAGCATTCAGAAGTTTTGAAATCTGATCTGTGAGGAGCGTAGCATTGTGGCTTGATTATGGACTGACATTGAAGATCATGAGATGGTGATTTCAGTTTCTGCATTCGTCCACTGAGACACTGCGGGAGCTGGACTAAATGAAGTTCTTTAATGCACGGAGTTACGTAATGCAGGAACTATGCAGCAAAGGAGAAGAGCAGTCACCCAGACATCTCTGTTCCTTCCTTTGCGTCCTCAAGAGGATATGCATAAGGAGGAGCATGAAAGATTTCCGCTCTGTCCCCAATCTGTTGCAGGTGTGTGTTGACCGGGCTCTGGTCCAGTTTATGACCTAGCGTGTCCGTTTGTAGAGCAAAGAAAGTCTACAATCCCAGATGCTACGTGCATTTTGAAATAATTCACGCTGTCTTAGTTAATCATTGACCTGTCTGTGTGGAGCGAGTCTTCAGCAGGTTCAATTACCTCAAGAAGGACGGTTTCCAGCAACTCGCTGAGAAGGCCTTGAGGCTTTCCTGTATAAAAAAAGGGAAATGCTACGTGGCGTTATAATAGTTGCCATATTTCTTACTTGGTTTTTAAGCTATGCTTAAGTGAATTATTGTTATATTTCAAAGTCAGTGTTTAAAGAGATTATTTGTTGAGATAAAATGTCTTTAAAAACACGAAAACAAATTTTTTCGGCAGGATAATTGAAGTGGTGTGCAAAGTGACGGCCTTGTGTCCGTTGCTCTTAAAAAATGTGCGTCTGTGACGTCGCTGAGTAAAAACCGTGAAACTAAAATCAGCTGTTTTGTTTCGCCATCTAACAGAAGATTGAATAATGAATCAGAAGGGTTTCCATCTGCATATATACAAAGGAGAATCAAGAGACGTGAGGAGTTATCATAATGTAAACTCACTGGCACACACATGTGGAACGCGTTACCTGCCTTGTACTTTAGATGAGATTATTTCCAAAGGGATCTTACTTGTATTATAGTCTTGTTAGAGTAGCACCTGGCCAATCGAAGTGAGACGGATTACATAGCAGGATATTATAGTGTTACATACGGATATTAATTTAAAATAAAGACTCAATCAGCTAGATACAAACAGGCCAAAAGGTGACTTCGTACTTCAGCACCTGGGTATCCTCAGAGAAGGATTGCTCTTCCTGTTTGCCATCTGTCAAAGCGCTTAATGTGTTCAAGCTGGCCTCGTTGTCCGGCTCGTGACCCCCAGAGATGTAGGTAAAGCGCAGATGAAGGGGGCGACCAAAGGCTCTTCCAGCACCTGCACTTTCCCGGTGATTGACACAAGGTTAAACTTCAAAAACACTGCAGAAAATTTACTGCGTGTGTATGGTCTGTCTTGGCTTTGGATTTCGGAGCAGCACGGGATGCCGGATTGGCTTTTTGAATGGAATTGCATCTTTAAATGGACATAAAAGATCATTTGAATTTCAAGACCCTTTTAAAGGCAGAGTCAAATAAAATCCTGCTGTTGGGCTGCAGAGAAATGCATATGAAAGAAGCATGTTGAGCAAAGATGTAAGAAGTCGCATTGTTTGAGATGCGCTGTTTCCAATTTGTGACTTAGAATCGTGTCAGGCAAGGATGAGACAGAACAGGAGGTGAAAAAAGGCAAGGATAGAGGGATGAAGAATGACTGGGGATTTGAGAAGGTATCAGACATCTGAGGTACTTTATGGTGGTTTTGTGGGGATTTGCCTTGTTATGGAAAAAAGCAGGTTGGCAAGCATTCCTCCTCTGCCTCTTCTCCAAAGTCTCAGAATCTTGCATTGATTTAAAAGAGTGTCAACTTCTCATGTGTACTAACATCTTCATGTAGAATTTTTTCCACTGTTATTTTTTAAAAAAAAACAGTTGTCTCAATAATGAATATTATATTCAGACACTTATGTAATTTCCAAATCTGCATGACTTTCAAGGTGATCAAAGACTGCCAAGCTCCAAAACAAGGTTATTATAGTTAACTAAAACTAAAACCATAAAAAATGTTGCTACTTTAAATAAAATAAACAATTACTGAAATACAAAAAAATAACGCCATAATTTTTTTGGTTTTAATTTGTGACCCTGGACCACACGGGTATATCTGTAGCATAGCCAAAAATACATTGCATGGCTCAAAATGATCGATTATTCTTTTATGCCAAAAATCATTAGGATATTAAGTAAAGATCATGTTCCATGAAGATATTTTGTAAATTTCCTACTGTAAATGTATCAAAACTTATTTTTTGATTAGTAATATGCATTGCTAAGAACTTCATTTGGACAAATTTAAAGGCTATTTTCTCAATATTTAGATTTTTTTTGCACCCTCAGATTCCAGATTTTCAAATAGTTGTATCTCGGCCAAATATTGTCCCATCCTAACAAACAATACATCAATGGAAAGCTTATTTATTTAGCGTTCAGATGATACATAAATCTTAATTTCCAAAAACTGACCCTTATGACTGGTTTTGAGGTCCAGGGTGACATTTTAGTTTTAGTTAACTATAATAATCTCATTTTTAAGCTTGACAGCCAAAGCATCATTTTTAATTTTGTACAGACATTAAAAGTTATAATAAAGATAATATTCAAATTATAACTAATTACTAATAACTAAATTTCTGAAACTTTAATTAAAATTAAAATGGAAAATACAAAAATAATAGCATTCAAAATATTGAACTATAATATAATATAATATAATATAATATAGTTTTTATATTATTTATAATATATTATATAAATGTTCGCTATATTTCAAATTTATTAAAAGTACAGAACAGACATTTATTCAGAAGCTAGCTTTAAATTGGCTGCATTATTCTATCTTTACATCACTAAAAACGCCTGGAGATCATACTGTATATCTAATAGTACCTCAATCTTCCTGAGACACTCACATATTTTAAGTAAAAATATTTCGTAATGTGATGTAAAAAATGTGAAGGAGGTCACTTAGAAGAGACCGCCTTAAAATCCTAAAGTGGACTATGTGAAGTTTATTTGTATGACAGAGTGCTTTTGGGACTCTGTGGTGGTTTTTGTAAGGTTTGTGCGTGTGTCTCTGAGTGTTGACTTCAGATTTTATGACTGGCTGTTAAGTTTAGTTTCACCTGAATGAATTAGTGCTCACTGCAGTCCTGACACACCTGCACCAATGACACCAGAGACATCATGAGAAATGGTCCATCTGCTTCTAGAAATATATCAGATTATGGCCCAGGGTGATTCTGCTAAAATACAGCTTGGAAAGTAATCGTTTTAATCTAAGCAACTTTGCGCTTGCTACAGTGACAAAATACCATTTCTTGCATACAGTACCTCAAACCAGCAACTTCCCAGTTGAGTCCTGAGCTTTCACTAAAACACACCACCCACCTTCTCGATTTCCACACATAATTCCTGTATATTAATGTCAGTTTTGTCTGTTGCCTGCAGAGCTGGGCTCACCGAGAGACTTGATAACCAGCGATGCGACGGACACCAGTTTCATGGCGTCATGGACGGCAGCTCCAGGACGAGTGAGGCAGTATCGTGTTCACTGGAGGTCTCTGTTCTCTGAGGAGTCTGGGGAGAAGATGGTGCCCAGGGATGTGACCAGTGCGCTGTTGGAAAACCTCACCCCTGAAACACGCTACCAGGTGTCTGTGTTCGCGTCATATGACAGAGGGAATGGAGAAGCACTCGTAGGAGAGGAGACCACTGATGGTACGTGAACCTGTTTTAGGTGTTATTGTAGCAACCCCATATTCTCTAAATAAATTGGTTGAGAAGGAAATGCAAGAGTTGATGAAAGCTAATAATTAAATAGGGATGCACAATTCATTTAAATAAAATTTAAATTGCAATATGTGACACTGGAACACAAAACCAGTCATAAGGGTACATTTTTTGAAATTGAGATTTATACATCATCTGAATAAATAAGCTTTCCATTGATGTATGGTTTGTTAGGATAGGACAATATTTGGCCGAGATACAACTAGTTGAAAATCTGGAATCTGAGGGTGCAAAAACATCGAAATATTGAGAAAATCACCTATAAAGTTGTCCAAATGAAGTTCTTAGCAATGCATATTACTAATCAAAAATTAAGTTTCGATATATTTACGGTAGGAAATGTGCATAATACCTTAATGGAACATGATTTTTACTTAACATCCTAATGATTTTTGGCATAAAAGAAAAATATTAATTTTGACCCATACAATGCGTTGTCGGCTATTGCTACAAATATATCTGTGCTACTTACGACCGGTTTTGTGGTCCAGGGTCACATATGGCTTTTATGGCTGCAGTTTAGTCTAATGCACTGCATGTTTTAGAGTAATGCTGTGCTGTGTTAAATTTATATTGTTACAAATAATGAAACATAGGCTGCATCTGAAATTGCATGCTTCTCTAATATACAGCAGGTGAAAAACAGTATGTAGAAAGTGTAGCATGTCCAAATTTACAGTATTGATGTACTGATAGACACTTTACTAATCCCATGAGGCCAAAGGAGAGGATTTGTGAAAAGCAGTGAGGTTACATGACAAGGACAACATGGTGGATGTAGTATGAAGTTGCAAAAAGTTGCTGAATAATTACTTGTAATGACTGTAAAACTCTTTCTGGAAGATTTAATAGTGTAACTAGAACTTAGTGAAACAATTTGGGATGATTGCCTCATCAAAGGAAGCTGGAGGTTAGATTAGGGTTATGGTTATCTTTAAATCTAGCAAACATCTTCCAGGAAAGAAAAATGGTTCTTAGGGTAATACAGACGTGAGAGGACATGCACGCCTGTGCCTCGGGCTTAAAAATTTAAAGTGGATCAATCAACAACTGCAGTCTGCGGTACTTGATCGAAGGAAAAGAATGGAAAAGGAAAAGAAACGTTTGAATCTTAGCTGGTCAAAAAATTATTTAATGTTAGCGTGACTACTTCAAGTTGCGGTTTTGCACTTGGCACTGAATTTTGGCGAGTGCGGTGAGTTTTGAGTTTCTGTGCAGTAGTCACTTGCCTCCGGGTGGAAAAAATGAGCTGATTGCAACATGGGTGCAAGGCACATCACCACTGCCATAAAGAGCAGATTTAAGGGGTTGCATGTGTGCAGGGCAGCCCATAATACAAGCCGTATGTCGACCAGGATGCTGGCTGAAGCGTAGATGCATTTTCTCTACCCATCTTAAAATGTACAAACTCGTGGAAACGAAACACTAGTGTGGAGATTGAAAGAGTATTGGAAGAAGGAAGACTTTTGCTTCCTTTTGGCTTGTTTGCGGTTTCACGTTCACGTCTAACCATCCCAGCTAGTCTGTTTTCATTTAATTTGTCACTTTTTGATTTATCCAGGCCGTTAGGAAACTCTAGTGGAATTTTAGTCAAACTTTCTTGTTTTTGTTCATATGTAGCATCTGCATCCGCCAAGGCTTTAGTGGTGTTTGACGAAACCGAACGCACCATGCGCGTGACGTGGAAAGCCGCTCCAGGCCCTGTGGTCAACTACAGGCTCACTTACGTCCCTGAAGCCGGCGGTAAAGAGATGACGATGAAGATCCCTGCCAACGTCACCAGCACCATGCTGAGGAAACTGCAGCCCCTGACCACCTACAACATCAAAGTGCATCCCATTTACAAACGAGGAGAAGGAAAAGCAAGGCAAGGAGTAGGAACCACACGTACGTTGGCCAATAATTCAAAGCCCATGAGTCACAGATATGTGCAGACACAGGCACACATTACCACTTACAGTACTAACCCTGCAAAAAATGACACTCTTCCAAGGTATTTTGCTCTTGTCTTCAAGTGCAAATATCTAATAGTTCTTAAATATGAATTTATTTTGAGAAGCAAAGTGACTATATCTAATAAAAAAAGCATCACAATTAAGTAAGTTTATGCTTAAAACAAGAAAAACAGTGGGGTCAGGAAAATCAACTTAATTCAAAGAGAAAAAGGTTTTCTGCCCCCATTTACAGATGTTTTTTTCTTGTTTTAAGCAAAAATTCACTTCCTTTTGATGTTTTTCAGTAAAAAAATACATTCTTCTTTTGTATTTCTGTTTAATTTTTTTTAGTACAAATATCTAAAAAATTAAGATACATCTACTTGAGAAGTGAAATTACTGAAGAAATAAAACTGAAGATTAAAAAAAGTATCAAAATTACATACTTTTTAAAAGCAAAAACTCCTTTCCTCCTACTTCCTTTTTATACACTTTTCAATAAAAAAATGCGTTCTTCAGAATTTTTGTCTTGTTTTTAGTACAGATGTCTAAGAATTTCTAAATCAAATTTACTTGAGAAGCAAAATTACTTTTCTGAAAATAAAAGAAATTAAAATTAAATGAGTTTAGGAAAACAGGAAAAATATTTGCCAATATATCTGTCAGAAAAATAAACTTAAAACATAAAAATAAGATAAAACAAGATTATTTTCCAGACATTGTTTCTAAATTTTGGTCTAAATTCTAAACTAAATTTTGATTTTTTTTTTTTCAGAAAACAAGTCTTAATATCTTATCTAGCTTCTTAAGTATTTTTTGATTTAAGAATGTTTAGATATTTGTAATGGAAAACAAGACAAAAATACTGAAGAAAAACATCTTTTTTTGTGGTGTAGGGTTATTGATTGGAACAAAGTGTTCAACTTCAGCGTGTAACTCCTCCTAAATAATTTTTGCTACCTGAATTATTACTCAAAGTATTGTTATTACGCTCAAACTCAAGATTTTCACCTTAAATGATAAAACACACAGATTTGCATTGAAAGAAGGACCTGTGCCCGGTTGCATAAAGCACCTTAAGTTTAATTTTCCCTTAAGATCGCCCTTATGTTTCCCTTACACTTAAGGGCGTTGCATAAAATATCCCTTAAATGTTACTTAAGGGTTTCTTTAGTTGAAACGTCATAGACCCTTATTAGAATTTCTATTAAGTATCCCTTAAAACCCTTTAAAGGGGGTCGCACACCGAACGAGAAGCGCAGCGCCGCGTCGCGCAGTGCCTAGAACAACACGAGGTATCGCACACCGGACGCGCACATTCTATACGCGCGAGCTCATTTTCCAATGAAGTTCTGAGCTGTATGAGTTTTAACTAAATATACTATTAATATTATTATAAATATATTATTTCAATTGATAATAGCTAAGTTTTGAACGTTTATCAATGAAAAGAATCTGATAAGTCTGTTATTGTTTTTTGTAGGCTATCTGTTACTAGGCAACTATGTTACATAGTAGCAAAATAGTTTAGCTAAGGTTAGCTAGCCAACCTGAGTGAAAACGTAACCAAACATCTTGAAAAGTTTATTTTAATGAGTTTAGGTTAGGTTTCAGTTTCTAATCTATTTATAATTTCGATTTGATGAAAAAAAAGAAAACCATAGTGTGGCCATTGAATGTTTGTATAGTCCTAGATAAATATACAGGGCTGTGTATTCCCTGGTAACCGATGACATCGGCAATCTTCCTCCATGCTGATGACTTCCCACTAAACATTGGACGTCGGATAGACGTGCAGATCATGTCTATATTGGGTCCGTCGGTCCATGACCAATTATGGACATCTATTCGACGTCCAAACTAGGTCCACTATTTGGACGTCTATCCATTACCCAACTTGGACGTCATTTTGACGTTCAACATTTGATCTGGGTTTTTTTGGACGTCATTTGGACGTCTATGGCAGTTGCAGTAAATGTGTTTTACAAAATAGAGCCTATCAACATGATTATATATATGAATACAGATTATTTATAAACAAACAAGATTTATTATCTGTATTACTATTTATTTATTTGGTAGCCCATATGTTTTTACAAAACAACCCCATCAATGGACGGAAATTGGACGTCCAAAAATGACATGGAAAAGACGTCAATACGACGTCACATTGCGCAGTGGGTTCCTTATGTTATCTTTGAAGAAACGGTTTGTTGCATATAATTCTGTGTATTTCCCTGTTTCGTTGATAAGTTTTTCGTTGTCCATAGCGCTCCGCTACACCGCTATTTAAATTACATGAAGTGACGGTTGTGACCTTGTAAATCCAGTAAATGTTACATAGGAGTTTATATTTTGCGTATGTAAAAATGTCTCAAGAGAAAGATAAAATATGAAACAAAACTACGATTATACAATTAATTCTATAGGTTTACATTTTTTCAAGCTGTAAACCTAATGTAATTAGTATTTTGCAGCAGTGGTATCTTTTTTTATGTAATATGACGATTTGAGACACATACGATGTTATTTAATATAAAACTATGCAGATGGCGCTCTGTGGCGCGGCAGGAATTTGAACAGCGTCCTGAGTCCTAGCTGGGCGCCGCGTCTTTAAAATTCGAACACATAGTTTTCTATGAGTATACGCACACCGGCGGCGCCATTCGGCGTCTGTCCGCGGCGCCCGTCCGCGGCTCCCAGCTAGGACTCAGGACGCTGTTCAAATTCCTGCCGCGCCACAGAGCGCCATCTGCATAGTTTTATATTAAATAACATCATATTTGTCTCACATCGTCTTATTACATTAAAAAAAAAAAACAAGATACCACTGCTGCAAAATACTACTTACATTAGGTTTACAGCTTGAAAAAAATGTAAACCTATAGAATTAATTGTATAATCGTAGTTTTGTTTCATATTTTATTTTCCTCTTGAGACATTTTTACATACGCAAAACATAAACTCCTATGTAACATTTGCCTGTCGTGATTACATTCACTGTCTTTGACTGCCACCTACTGGATTTACAAGGTCACAACCGTCACTTCAGGTCATTTAAATAGCGGTGTAGCGGAGCGCTATGGACGACGAAAAACTTATCAACGAAGCAGGGAAATACCCAGAATTATATGTAACAAACCATAGTTTATTTAAAGACAACATAAGGAAGTCATCAGCATGAAGGAAGATTGCCGATGTCAGCGGTTACCAGGGAATACACAACCTGTATATTTATCTAGGGCTATACAAACATTCAATGGCCACACTATGGTTTTCTTTATTTTCATCAAATCGATATTATAAATAGATTATAAACTGAAACCTAAACCTAAACTCATTGAAATAAACTTTTCAAGGTGTTTGGTTACGTTTTCACTCAGGTTGGCTAGCTAACCTTAGCTAAACTATTTTGCTACTATAATATTATAATAGGTAACATAGTTGCCTAGTAACAGATAGCCTACAAAAAAAAACCCAACAACAGACTTATCAGATTCTTTTCACTGATTAACGTTCAAAACTTAGCTATTATCCATTAAAATAATATATTTAGAATAATAATAATAATAAATTTAGTTAAAATTCACCCATCTTTACAGCTCAGAACTTTATTGGAATATGAGCTCGCGCCTATAGAATGTGCGCGTCCGGTGTGCGATTCCTCGAGTTGTCCTAGGCACTGCGCGACGCGGCGCTGCGCTTCTCGTTCGGTGTGCGACCCCCTTAAGTGTTGCATAAAGCCCCTTAGCTGTCATTTCCCTAAGTATAACATAAGGTATGGAAAATGTCACCTTAAGTGTTACACAGCGCGCTGATTCAATCCACGATCGTCCTCTTTATATGTTAAACAGATTTTAATTTAGGCATTTATTCACATATAACCATTAATTAAATTACATTCACACATAATACCTCAAACATGAGTCCGTCACACACGAGAACAAATTTATATTCTATATTTTATTCCTGTATTTTCCTACGTATTACCTGGAGATGACTTAAAAAACACACATAAACCGTATATTGTCGCAATCGTGTGTTTATTGTGTTTACGTTTTAGTTTAGCTGCAGCGATTACTGCTGTATTCCATCATAACACTTTTATGAGTCCGGATTGGACTTTCAGCGCAAGAGCGCCCTCCGTCTTCGAGTATGAATGAAACATACACAACATGAGAGTGTTCAGCGCTTCATAATGTTCACATCGCCTCGGAAATTCAATAAAATGATTTTTCAGAATTTTTCGTTTTAAGTGAATTATCAGTTTGAGTTTCCGTCTCGCTTGGTCCTTCTCGTTTATATTTGGTTTATATTTTGTTCTCCTTATCCGTGTTATTTTGTTTACTGTGAAAACTTACACCACTATCTGCATTACAAAATAACGTGTCCATAGCAACAGTAGATTTTTTAACGGCAGACCTTGAATCGCTGTCGTAAAACACTTAACGGTTTCCCTTTAGTAAGGGAAGTGTTTAAGGGATTATATGCAACACCCTTAAATCATGCCTTAAGTTTCATACTTAAGGGAAAATCTTAAGGTTTTTTATGCAACCGGGCACTGAGCTGTATCAAGAGACCAGAATATGACACTGTTCAGGCTTTTGGCTTAGTCCAGTAAGCAACTACCCTAGCAACTGCATGATAATGTGTTAAAGAACATCCTAAACATCTTAGCAAATGTCCTAAAAATCACCCAAAGTGCCTTAGCATCATGCAAGTCATATATTATTTACTATGAAAATTTCAAATCTAGTGATAGCACACTGGCAAATGCTGACATCTGCTATTCTTCATCCTGCAGTGTCACCATATAAAGCCCCAAGAAACTTACAGACCTCTGAACCCACCAAAACCAGTTTCCGTGTAACCTGGGATCCCGCTCCCGGTGATGTACGAGGGTACAAGGTCACTTTCCATCCCAGTGGTAATGATATTGATCTGGGAGAATATCTTGTGGGGCCATACGACAACACGGTTGTTCTCGAGGAGCTCAGGTAATCTTTAGTATCACCTTTGGGTGTTTGTCTTAACAATAAGATTCTAATCGTACTTCTCATTTTGAGTTGACACATATGGTTTCAGTTTTGTCCTTCGTTCACAGAGCTGGAACTAAATACTCCGTGGCTGTTTTTGGCATGTTTGATGGAGGTCAAAGTATGCCGTTGGCTGGGGAGGAGAAGACCACCCTCTCTGATGCACCTGAATCTCCTCCTGTTGATATCTTCGGTATAATCTCAGCACATCATACTATAACATCACACATGTATTATAGCATGCACTTTTTTTTTTTTTTAAGGTAACAAAAAATAGTCAAGCACTAAGGTTAGGACAAAAAAAGATAAGCCATTAAAGCAGAATTAAATCAATGAGTTTGCATTTGTTAGTGCAGTACAACTATTATAAATAATGTTATAATAAAGAAGTGCATGATAAACATATAATAATTCAATATATAAAACATAAAAACATTAGGTACATTGTGTCTCACAATAAAAATGTGCTTAAGTTGTGCGTTTTTGAATGGACTGCAAAAAAGATGGACAAAATGTAAAAGTAAGCATGCAGGAGGTTAATCATTAAAAAGAGTTTCTCAATGCTATGTTAAAAAAAAAATGAATGGGCTTGTTCTGATCAACAGAAGTGAACAAATGGACACAGTTTGCATGGCGAGATTAAGTGTATGCTTTCAAGTTGTGGGCTCCCAGTCTTTGGCAGCAACAGTTTCTTGAGTTTGATTCTGGCAGCTATTGGCAGGCAGTTTAAAGACTTGAGCGTAGTCGTAACGTAAGAGACTTTCCAGAGGTTAAGTCATGCAGCAGTGAGGAGTTAAGCAGCATATGCAGGGAGGATGATGGAATTGTGTTGCAGGAGTTTACTTGTGAAAGAGCAAAGGTCACGCGAGGGCATGGTTTTCCACATGTCAGGACCTGATCTGGTCAAGCTGGATGGCTCTAGGTTTCTAAAAGTCCAAAAAGTTCCTAAATACTTCTCGTATTATTACGTGATTCATCAGGAAATTAAACATTCCAAAGAAAGAAAATATTTTTCTTTAGAATATTTAATCAAAATTATGCAACTTTTTATTAAATCTAATAGCTCATGCAATATTTTCATTTCAAGTCATAATCAGTACTTTCATCTCATCTGGCAACATATCTTGTGTATGAGAGTTTGCCTGTGTTTTTCCTCCCCCGTTTTTTAGCACCATAACATGAGTTCTTGGAAGAAAAATGCTCTGTTTTCAGTTCAGCACTATTTCATCGAAGAGAGAGAGAAGGCCACTGAATAGCACAAGATTAGGAAAGTGTTATGTTTCTTTGACAAACCCTGGCATGCAGCTATGGAGAGCAGATTAAACTAACAGTGGTAAAACAAATCATACCATCTTATGGGGGCTTTTGAATGTTTTAAAAGAAAAGTCAACTTCCAAAACAAAGATTCACATATAATGTACTCACCCCCTTGTCATCCAAGATGTTCATGTCTTTCTTTTTCGTCAGTCGTAAAGAAATGATGTTTTTTGAGGAAAACATTTCTGCATTTTTCTCCATATAATGGACTGCTATGGTGCCCTGATTTTGAACTTCCAAATGGCAGTTTCAAACGATCCCAAATGCGGTTGTAAATGATCCCAGCCGAGAAAGAAGGGTCTTATCTAGCGAAACGATTGGTTATTTTCATTAAAAAAAATACAATTTAAATACTTTTTAATCTCAGATGCTCATCTTACCTTTCTCTCCCTGAACTCTGTGTATTCAGGCTCAAGACAGTTAGGGTATGTCGAAAAACTCCAATCGTATTTTCTCCCTCAACTTCAAAAATAATTTCAAAATCATCCTACATTGCTGCAGAAGTTCCAACCCAGCCTTTGTAAAGTGAACATGCAAAGAAGATCAAACACCCTTAACAAAAAAGGTAACAGTGATATAAGACGATTTCGAAGTTGAGGGAGAACATGAGAACATGAGTTTTTCGACATACCCTAAAAAGTATATAAATTGTATTTTTTTTTTTTTTTTTATTGAAATAACCGATCGTTTCACTAGATAAGACCCTCCTTTCTTGGCTGGGATCATTTACAACCGAATTTGGGATTGTTTGAAGCCATAAAAACATAATTTCTTTACGACTGAAGAAAGAAAGACATGAACATCTTGGATGACAAGGGGGTGAGTAAATTATTTGTAAATTGTTGTTCTGGAAGTGGACTTCTCCTTTAACTTTTTGTTTTTCAATTTTACTTTATATTTCAATTTATTTTATGAACACATTTCTGTTTTATTGTTATGTAATTTTAATCAGTTTGGATTATTCTGCCAATAAATTTATTATTTCGGTTTATATATTTTTTAAATATATTTTTTTATATAGTTACATTTTTAGTTCTTTTATCTATTCTACCAACTCTAAGTTTGACCAGGATTGTTTACAAGTTGAAAGTCTATATACAGCAAGCCATATAGACAATCAAATGATGGACCAATGACAATCCTGGATCAGCTAAAACCAGCGACAATCAGCTGGTACCTGATTTTAGCTCAATTTTTCCTGCAATAAACCGGTTCCACCAGACTCTTTATTATGTAATCATTTTATGAGCATGCTTGTAAACAAATCAATTTCACAAGCTATTTTTTACTTGCAGACCATGTGTGATAATGCCCAGAGCGATCAGCAGTGCTCCAGCCTCAGTTTCGGGGCTCCTCTCACATTCAATAGGTATCTGAAGTTCTACGGCGTGGAATGCGCAAAAAAGAGAAGAAGCTCGTATTTCATACATCACAAAGGGCTACTTCTTTTCTCTGTAGAACAGAAGCAATGACAATTCCAGGAAAATGGCCTCCAGGGCCGGATGCCAAAAGGAATTTGGATGCAACGCAAGACTGAAGATTCAAAAAAGAAAACTAGAAACTGAATGGAAAGATTCTGTAGCTTCAAGAAATGAACAAGAAATAAAAGTCTTCTCTAACAGTGTGATGCTTTTAAGTTATTGCAGTGTAAATGTGCTTTTTATTTGCTGTGAGCATGTGTACACGTCTCTTCTCTGTTTCTCATCGCTCTTTTGTTGAACTCAGCGATTATACAATCACATCTAAGCTCCTCTTGGCGTTTCTCGCTGGTGTTTTACTTGCAGGAAAACCATGTATAACCACAGCCAAGGCTGATATCGTACTGCTGGTTGATGGATCCTGGAGTATCGGCCGCTTGAACTTCAAAACCATCCGGGAATTCATCGGCCGCATGGTGGGCGTCTTTGACATTGGCCCCGACAAGGTTCAAATCGGCAAGTCTCTTGTGCTTCTGTTTGCTTCACATTTTTAGATATATTGATGGTATATTCATGCATCTGGACTCCAGATGTGAGCTTTATTCTAGGGAGCCGTATTGAGTTATTAAGTCATCATCTCACTTGCATCATAATGATGTATGCTTCTCTCACAGGTTTGGCTCAGTACAGTGGGGATCCCAAAACCGAGTGGCATTTGAACGCCCACGCCACCCGTGAATCCCTGCAGAATGCTGTGACCAACTTACCCTACAAAGGCGGAAACACAATGACGGGTACTCACCCATTACACATGTGATTTATTGCTTAAAATCTTAAAGATGTACTCGTATTTGGTTCTCTGAATTCCTGAAAACAACACTTAATGGTGATTTGTGTCATTTTTAAGTCACTAGTGGTACCGAATATGACCCTGGAGCACAAAACCTGTCATAAGGGTCAATTTGTTTAAATTGCAATGCAAATTACTAATCAAAAATTACGTTTTGATATATTTACGGTAGGAAATTTACAAAATGTCTTCATCTTTACTTAATATCCTAATGATTTTTGGCATAAAAGAAAAATCGATATTTTGACCTATACTATGTATTGTTGGCTATTGCTACAAATATACCCTTACTACTTAGGACTGGTTTTGTGGTCCAGGGTCACAAATGGATTTTCAAAAATGATAGGAAAAACAGAAACCTATTGCCTAAACATCAAGTGCAACAGTTGGGTTACAGAAGTAAAAAAAAACAAAACAAAAAAAAAACATAGACTTATAAACCTTTAAAGATAGACTTACTGTGTGCCATGGTGTTGCAAATTGATGCTATGCTTTGTTGAAGCCTGCGATATTTAAACTGATTTGTTAAATAATCATGTTTAACAGCAGAATTCCTGAATACTACATTATCCATTAATTCTGCAGAGAAATCTACACCAGTCAGAGAATCGAAACAATCAAATCATGCCAAATCAGGCTTGATTTGATTCATAGATTATATGAACAATATACTTATGCTAATGTGCTGCTTATGTTTCCAAAGGTATGGCCTTGAACTACATCCTCCAGAACAACTTCAAACCAAATGTGGGTATGAGACCCGATTCTCGTAAGATTGGCGTCCTTATTACAGACGGCAAATCTCAAGACGAGATTATAGTGAATTCTCAGAGACTGCGTGACTCAGGCATTGAGCTCTATGCCATCGGTAAGTTCTTTTCTTTTCAACATTGTTGGCATTCTGTCAATTCAGTCTCAATGGAAAATAAACATCTGGGTGCTAGAAAGAGATCTAGTATTCAACCCAGTGCTCTCCTTTTCCTTTGGCAAGTCTGCAGTTTAATCTACGTCTCGTTGACCTAGATGAAGTAATTGAGGTCTTTCAATGATCATCTCCTTTTGGCCCCTAGGCGTGAAAAATGCAGATGAAAATGAGTTGCGAGCCATTGCCTCTGACCCTGATGAAATTCACATGTACAACGTCAACGACTTCTCCTTCTTGGTTGACATTGTGGACGACCTCACTGTCAACCTCTGTAATAGTGTTAAAGGCCCAGGTACAGTCACGCACTTTAGTGTATGTTTTGAATGCATAACGCTCTGTGAATTTCAACCAATCTGTCCTGGATCTGTTCTACAGACTAGAATAAAAAAACCAAGAACTCCCAAAGCTCCCAAAGTTTGGCTCGGCTGAGCCGCTTGAACTCTTGCCATCCATTTTTTGATTTGCACTCTTGTTTTCCCAGACGGTTCTTTGTTTTTTTACTAATAATCTCACTGAAAAGACTGCAAGGAAAAACTGTAGGTTGCACTCCGATACTCCTTGGGGGATAGCAGTGATTTACAGAACCCATGAAACTTGTGATATATAACCCATTTAACCTTTTGCAAGGAGCTAATAGGCCCGAGGAGGATTTACAGTCTTAACAGTAAACTGGTTTGAGAGCACTGCTCACATTTTTTCCATCGCTTTCTATGAACCAGGCGGCGGCCCAGGGACGCCCACTGATCTGGTGACTTCTGAGGTCACACACTACTCCTTCCGCGCTACCTGGATGCCACCCGACGAGCCAGTGGAGAAGTTCCGTATCGAATACGTCCCTGCCGCCGGAGGAAATACTGAAGTGGTGAGCATTAAAAACACATACATTCTGCTTGTTCTCAAATGGAAATGCATGCAAACTTCACATACTTCTGGAATTTATGTCACTTTCATTTATTAGCATCTATACATGTATTTTTTTATGCTAAGCAGTGCATCCTTGGATTTCTTTTACTCAATGCTGCCTTCAAAATCAGCCAAAACAAGTTGTCTTAGAAGGCATTAATTTTCTTAAGTTGTGCTTTGGGAGTACATTTATGATGCCTTAAAATGCTGTCTAGGTAGACAGCTCACTAACTTATATTTATATGCGCATATCATTTATTTATTATTGTGCCCACTGCATGGTTGCTATAAAAGTCAAGTTTGATAAAGAGCAACATTTGACATTTAATTTCCATATCTCTATATACCTCTTGTGTAACCTTAATAACTTCTATAGAACAGGACAGCTTTTATATAACGTTCATTTAAAGCTATGCTTGTCATATTTTATTTTAACGTATATGCTGTTTCTACAGCATATGTCTTAAAAGTATCATGTATCAGTATGGGTTGAAGTAGTTCCCATAAATCTCACAACATGCCCTGTGTGTTCCCTCGCCAAATTCCGACCTCTAAGAACCTGCAACTTCAGAGAGATGATTTCAGAAAGCCACATGCCTCCCCCGTTTCACCCCTCCGTCTTGTGTAATACCCCTCTAAGCAGACAATCACCTCTCTCTGATGATGCTTTACAGATGTTCGTTGATGGCGAAGAAAACACAGTTGTCCTGGTCAACTTGAACCCCATGACCGAGTATATTGTCAGGGTCTATGGAGTGATCGGTGAGGAGAGCAGCGAGCCTTTGAAAGGAACCGAAACCACATGTAAGTTAACCTTTCCTGCTGTTTATCAGACTCGTTCTCCTACTGTTCAGACGAAACTCACTATATAAACTTCTCTTTACCTCATCCACTGGAAGCTGGAGCTTTTATTAGCTACATTCTAACTAGACACCAACTAGTAACCATACAGAACACCCTAGCAACCCGAGCAAGCAGTGCATGAGCAAACACCACTCACGTTTCCTGAAGTAAATATTGTTTTTTTCGTAATTGAAACAGCTTGCATTTTCCACCAAAATGCGGTGAAAATGAATAAATGAGTGTGTCATAATGCCTAAACATGATATCCTATATGTTCGGAATAGCCTACGTGTTGGGAACTTGCTAATGATGCCTGAAAATGTGTTTAGGTAGGCAGCTCAGTATTGTTAGGAGCAAAGCCAATGTAAAACCTCAAAGAAATACTGCAGCTCTTATAACATACAATTTTAATGCTGGTTTCCACATCGCAAATACGAAGCAGCTGTAAAATCTGTGAAGTGGTCCCTCGTCAACAGCTTAGTTTTGGTCTTATGAACGGACAAAGTAAACTTGAATCATTTTTACAGATTTAAATAAACAGAAAATCTTAATTGGCTATTCTCACTTTATAGTTTTTTTTTTTAAACATTTCTCACTATAATGTTTATGATCAACATTACAAGGACTTATCCCATCGTAAAGAGGGCCTTATCGTTTTGTCGTGAGCCACTTGGATGCAATAATCTGCCGCGGTCATTGTAGCTTTAGCTTTATGGTCATAATTTGACCAAAGTGCGAACGCTGATGAAAATTCACAAATTTTTATTATTTGTTTTAAAGCTGTACTTTAGATCAAAGTTTTCCCTCTTTTGGATCTCCACAGTGCCCCTACCTGGTGTCACCAGCATGACTGTGTACGACGAGGCCATGACGTCCATGCGGGTCAAATGGGAGCTAGTGAGCGGAGCCAGTGGGTACTTGCTGCATTACAACAGCATCAACGCCAGCGTGCCCTCTGGAAAGATGGAGGTGAGTGCCTGTCGCGCTGACGCCTTCCAGAACAGCCTCCAGACGATCTCTCAAAATTTCCACCTCTGCTTTATTAAACCTCAAGGCAAAGTAAATTCACCTCTGCCAGCAGCTCCCTTAGCGTAGCCAGATGGTCAAAGCATGGAGCAACTGCTTTACAATGCTGTTCGGACCTATAGGAAAGAAAATCACAAACGAGAGCAGTATGAAATTTTCCTCAACCATTTCAAATCTGTAAGCTGTCAAAGCTAGTTATTTTAGAAGTATTTAGAAGTATTGAAATAGTTTTTTTTAGTTGCAAAGATACTGAAGTCTGATCAGTCAAAATCCTTTTTCTTTTTTTTTTTAAATCAAACCATCTGATCTGCTATCCATGTTTATTTTATAGCTCTACTCTTCTTGTACTGTATGTCAACTATTATTAATTCACCTTAGGAATTTTAGAAGACTTCTGAGACTAAGTTGATAATTAAATTAGGTTGAACTAAAAACTCCATTTGGTCTCCTGAGCAATGAAAGAGTGGCCTCTGAGCAATAAAATCTTCCTGTAGGGGGTCTACAAAATGCAGACTTGCCCAACACACAAGCTTTTTGGCAAAAATGCGTTAGTGCTGCCTGTTCTGGATCTGTTTTGTCCCTGATGTCATGTACATAATAGTACCCAAATATCAACAGATGCTGTGTGTTTTTTCGGAAAAGTCACAACCATTATCCCTGGCTGATCTGATTTAGTCTGAGACTTACCTTAACAACCAGGAGTGTGTTTATGCCAGGTGTTCCTCATAACAAGTCTTGTCTCGCTGGGCTGCGGCTTCACTAATGTCCGTCCTCTTAACTCCTCTCTCCTGCAGATGCGAGTTGCTGCAGATGTAAACGATGTCCAGCTATTGCAGCTGCTTCCAAACACGGCGTATTCGATCTCCCTGTTCGCGCTTCATGGAGAGGCATCCAGCGAACCCTTCATCGACAGAGGAGTTACTCGTATGCTGGTCTTCTCTTTATTTGTTAAAATGTTTTCAACCTGTTATTGTCAATGTGTAGTATATGTTTTTATAAATATCAAATTAAGCGCATCTATCCCTCTTCTAGTGCCTCTGCCTCCAGCAGGTGAACTGAGAATCACAGAAGTGACTCACAGCTCCATGCGTCTCACCTGGGATGCAGCTCCTGGGAACGTCCGCAAGTACATCATCACCTACAAGCGAGAGGATGGAGACCTGAAAGAGGTGATCAAAATGTGCAGTTCACACAGCAGGGATTGTCAAAAACAAATCCAAAAAGTGTCCAAAAACAAATCCAAAGTATGAGTTTAACACCAGTTTAAACATCTTTCTGTGATTGGTAGTTTAAGGAATGTAAGATAAAATAAGACTCAAGCAGTAGATTTGCTCATTAGCTTGGACTCCCTGCATTACAAGACCCCATGTTATTCTCACTTTGATGTACTCATGAACCATGGTTAGTTGGCAGGACAAACTCTAGTGCTTTACGCTGAGGACACCGCCTTTGGGAATTGGCTTCCCCCATGCCATTTTTTTCCAAAAGGAGTCTTTTATCTTTGAAGATCTACTGAGATGAACCAGTGGAACTATTTGAGATCCAAAAGGTCACATCCAAGCAAACTTGTTGATAGGAAGCAGACCGTTGTTTATCTCTTCTTAGACATTCTCTGGAACGAGGTTGAGATGACCTGATTCACTAAGCCGAACTCTTAATCCATCTTTGGATCCATACAAGGCAAAACATTGCTATTGCTGTTTATCATACTTGAGGATTTAAGTATGACTTGCATGATTCACCAAATCATGTGTCTTGTTTAGGAAAGATGTGTTGTTACTGTACCAAGTTAGCAGACTTTTGATTTTGCCTGGTGTACAATAAAGAATAACAAAGGGAGAAAAGGAGGGAGATCTCGAGCCCTTAGGTTGGGAAAAGCCCTAAGTTAAAAGGTTTCGGGTCCTAAAGAGTCCACTAAAGGTATCTTTAAGTACTGTATATTCCCCTATTTGCTGAAGTGTTCCCTTTAGTTTTTACTGTTGCACCAACTCAGATTTTACTCCTTTTGTAACAAATAGAGATGAGGCAAGTGGGCCTGTCAAAAGCATCTGTTATTCCTTTTCCCTTGATATGTGTTAATGTTAATGTTGACGTTGGTGTTTGACAGGTTGAGGTCAACGGTGACATCACCACTCTGGTTCTCACCAGCCTCCGCTCTCAGACGGAGTATGATGTTGCCGTCACTCCCGTCTACGACGAGGGTCCAGGAAATCCCATGCTTGGCAACGCAATAACTGGTGAGCTTATAATCTTCACTGATTCTCCAAGACGACACCAAATGACCAATGATGTTGGTTTGGCAGCAGCAATTACTTCACGGCTGCCGGGTTTTGTTTGCTACGTTGGTGTTGAACTATGTGACTTACTGGCTACAAGACCTGCAATTTCAGCAGGTCTTTCAAGCTCCCTGTCTGGATAATGACTGCCATGTGTGACGCCACCCTTACCCAAGCCACGTGCATGTGTTCATGGCTTTACTTTATCAGTCCCAAGGGTAAAATCCTTCATCAGTCCCAGCTGATCTCCAAGTCCGCTGACAAACAAACCACTTCCTTTTACATAGGAACACATTCGCTTGCTCCAACTTGTGAGTTCAAATGGTTCACAGTCGTCCTGTTCAGACCAGTTTCTAAATGTCACATACTTTCTCTGTTGGTATTCAGATGTGGTACCTGCGCCCAAGAACTTGAGGTTTTCGGAAGTGGGCCAGACGTCATTCAGGGCTACATGGGAGCATGGAGCACCAGATGTCGAACTGTACCGCGTCGGTTGGACCAAGCAGGGCGAGAAGTTCAAATACGTATGTTAACCAGCTAAATATTAGTACCATCATTTTATTCATTTAAAAGACACTTTAATCCAAATCAACCAAAGACTTTCGAGTTACAAACCCATTTGCTCTCACTTTTTCCAACAATGGAAAGATTCAATGAATGTTAAATTTTGTTATGGAACCATTAATGGCAATAAATAACGTTTATTATTAAGAGTGTACCACTGATTTTAAAGCAACATCAAATTGCATTTTCACTACAAATTTAGTAAAATTTAATGTGAGACTCACCGGAATTGATTTTTTTGTAGGAAATCCTGAGTCGTGAAGAGACCAGCCACGTTTTGCCAGATTTAGACCCAGACACAATGTATGACGTCACTATCACAGCCATCTACCCTGATGAGTCAGAGAGCGAGGATCTGATGGGGAGCCAACGCACATGTGAGACTAATGCACAACCACACATGTAGAACACTGACTCTTGAGTACTGGGACAAAATGGAATAAAAACTGGATAAATAGCAGTCTGTGTATAAAGGAATTCAAAGCGGCCTCATTTGTTTCAACAGATCTGTTTTTTCCTGCCAGTCACTCAATGTGTCTATATGCAAAAAACACTACTGTTCAAAAGTTTGGTGTCAGTAAGGTATTTTTTTACTTTACAATATGCATATTTATATTTTTGCTTTTCTTCAGTTTAATACATATATTATTAAGTTATGCTCTAAAACTAAGGCAGGTAAGGTTTTGTCCCAGTTCTCAAGAATCAGAGCCAACACATTAACAGCTGTTGACGTTACAATAACATAATGTGTTGTTTATCTTTTTCTAGTGTCAAAGGTCATTACACCCGGTATGTTGTTTCCAAAAAGGGGAAATCTAATTGTTAATGTAAATGCTAATGAGGATGATGAACAAAGGAAGATAACGAATTGCATGTGCATTTCTGTGTTTCATCAGAAAGTCATCCACTGTCATTTGTCCATCATTATTCATCATTGCCATTTCATCACTATCATTTTGTCATCATTGTCATCTGTCGTCAGTCATAAATGCGCATGCATAACATGCCCGACTTCATTGTTTTTGTTGCAAATGACCATTTCTCCATCCCAAAAACCCATGCGCCCCATCCTCCCTTCAGGACTGACCCATGATGTTCATGTAACCAGCATAATGACTAGGGATGGGAATCGATAACCAATTCAGAATGATTAAGTAAAAAAGTACTAGAATTGAAGGATTTTTAATGAACCAAATCTATTGTTTTTAATGAACTGCTTACTGAATTACTGACTGCTTCTTCATATGATATGTTTAGTTAACATTTGGATCATTTTGATAAACTGTGCTTCAATAATAAAAGAAACACTGGATTATCTTGCCAAAATAGTTGTTTTTGTTCAGTTTACAATTCAGAATTTCCTTTAAAACCCTAAAAGAACTGGATTTGTGAAGTGGAATCAGATCCAGAATCGTTAAATCCCTCATGATTCCCATCCCTAATACTTTTTGCTACAGTTCCAAAGCCATATTTTGCTGATTGACCTTTCCGTCTACTCCCAGTGCCCAGTGGACCACCACAAAACCTTCAAGTGTTCAACGCCACCACTACAACTCTAACCGTGAAATGGGATCATGCGCCAGGCCCCGTCCAGAACTACAAAGTCACCTACCAACCCGTTGCGGGTGGAAAACCACTGTCTGTAAGTTCAGCTGTCCCCGTTCACCCTCCATTGATACGTTTTGAATAAAGACTTGGGTAATCTTTCAATTATGATGATGAGTGGCAGAACCTGTTTACAGAAAGTTCAAGGACCGTGTGTTAATCATTACAGCAAGCAAATGGGAACGTTGTGACAGGGAGTCATTACCAACAGACTCATCTGATGCAAACCATCACAACATGTCTGTAATATAGGCCTCAAGAATACAAAACCATTGCTGTTATATATTTCATGACTAGGCACTTGAGATGAGCAGCCCAGCAAACATTTCCTGTTTGTTTGGGAATTGCTAACTGTATTAGAACTGAACAATGGTGCTTTTTAACCAGTTTGTTTATTAATGCGGGATGCAAAGAAAAAAAAATCATTGTAATATTGCCCTGTCCATGTGAAATATGTTTATTTACATATTATATTATGTATTGTGCATTTAGTACACACGTTTATCCAAAGTGACGTAGAAAAGATGAGACAACGAGATTTATAAAATGTTTATAAATTAGTTGTTTTTTCTTCTAACTGTTTTAGGGTGTGTAATGTAGACACTTAGGCTTTATTTTAGGATTTTATTTATTATTAAATAACCTTTTTTACTAGGAAATACTTGATTATGGAAGCAAAATAGCTTTACGAATGCATTTCTTGTAGGTTTTTTTGTTTTGTTGCACCATATTCAACATGCTTATTTTTGAGAGGGAGCCATTCTCATTTCATCGAAACCAATGAACACCAAAACAATTCTGACTATTGACATCTTTTCCAATCAGGTTCAAGTCGGTGGAAAGAAGAACAGCGTCATTCTTCAGAAGCTGACCCCTGACACCCCTTATTCCATAACCGTGGCTGCCGTCTATCGCACCGGAGAAAGTAAAGATATATCCGGCCAAGGAAAAACAAGTAAGCAGCTCCAAGGCAATCCTTTCAATGTCCTGAAGTATTTTACGACTCTGTTTGGGAAGCAAAAACAATGATAAACTCATTCAGGGAGGATGCATTCCATAAAACATCTTGGTTTTCGCTCACATCTGGAGTTTTGTCAGATTTTTCGAGATGTTATGCAATGAAAATGAGACAGAATTATGTAACGCCGTGCATGGTGTTCCTGTAGAAGCCTTAGGAGGAGTGAGAAATCTGCAGGTTTTGAACCCCACCATGACCACACTGAATGTTCGCTGGGAGCCGGCAGAAGGAAAAGTGAAGGAGTATAAGGTCATCTACATGCCTGCGGCTGGCGGTGCCGAAAGCATGGTAGGACTGGTAGGACGTCTAGAATCAACTAAAGAGTAACCTACAATTTGATGTTCAGATATTGACTTGCAGACCTCAAGTGGAAGTGATTTGCAATGTTTCTTTGACTTAAACAGACCTTATATTGTATATTCTTTCATGGAAACAGGAGCAGGTATCAGGAACCAGCACCAACACAGTTCTGAGAGGCCTTCAGTCCGACACGCTTTACACCGTGACCTTAATTCCTGTTTACGCAGAGGGAGACGGCCAGCGAATGTCTGAGAATGGAAAAACAAGTGAGTTTCTCTCAGAAACCTCAGTGTTTTACTCTCAATATCTTGCTTTCACTGATTAAGAATGAAAAATAGGTGACTGAATGACTCCCTCTGACATTTCTGTCTGATTCTGTTGCCCGTAGAGATTATAATGAGTTTATGCCAACTATACAGCCAGGGTTCTTCATGAGAAAGAGTTTTTTAATCTGAATGTGCTGCAAAGAATCAATAAAGAATGTTTAATTTTAGGAGTGAACATGCATACTGCAATCACTCTGTCCAAACTCCAGTCTGGAAGTATGATCTGGATTATGCTTCATATACTTGATGCCAAAACAGTAAAATGGAAATCATATTTATAGGGGCTCTGGGTGGTGTGAAGAACCTGAGGGTCACCAACCCAACCATGACCTCTCTGAACGTCAAATGGGACCCCGCGGATGGTGCCGTGCGCCAATACAAAATTTTCTTCGTCCCGGCAGCTGGAGGAACTGAGGCAATGGTGGGGCTTTGTTTCTCACAACTATTATTACATAAAATTAATAAATAAAAATAAACATTTTAGATTTTGCATTCAAATTTCATGAGAAATTATGGTGACCAGTTCACTCAAGGTATCACTCAAGCTTTTTTTTCCCCATTGTTCTAAATAGGAACAAGTACCTGGGGCCCAAACATCTATAGTTTTAAGAAACCTGCAGCCTGATACTCCATACACCGTATCTGTGGTTCCAGTGTATCCCGCCACAGAGGGCAGGCGCCAGTCTGAGAATGGAAGGACATGTGCGTATCAGCCTAGCTCATTTGTATATCTATGCACAGACTCACTATCCTTGTTACAAAACCATTGTCTATTTCACTCTAGTGCCTCTTGGAGGTGTTCAAAACCTCCTTCTCATTAATCCCACCTTCACAACACTCACTGCCACATGGGATGCCGCCGACGGGAACGTGCAGGGTTACAAAGTGTTATACGTGCCCACCAACGGAGGAACTGAGCTCATGGTAGGAATATCTGAATATTTCAAAGTTTGTTTATACAGTGTTGAAGTCATGAGTGGAAATCTCTCTAAAATTTAATGGCATGGCTTGCAGACAGATGAATATAGACATAGTCTTCCTTTGAGGACTAGAGATGAGAGAGTGCTGCAGTGAAACTCTAACTGAATTCACATTATGCTCAGAAACCTGCTGGGAAAGTTTATAACTGGGAGCACCAATGTTTAGATGAAGCTAGAGTAAACTGTGAAACTGATTTTATTTTGGCAAGCTACAAAGAGAGAGCGCAGTTTTCTTTTTGTTTATAAGCTTAGTTGTCTTTATCTGTTTAGATGTGTAGACCTTACGCATCCAGTCTTTGTTAAAACAAACTAAGGTTTTTTTTTGTTGGAATGGGTTCTAAGCAGATACTAAGCTCCAGTTTCAATGTTCTTTCAGGAACAAGTGTCTGAGAGCACCACAACATTAGTGTTGAGTAAACTCCTGCCAGACACCATGTACACAGTGACTGTTTTGCCAGTGTATGCTGAAGGAGATGGACCTCAACTCTCTGAGAAGGGAAAGACTAGTAAGCGGCTCCAAAATGATATTGGTCACACTGAGAAATCACATGAAATATGAAGGATGTTTGGACACATTTCATCAATGCTGAGTCAATTTTGTTGTCATCTTAGAACCTTTGGGCAGCGTGAGGAACCTACAGGTAACAGATCCAACTATCAGCACCTTGAACGTACGCTGGGAGCCGGCAGAAGGCAATGTGCGGGAATACATCGTCATTTACGTTCCTACCGGAAGCGAAAATCAGGAAGTGGTGAGAATGATTTCCATGGATGTTCCAGAAATAGCAAACAAACTGTAGTTTCTGTCGCAAACCTCACACTCATTTTAATTTGGTTTTGAAAAATGTAAATGGAGGTTTTTAGTTTATTATAAAAATGATTTGTTCTTATATATGTAAATCTCACTAAATGATTGTTTATTTTACAAATTACACCTGTACAGCATTTTCATGCTCTGCAATCAATGCTAATGTTTCCATTCTAGAGTTGCAAGCAAATACAGTATTTTTATTGAAACACTGCTGTCTTGCAGGATCAAGTTTCTGGAACCACCACCTCCACTGTTCTGAAGAACTTAGAGCCTGACACATCCTACACTGTGACTTTGGTGCCAGTATATCATGAGATGGAGGGCAAGCCTCTTTCTGAGAATGGAAGAACAAGTGAGTTCGTCGTGAAGATTAACACAGCCAAAAATTGAAATATGTGGGTATTGTTTATTTAAGAATGACTCTGGTGTTAAAGTTCATGTATCCTTGCTTTTCAGGACCATTGGGTGGAGTTCGCAACCTTCAGGTTACCGATCCCACCAGCAGCACCCTCAATGTGCGATGGGAGCATGCTGACGGAAACCCTCGCAATTACAAGGTTTTCTACATCCCGCAGCCTGGAGACTCTGAGAAGATGGTAAGATGTGATGAGGTATCTTCTAACAGTTTATGTGAAGGACCTTCCTCATTATGTGACCAAATCGCTTGTTTTTGTGATCAGGAACTTGTTTCAGGTGGCACGACAAGCACTGTCCTACGTAATCTCAATGCTAACACGGTATACAAGGTCACATTGTTGCCTATGTATGAAAATGACGTGGAAGGAAAACGCCAGTCAGAGAATGGAAAGACAAGTGAGTATAGAAGCTTGCAATTTTGGGATGGAGAACTCACCTGCCTCTATGAGGGATCCATGTTTATTGTCTGGAGAGGGTTCAAAATATCTGTTTTATTAACGCAGAGCCATTGGGAAATGTGAAGAACCTCCAGGTGACAGATCCAACTGTGAACTCTTTGAGAGTCCGATGGGACCCAGCAGATGGAGATGTTCGTCAGTACAATGTCATCTATGTCCCTGTTGCCGGTGGTGCTTCAAGCATGGTAATTAATTAAATCTGTCTTAATTTTGTCTTAAGTTGGTCTGTTTGCTTTGCTTGTTTTTAACTAGTGTGTGGCTGTACTTATGTACTCTTCAGACCCAAGTGTCGGGAATGTCCACCAATACTGTTCTGAGAAACCTGCAACCAGACACAGAGTACAGAGTCACCGTAGTACCAGTATATCCCGATGCCGAAGGAAAGAAACAATCAGAGAATGGAAAAACAAGTGCGTACCACCAATGTCAAGTTTAGATGGTACTCCATTAGCATGCAGAGTGCTTCATTTCAATTCTTGCGATTCTCAGAGCCTCTGGGTGGAGTTAGGAACCTGCAGGTCACCGATCCTACAACCAGTTCGCTGAAGGTGCGTTGGGAGCCCGCTGAGGGTAACGTCCGGCAGTATCGAATCTTCTACGTCCCAGCAAGAGGTGGTGCGGAGGACATGGTAAGAGACGCCCTAGGAGGAAGTTCTACTGTCTTTCTGGACATGCAACTTTCTGTTCATATTTCATACGTCAACAGGAGCAGGTTTCTGGAGGCACCACCAACACCGTCTTGAGGAACCTTCTATCAGACACGGTCTATACAGTGACTGTGGTTCCTGTTTATCCAGAGGGAGAGGGTCTCCGGCAGTCCGAGAAAGGAAAGACACGTAAGTGAGGTGCCAAGTGCCAAGTGGCTTTTTGAGTAGAGCTGCGCTATGACTTTTCTTAGTTTTCCAAGGATTTTTGTCAGGCAGATAATAAAAGGGAGGTACCCAAGTCTTATTTTTAGACTTGGACCAAACAATCCTTCCAGAACTCCCAAGCAACTGCATAGCAACTGTGAAAACACTTTGAAATCACTCGAAATAGTCTAGCAACTGGGTTTTGTGTGCTTCACAACTCATTGTGAAGATTCAAAACAATTTATGCAAGCTAAATGTGGGTTTAACATCAGCACACTACTAAATTGTATACACAGAGCAACAACTACAGGATTAGGATGCTTGAGTTTTTTTTTCACTTTTTTTCCGAGATCCTTTGAACTCGCGTTGGAGAGTTTTTAACGGATTTCTGTAAGAATAGTCACATCTGCTTTGGTTTAAAAATGCTGTTTTAGCATCAACCCTAAATGCCCCCCACCACCTGCCTTTCCTTTTTGGCACTTTCTCACCATAAAACCCGTCTACGCCGCTGTCGAGTGCTTCGCTCAGCGTTCCTTCCTGAACTTTACTGAGCTTCCTCCTGTTAAAACGGCTCTGTGTGAGCTGTTTGACTTCCTCTGCTGTTCTGTAAATTCCTTGTTCTCACTCTGCTGTTTTGTAGCTTCTTATTCAACACATTCTTGCCCTCATTCACAGTTCCAAGAGTCCCACCCCGGAATATCCAGGTCTACAACCCAACTCCTAACACTCTGAATGTGCGCTGGGAACCCGCCTCAGGTCAAGTGCAGCAGTACAGGGTCACCTACGCCCCACTGAGCGGGATCCGACCTCTTGAATCTGTGAGTTACGTACAATTCTGCATATTTACATTTATGCATTTTAGACACCCTTTTATGCAAAATGACATAAGTTATACATTTAATGTGTTCCCTGCAAATCAGTGATGTAGTATCATCCTCTGCTAGTTGAGCTACAGAAACCCTGTATATTAAATATCGGTTGAAAGGTTTTCATTTTTTGTCACTTTACAACATGTTTGGACACAGTTTATTCAATCAGAATACAACCAATTGATAGTTAATGTGCAGTCAAGCATCTACTTTTAAACACTCTACTCTAAGTTACTTAAAAACAGTAGCTAACTACACTTAAATTGTAAAAGGAGGCACATCATTTCAGATACTTATATTATTAGATTACAGGAAAACAACAAGGACCTCAATTAACTCGAACGCATAAATTTACACAAAAAGCAGCTAATAAACCCAAAACAAAGACAATGAATTGAAAACATAATGATAAACAGCAGTATTTAACTAAATATTTATTAAACTACAACAAGTAAAATGACTTTTGTGAACCCTGCTGGGGGATGACTCTATTTATTTGAACAAGTTCATTCCTACAACAAACCATCTGAATCGATTCACTAAAATGAATTAGACTGTCTAATACTGCTTGAGGGAAAGAGAGTAACAGATTGGGATATATTTTAGGACAATGACAATGTGTTTGTTTATTGCCCTGGCTTCCTTGGTAAGCGAAGTAGCGATGGATCTTTTATTCAAGATCCATCGCTACTTAATTGACATAGTAGTTCAATATTGAACAACAGGAAACTAGTTTTTGTTCATGCTACTGTCGTTGCATCGTTAATTAAAGTCGCTCCCCAGGGCGTCATTTGCGGTGTTTGTAGTAGAGGAGATGTTTAGGAGCTGTATAGAGTCTCTCCGACTCACAAGTCTCCTGTATGCACAACTAAGCACAACAAGTTGGGACACAAAAGAGAAATGTTCATATCCTGCATGCTGACCCATATTTGTCAAACCCATCAGTTTGTGCCAGATCTGATTCTGTCATAAGTGTTGTTGCATGAAAAGTATGCAGCTGCCATCAGTGATGTGAAGCCTACAAATGAGAAACAAATGAGCAGATGGGGTGATAATCCTGCGGTGTGTTGACAGGTAGCTGATGGGGTTTCCCTGTCACCCTCCAATCCAGTCCATCTTCTGCTCCCGCCGCCCCCTGGGGGCGATTATGCTGATCTGACAGTATTTATGTAGCATTTAACCCTATGAGCACATCTGTTTGCATTACATATCTGTTTGGAAATGTTATCTTGCTCTGCTAATCTAAACAGGGTCTTAACGGTGACATCATTATGTATATTTGCATTGCCAAATTCGTAATGTCTATGCTGGGTTGTCATACAGTGGATGTTTGTGAATATACTTGTCTTTGTGTTATCTAAATGATGGTCTTTTCCACAGGTTCTTGTTCCAGGCAACATCAACAATGCTTTCCTGGATCAGCTCATCCCGGATACGCCGTACTCTGTGAATGTGATGGCGGTATATGCCGACGGTGAAGGCACAGGAATTGATGGAAAAGGAAAAACACGTGAGCTTGTGTTTAATTATTTAATGCATTTATTAAATGCATGTTATAGATTTTATTTTGAACAATAAGCCATGCATATGTTTTTTTTTTGGTAGTACCACGAGCTGGACCCAGGAACATGAGGGTCTTTGAAACCACCACAAGCACGATCAGCATTGGCTGGGATCACGCTGAGGGTCCCGTACAGCAATATAAGATTGCGTACGCTCCATTGACGGGAGATCCCATCACAGAATTTGTAAGTAACAGTCCACAATATTTGTTCTATATATTTAATTATTCACTCTTTCAATACTGCTACTCTTTCGACCTACAACATGAAGTAAACATAAAATTTTAAATTCCCTATTTACTTTATTGATGAATGCTTCTTATCATACTGTGCATGATTCATCAGTGCACAATTTTCCAAAGAAACAAAAATCTTTGATTTATTAATGTTTATCAGTTGTGGTTATTTAACAAAAAAAAAATCATGCATCTGATGGTTTTCTCTGCAGACTGTTGTTCCTGGCAACAGAAATAATGCTATCCTTCAAAATCTGCTCCCTGACACACCATACAACATCACAGTTACAGCAGTTTATCCCGAGGGACCTGGCGGATCCCTAAACGGAAATGGAAAAACACGTGAGTCACACAAAACTGCTCTCGCAAAACATGCACTTCTTTAATTTCTCACCTTTCTTAGAATGCATTTTCTGTTATTGATATAAAAAAAACCTAAAGGTTGTAACATTACTTGTTTAATGCATTTTTAATAGCATGGAATTATTTCAGCTGTTTTCAAAAAACTTTAAATTATAAGCATCTTATAGCTTGGCAAGCTACATTTAGTGTTATTTTAGTATTATTTATATGCTATTTTAGTTTTTAGTAATATTTTGAATTAGCTTTTATTTTTTTTTTATTTTCAGTTTTCATTTTAATTTTAGTGTAATTTTAGTGTGCTTTTGTCATTGCTTATGGCATTTTAAATATTTCTATTTAGATTTTATTTGTTTTTATTTAAAGTTTAGCTCAGTTTTATTATTTATTTCCAGTTATTAATTGTAGTCCTTCAGCTGTCAGTTTTTGCCACAACGTTATTTAAATTTTCGTTTATATACCTATATTATTTTAGCTTTATTTTTTATTAACAGACTTGTTTTAATAGGTTTAGTTTTAGTTAACAATAATAAGTAGCAAGTACAAGTAACTTCCCCAAAAAACTACAGCTAACCAAAGCAAGCAGACATATTTCAACCCCAAGATATTCTTAAGGGTTAAAGGAGAATATGAGTAATTAATTACTGGTAGGGCATGGTGGAGAGTTTGGAAAACTGCTGTTAGTGTTGGCCTAAGCTAGCATTAAATCTGCAAGTTAGCATGGGCTAGAATCCAGAACATCCTTCAGCTAATAGCAACACAGCACAACTGAACAAACTGTACATCTGTGTATTTCTTGTTATAGGAGCATTTTAAACACTGCTGCTATGACATTTAGTGGTTTTTAACCACGTCTTTCTTACTTTGGATCTAATTTTTAGTCGGCCTGTTGGCACCTCAGAGCCTGCGTGTCTCAGACGAGTGGTACACTCGCTTCCGTGTGTCCTGGGATCCGGCTCCAGCTCCAGTCATGGGATACAAACTAGTCTATCAACCAACAGGTACCAAAAACTGCAAATAACTGCATGCTTTTTAAAATTGAAATCATGAAATCATAATCAACCGTGTTTTGTTGGCATTCCTCTTTCAGATAAAGATGAGTCTTTGGAGGTGTTTGTTGGTGACGTCACCAGCTATACCCTACATAACCTGCTTCCCGGCACAACGTATGATGTTCAGGTGTACGCCCAATATGATAGCGGTGTCAGCAAACCTCTTATAGGACAAGGAACAACTTGTACGTTTTCAAAAGTGTTTAGATTAAGTTGTGCATTGTTGGTTTTACGCCACTCAGCAAGATTCCCAAATTGAGCGCAACTGTCTTGGCCTTTCAGTGTACCTCAATGTGACCAACTTGGAGACGTACAACGTTGGCTACGACAGGTTCTGCATCAAATGGACGCCTCACCGTGCCGCCACATCTTACAGAATCAAGCTGAACCCTCTGGACCGTGAGTCACACTTAGGATGTTTTCGTTCACTGTCTTCTGTTATGTGTTAACTAGCATCGAACATTTGGGGTCAGTAAGATGGTTTTGTTTTATTTATTTTTTAGAAAGTAATAGATGCATTAAACTGATCAAAAGTGAAAGTAATAAATAACACCTAATAACACCTAACACCAAAAACACCTAATAAATAAGCAGAACATGATTTTAAAAATTCAGCTTTGGCATCATAAAAATAAACTAAAATTTTAAATATATTCGAATAGAAAGCTGTTATTTTAAATTGTAATAATATTTTACACTATTTCACAATGGCTGTTTTTGATTAAATAAATGCAGCCTTGGTGAGCATAAGAGACTTCTTCCAAAAACATGAAAAAAATCTTACTGATTCAAAATTGTCTGGTGCTAGTCTATAACTGTAGGTTTTTTTTTCTGTTATGAAAACTACAGCAAAGCACACTGCTTGTAACTGTGACTTCATTCATCTAGATTAGTTACTCAGACGAAGCTTTATTGTTTTGTTTATCTGAAGGCCTCTTCTTTGTTCACTTCCTCGTGAAGGATGGGTAATATTTAGTGTGCATCCTCACCTTTGACTTTTATGGATTACAGCTCCAAAGGAGCTCATGGAAGATACTTCACAAATGTTGACGCTTTTTTATAACGACAGTTATAAAAAAGTACCCAAGTACCATTAGTTCATTGGCGTTCTTTGAATATTGTGTAAAAAGACGGTTGTTTGATCTGTTTTCAGCGGCAGCTAAAGGTCAGCAGGAGATCACCATCACTGCGGGTCAGACTCAATACTGTTTCGATGGTTTGAGTCCGGACTCCCTCTACAACGCTACCGTGTTTGTCCAGACGCCCAATCTAGAGGGGCCCGGAGTCAGCACCAAAGAACGCACCCGTGAGTTCAGGCTTTATCCGGAAATGAGCAGTGATTCATCCTCCTGCTGGACTTAAACAATGATCTTATGATGTGTTTTGACTTATTTTGGTTCATCTAGTTGTTAAACCCACACCTGTTCCAACAAAACCACCCACTCCTCCTCCACCACCCACTATTCCACCCGGCTGGGCAGGTAAGTGCCAACTACTACTGCCGTCAACTACTGCTTATGAAACGCATTTCATTGATAGACCTCATCATGTTGGTTTTCTTGGCAGAAGGTTGCCACTGGCAAGCAGCACTTGCGTTTTCTTCAAAAAATGTAAAGATGGTGTTAGTAATTAGACCGCAAAGAGCAGTTTGGAAACAATAGAAGAGAATGTCCAGAGCTTTTATGGATACGTGCACCGCAAACATGTTGGAGATCTGCTTCTTTGCAACGAGTTCGGATCAAATTAATATCAGTTATAAAACCTTGGAGAAAATCCTTCTGCTAATAAAATGCGGATCCTTTTCTTTTTATCTTCAGTTCATAAAAAAAATCTCTAAATTCTCGCTGGACCAATCTCAAAACCTGTTTATTCATCACACGAGAAGCCTCCAAGTGGACAAATGCTTCAATCTGCAGCGGTTTCCACTCCAGAGGAGTCATCTGGATTTAAGTACAGAGAGATGTGGTCTAATCCACCTAGGATTATAAGCTTAGGAGAGACATTTTTTAAAAACCTGAGAATGTTCCTTGTTAATGTGGACAGGACAAAAATGACACCATTAATTAGTTCCTATTTAGACCTTCTGGTACATATTTCATATGTACGTCATTCTTGCATAATTTCTCAAGAGAGTGTGACCGATTATGACAGTAATTACAACATGGAGGTTCATTAGATTGTTTTTTGTCAGTGATTGTGTTTGTTAGTGAGATTTCATTACCCTTTTTCCACTTGTGTAAAAGTTTAATTAGAAACAAGAGCTGTTCTTGCGTTCTTGCTTACAGAGTTGTTCTTGTGTTCTCAGTATGCAAGGGAGCAAAGGCAGATGTAGTTTTCCTCATCGATGGCTCCTGGAGTATCGGAGATGATAGTTTTAGCAAAGTGGTCCAGTTTATCTTCAGTGTCGTTGGCGCCTTTGACGTCATCAGCCCATCGGGAATGCAGGTATTGCACCTCATTTGCGACTTTGAGAAATCCAAAATGTAACAATCCAGTTAGATATATTCCATTGTTGAATCATTGTTGCTGTTTAATTAGAACGCAATATATGTTTGTGTCGAAAGGTTTCATTCGTGCAGTACAGTGATGATGCAAAGACTGAGTTCAAGCTCAACACGTATAATGATAAAGGCACTGCTCTTTCTGCTCTGAAACTCATCCGCTACAGAGGAGGAAACACCAAGACAGGTATCACTCAAACACACCTGACACACGTTTACAGCCCTTTCCATCTAAATGTGACCCTGGACCACAAAACCAGTCTTAAGTAACACGGGTATATTTGTAGCAATAGGCAAAAATACATTTTATGGGTCAAAATGATACATTTTTCTTTTATGCCAAAAATCATTAGGACAAGTAAGGATCATGTTCCATGAAGATATTTTGTACTTTTTGTACAGTATTTCCTACTGTAAATATATCAAAACCTAATTTTTGATTAGTAATATGCATTGCTGAGAACATTTGGCGATTTTCTCAATATTTTGATTTTTTTCACCCCCAGATTCCATATTTTTAAATATTGTCAGCCAAATATTGTTCTCTTCTAGCAAACCATATAGTGGAAAGCTTATTTATTCAGCTTTCAGATGATGTATAAATCTCAGTTTCAAAAAAATTGACCCTTATGACTGGTTTTGTGGTCCAGGGTCACAAATGTTATGCTGTGAAGAATTGGCAGAGATACATTTGTTAAACTTATGAGGAAAGAGTATTGTTGATGTTCTCTCTACTTTAACATCCCAGGTGTGGCTCTGAAGCACGTGTATGAGAAGGTCTTCACTCTAGACAGTGGAATGAGAAGAAATGTACCGAAGGTTGTAGTGGCCGTAACAGATGGACGTTCTCAGGATGAAGTGAAGAAGAATGCTGCCAAGCTACAGCAAGCTGGTATTACTCACTGCTGAAAATTATACTTTTTATGACATAAACATGAGCTCATTACCCTATGATCACATCAACACCTACTTAGATTTCAAAAAGTGATGAACAATCATTAAAGGCACACAGCCTGATTATGTCTATTTTGATTCAAGAAAACTATATGATTATGGTGACTTTAAAATAAATGTGCTAATGTGAGATGTGCCGTTTCAGGTTACAGTGTGTTTGTTGTTGGCGTGGCCGACGTGGACTTTGTTGAACTGCAGAACATTGCCAGCAAACCGAGCGAGCGCCACGTCTTCGTGGTGGACGACTTCGATGCCTTCTCCACCATTCAGGACAACCTGGTCACGTTCATCTGTGAAACCGCAACATCCAGTGAGTTAAATGTTTGTGGTACTTTACACATGATACTTTTAAGAGGTTCTTTACAGCTAATCTGTTCAAACCCTAAATTAAACGCGTTTATGTTTTGCTTCCACAGCCTGTCCATTGATCTACGTAAATGGATTCACATCACCAGGTGAGCATATGTCATATGCAGAGTACAAACTTTCAATGTTTAATGTTCGTTCTTGCGTTCACCAAGGCTGCATTTATTTGATTAAAAATGCAATAAAAATAGTAATATTTTGAAATATTAGAACAATTTAAAAGAACTGTTCTGTATTTTAATATATTTTAAGATGTAATTTATTCTTGTGATGCAAAGCTGAATTTTCAGCATCGTTACTCCAGTCTCCAGTGTCACGTGATCCTTCAGAAATCATTCTAATATGCTGATCTGCATATCAGGAGACTCTGATTTTGATTTTTACTCAGTCGATTTTATTTTTACTTTATTTTATTTATTTATTTATTTTTTAATCGAATCTCTCAACATTTTACAACAGTAGCCAGGTGGTGAAGACAAGAAAAAATAAACTAGATTACAATGCCACTCGCAATTGCCACCTGCACTCTCAGCTACCTGCGACGTCACTTTCAATCCACACAAATGGTGCGTGTTGCCAATGGAGACAAGACGCTGTGGTCGTTAAACGATTAAAACTAATTTAATAGCATAACATACAGGGTCCTGCAAGTCATCTGTAGAAGATAAAAACAAGACCCGCAAATCCGTGGCCACAGAACAGCAGAATATGAACGCAATGCGCAAAGTCTCTCGTTAAGCTTTTTCCTCCCGTAGAAAACCATTAACACTTGATATGGCTTAATGTATTAAAATACATTAAGTGCCATTAAACGATCAAATTTGTAATGTAGTTTATTAATTTAATGTACTTCAAGGCAAGCATATGGCCATGAATGTGCAAACTTTCACTTTTATAATTGCCCAGCAAACGCTTAATGTGGCAAAACGGGCTATGATGATAAAGACTAGATTCAGTATAAACCTTACTGTTGTCAAACGATATACCAGCAGATATGAACGCGCCATAAGAAAGGCATTATGTGATATTAAAAGGACCAACTCTGTATAGGCAAGCAGACGTGCCCAGAGCGTAATTTTTTTTTTTTCAATGCTTTATTAACAACAAATAGCATGTACAATGCCATAACTCACTGTATAACAAAACACATTTCACATGCCTCAGAATAAAGGAACAAGGAACAAGAAGAGGAAAAAAAACAACAAAAAAAAAAACAAGAGAGGGTACATAAGCAGTTTACCGACAAATATATCTTACACAAATATTTACATTCCATATGATATTACAGTGAAATGTTAATACAGAAATATACTTTGCAGATTAGCACCATTAAATAACCTAATTTTATGTGAAAATGTTAAGGGATGAGCATATATTAATCGTTTTAACCACTTCACTATTTTTAAATTTTGACATCACATCTATATACATTTTAATCTCTTTTTCAAGGACTAAAAAAAGAGGTTTGCACTTTGTAAACTTGCATTTATGAATGTGAAATTTACATAAAAATAAAATGAAATTTATAATAAAACAAACATCCTTTAAAGAACGATCTTTAATAAAATAACCCAAAATCACGTCTATAAGATAAGGAAAATGTTTTTAAAATATTACCATCAGTGAAAACTTTCACATTATTCCAAAAATGCTGGGTATATTGACAGGACCAAAACAGATGAGAGATTGTTTCACTGGAGCATTCACAAAAAGAGCATTTTAAATCAGTATCAGTTTTAAATTTTTGTAGAAATTCTTTTGTAGGATAAACTCTATGGATTAATTTATATGAGATTTCCTTAGCCTTATTTGAAAGAAGAAATTTTTGAGGTAATGCCCAAACTTGAGACCAGTTTACATTATTAAAGATACTGTTCCAGTAGTAAATTACAGAAGGTGAAGAAATACTCTTATTTAAAAACAGGGATCTAATCTTATAGTTATTAGGTTTAAACCCAGAGAAACAGATAGAGCCAACTGAGGTATGTTCAGGTCTAGGAGGATCGACATAAAGTGCTGTTGTCCATACACTGCTTTCTAACCCAGAAATTCTAACCCACCCAAATGAGAGAAAATAAACCGAGGAATTCTATTCCAGACAGACGAACGATTTTGAAGATATTGCCTTTAATTGTCCAATTTATTTTCAAGTTACTGTTTAGAGAGCTAAAATCGATAAAATTCAGACCACCTTTATCATATGAATTCAGAATTCCGGATTCAAAACAAAACAGTGTCATCAGCTAACTGACTTATTACCACTTCAGTACCATCAACAGTTATTCCTTTTAAAGGGCTTTCTCTGATATACAAATTGAGAAGTTAGGTGGCTATCAGAAACAGATACGGGGAGACTGGGCATCCCTGCCTGACTCCCTGATTCAGAGTAAATCTAGGAGAGGTACCGCTGCTGAGTTTGATAGAGCTATTGCAATTAGTATAAAGCATTTTAATAGACCTATAAAAGAAGTCACCAAATCCCACCTTATGAAGGGTCTGTAACAAAAACTCATGCTCCAGGGAGTCAAAGGCTTTATAATAATCCAAGAGGAGAATAAAACTATCATTAGAGAAAAAGTCAGAATAATCTAAAATGTCTAAAACCAGACGTATATTATTAAATATGTGTCTTTTTTGTAGAAAGCAAGATTGACATTCATCAATTAAATTATTTAAAGCACATTTTAATCTTTTGGATAAAACCAAAGCAATGATTTTATAATCGTTATTGAGCAACGTAACTGGCCGCCAACTATCAATTAACAAGGGGTCTTTATTTGGTTTTGAAATTAAAGTTATAAGTCCCTGACATAGAGTCGGAGGAAGCAAGGCTCTATCTATGCTCTCTGTAAACACTTCAAACAAAAAAGGAGTTAATGGCATCAGTAATTTCTTGTAAACTAAGAGGGGCTTCACATATATTGAATTCTTCGTTGCTAATCTGCTTCATGTTATGTAAGGACTCAAGAAACTCAGATGTAGATTGTTGACAAAAATTAGAAGCATACAAATTACTATAAAACTCAGAACAAAAATCTGCAATAATTTTAGGGTCCTCCACAATATTACCATTAATCCTCAATTTTCCAATATAATTATTTTTAGCTTGTTGCTTCTCAAGTCTAAAAAAATAAGCAGAGCTCTTTTCGCCCTCTTCCAGCCATTTCCTTCGAGACCGTATAAAAGCTCCTTCTGCCTTTCGCTTGTAAATTTCCTCTAGTTTAAGTTTTTGTTCATTGAGTTCTGCTTTATCAAATTCTGACAAATCTTTTACTTTTTTAGATAACAAAGTAGACATTTTAAACAAAATTTTTTCCTCTTCAAATCTTCTTTTTTTTGCCAACTCGCTACAATACTTTCTAAAAAAAATCCTACTTCAAATTTGAGAAGTTCCCAATTGCTACAGTATTTTTTTTTTGTTTTTTTCAATTTTTGCCTTATTCCAATAAGTCAAAATTATTTTTTCTATACCAGTGGTTATTTCATTATGCTGAAGTACTGAATTATTTAATTTCCAGTATCCAGACTTTTGAGTTAAATTTGCATTCAATCTAAAGGGAACACTGATTAAATTAGCCTTGTGGTTTGACAATGGGGATGGTATTATATCAGTAACAATATTATCCAAATCCTTAGATGTAAGCCAATAATCAATCCTGGACTGACTAGATAAAGAATTATTACTCCAAGTAAAGCATTCTTGTGATGGGTGAGATTTTCTCCATGTATCAATTAAAGAAAATTTCTCCATAAACGTAATTACATACTCTGGAATTAGACTTCTAGTCTGAGGAGGCCATCTATCTAACCTATTATCAAGGACGACATTAAAATCACCTCCAAAGATCAAAGAAGAGTTAGGGTATTTGGCTAACATATGAGACACCTGATCACCTAATTTGTCAAAAAGGCCTTATTTTCTCTTTGTAAGTTGAAACCATAAAGGTTAATAAGAATACAGGTTGAGTCTAAAATTTCAAGGGCAAGTAAAATGTAATGTCCCGATGTATCACATTCAGAACTTAATATTTTTCTTTTAAATCGATTTTTCAAAATGCAAACCCCAGCAGAATGAGTGGTGCCGTGAGATAACCATAAATCTAGTCCCCACTGTGACCTCCAAAAATACGCATCTTGCGTGTCAGAATGGCATTCTTGTAAGAAACAGAAATCTGTATTAAAATGCTTCAAGTACAAAAAAATGGCTTTCCTCTTAACAATGTTACGTAACCTTCTGCAATTCAGAGAAACAATGGATAAAGACATAAAACGGAGATCTATAGAATACACACACAAAAAATAATAATAACCCAGAAGATTTCTATAAAAAGTTATAGCAAATCTTAAGCTGTTGCAGCAAGTGTGTACAGGGATGAGAACAGCAATCCCTAAATAATGCAAAGTTTTTTTTTGTTTTTTTTCCCTACATCCTCTTATAAATTTACAAATTAAAACATTTGGACTGGAGTCTCCATCTCATTCAAGTCTTTAAACAAAATAAAATAAGAGAATACCTTCCTTTTCAATGCACAGAAAGTTATGCATTATTGCCTCTTTTATAAATGTATCTAATCATCTGGACTGGTCTCAGTCTCATTCTCTTTAAACAAAATAAAGAGGAGAGTACCTTCCTTTTAATGGAAAGATTTTTTTTAATAAACAAAATGAGGAAAGTACCTTTGCACTTAAAGAGGATGTAAACATTTTCTTCCAGTTCCAATCATCTTAAGTACAGTAGGGCTTCCCTCGTAGTTCAAGTGGGTGGAGAAATCTCGACGCCATCTACAAAAGCACGGCCACCGACGAAGAAAGCTTTCTTGTTTTCCTTACGTGCTTTTTCGGCAGCGGGCCATAATTTCAGCCTTGTTTCTCTGTCGGCGGGAGACAAGTCTTCAGTGATCCTCAGGTGGTTGTTTTTCAGAAATTCGGCATCTTTGGCAGCACGCCAGACAGCATCCCTGAAAAATCGTGATGTGAACTGGAATATGATTCCTCTAGGAGTGATGCTTCCAGGTTTGTGACGACCAAGGCGGTGTGCAACGTCCACGACGTCAGGCAGTTTATCTTTATGTTGCGGCAAAAGATACTGGCATATTTTGATGACCTCGCTACGGACATCTTCTCCATTTTTCTTTTGAAGCCCCTGAATTCTTAAATTCCATCTGCGGGAATAGCCCTCCAGCAACGATAGACGTCTCTCTTGCTCCTCGGCACTCTTTTCAGCTTGCGTCAGTCGAGTTTTCATAGCAGTGACATCGGCGCAGATAAACTCAATCGTTTTCTTCAATTCGGTGATTTGTTTTGTGTTAACACAGACTTCTTCTTTCATTTCATTTATTACACGCGAGTTTCGTTCCACCAACTTCTCTAGCGTGTCCGATCTGTTCTGTACCAGTTTAGTTTCTTTTTAGTTTCTTTTTTCTTGTCTTCACCACCTGGCTACTGTTGTAAAATGTTGAGAGATTCGATTAAAAAAAATAATAAATATATAAAAAAAAGTAAAAAATAAAATAGACTGAAAATGACGTCACTTGCGGAAGTGCAGGTGTCTGAGAGTGCAGGTGCAGATGTCTGCAGCCAGACCCTATTGCATCTTCCTAACCCAAATGGTAGTTTTGCAAATGTGTTTAAGTATGTAGACCACTAACGTGATTGATGTGTTTTCCCAGGATTCAGAATGCTGGAAGCTTTCAATCTGACTGAGAAGATGTACGCTAGTACCAAGGGTGTTTCTATGGAGCCTGGTTCCTTCAACAGCTACACCGCCTACAGGCTCCACAAGAACGCTTTCCTGAACCAGCCCTCATCGTGAGTTCAAACCTCTCTTAATTAGACTCTGAATGTTGATTTTGTGTACAATTTAGTACTCATCAAGTCATCAAGCAAGACTTTGAAGAAAGAGTGCACTTTCTTTCTGACTATTAATTCTGTGGAACACAAAAGGAAGTGTTTAGTCTTTTCTGTACAGTGAAAGTAATCAGTAACCAGGCACTGTTTTACTTACGTACATAATCTGTTGTGAGATGCAAGAAGCAACAGATTTTGGTTCATTGACATTAAACCTGATCTTACACGTCTTTGCATGCTGTATTTGAAAGTTAAAGGAAAAGTCCAGCTGAATAGCTTTAGAAGAAGTGGACTATTGTGTGTGAGTCGTATGGACCGCTATTCAGATTTTTTACAATATTTTTGGCAGCTTGAAGAGCAGCATAAACATTGGCCTAACGTCTCCTTTTGTGTTCCTCAGAAAGTTTAAATTGTATTTAAATATTTAAAATGTAGCTATACTACCGTTCAGAAGTTTTCAAATATAAAAATATATACATTTATTCAGTAAAGATGCACTTTTTAGTGTCTGTAAAGACGTTTCTTTTTCAAATAAATGCTTTTTGAACTTCCTACCCATCAAAGAATCAACACTGATAATAATCAGAAATGTGTCTTGAGCAGCAAATCAGCATATTAGAATGATTTCTGAAGAATCATGTGACATGAACTGGAGTAATGAGGCTGAAAATATTTACAGGAATAAATTACATTTTAAAATATAATCACATAGAAAACAGTTGTTTTAAATGTTATAAATTTTGCTGATTTTGTTGTATTTTTGATCAATTAAATGCAGTCTTACTGATCTCAAACTTTTGAACAGTAGTGTATTAACAAGCTGTGTTTTTTGGAGATATCACCCCGTTTTTTTTCAAATAACTGCAGTTGCGTCACAAGATACGTAATGCTGTGATTTGTTACTGCACAAGAATGTTCTTTTAGATTACAGTAATGATTGTCATTTATGCTTGTGTACAGACATCACTGTGTAAGTAGTGTGGTATTACAGAAGAGTCATTAAAGAGCTGTAGGGCTAAACTAAGAGTCATAGGGTTAAACTGAGAACTTTGTTAGCTTTTGTTGCATGTTGCTGTTTGCCCAGGTAGAGCCCACTATCCAAAAGCATTCAAAGCCACAGTTCTCCCACACACTTCCTTAATTATTTTACCATACAACAGTACTTGTGGATCAAATAAATCCACTCACTTTGACCTGCCAGTGCTGATGTCTGCAGAAAGAACAGGCCCTTTCTTTGCTCTGGCTGATTTTTGTCAACTTTTTTGTACAGATACGTTCATCCTGATGGTCTGCCTCCAACATACACCATCATTTTGATGTTCCGCCTGTTGCCGGACTCCCCGACCGAGGCCTTCGATATCTGGCAGGTGTCAGACAAGAATTACAAACCTGAGACCGGTGTCACCATCGACCGTAAGTGGGATATACATCCGTTTTTTTGTTAGCAGCCGCCCCTTCTTTAATGTGTTCATAGACTCGGGTGGGAAATACAAATCACAAATGAGATAAATTGAGAACAAATAAAGTCTTCACGTTTTTTTCAGTAATCTCGCATCTCATCTAATTCTCATGAAGCCAAATTATCTGAGCTTATTCAGGATAAGGATTTTGTTGTGCTGGCTTGGTCTCGTTTTTTGCTTTGACAACATTACAACTGACCTCACCACAAAAAAATTGTGCTTTTTTTGCAACATTTTAATATGTCAGAAAACAAATAAGAATGCAATTTATTAGGTTTTTTATCATCGAAAAATATCTAATGTAACTCCTACAACAACTCTCACATTTTCTGGATAAAAAAAATCTGTGATTTGTTTATAAACATATTATCAGTTCCAGTAAATGCTTTCAAGGTTGTCATA
The DNA here is from genome assembly GCA_012976165.1 of Labeo catla. NCBI lineage: Eukaryota > Metazoa > Chordata > Actinopteri > Cypriniformes > Cyprinidae > Labeo > Labeo catla. The sequence goes on along the minus strand of VONZ01000185.1, from coordinate 390,112 downwards.
AATCTTTTGCCATTAAAAACTTTGTGTCAGCCATCTAGATAACTATATCTTGGTTGCAAGTTTAAAGGGGTGATATAATGCTTTTTCACTTTTTGAACTTTAAAGAAAGATCTACAAAGTTACAAATCTCAAAGTCCATTCCATAAGGAGATATTTAGTTTTTAAAAAATCCCTTTTCAAGAACTACAACAAACAGCTCCTTTGGACTACAACGTTTGTTTGCCGCATGCAGTGATGTCACAACACGGTCCATTAGAATATCATTAAAATAAATCCCGCCCACGGAAATTCTAATTGTTGGAGGGAGGGTAGGGACGAGATGGGGGATTAGCCTAACTTTAGCGATGCAGCGTGGAGAATCGCTTCAATGAGCAGCAGCGCGGCGGATATAAACACAAGCATTGACTAGAGTGGCAGCTTTAGAGCTGTAACGCCCCACCGACATGTGTAGTACAGGGGGTTGAAACACATGCCGAAGCCACAATTTACTGTGGTTGCACGTCAGAGCCGTAACGCGCCACAGACGTGTGCAGTGTGTGGTAAGAGATTTATTCATCATACAGTGTAGATAGCTTCACTTATAACACGAGTGTTTTTTTTTAAAATGCATAAACTTGCACTAGAATAGGCTAGGCTAATCAGTGATGATGTTCTTTGATAATGTTAGGCTGCTTTTAGCCTTATGCTGGAGCTGGTTTCGGGCAATGAAACTAAGTATGTAAATAATTAAATACATTAGCACGATAATATCATGTAGTGGCGATCTCGCAGGCAGATGACCTCCATGCATGCTTTCAGACGAATGCAATCGGAGTTATATATATATAAAAAAAAATCAGCCCTTTAAATTAGCATAATAATTGTTAATTCATTACAATAGTGATTGCCTCACAGAAAACCATGTTACAGACTCCCTATCCTCATTGTTGAATCCTGCACATTGTCCACATTAAATTCTCTATGCTTTTACTTTGTCAACACTTTGTGTCTCCTTTCATTTCTCCTAATAAATGTAAGGAGAAACATCTGAGACAAAGTTGATACTTATATAACATATCTGAGATCTTCATTGAAAAGGTAATAAAATACTCCTCTAGGCTTCATTCTTTTTGTCCTGGTAATCAGATTTGGCCTAATCCACCACATCCCTTTTAGTCCAGCAACTTGTCCTATCATATCTTTCTATTTGCTGTAGAGAATTTTGTTTGTTCTCATTTGTGGTTGTTTTTTGAGATGTTTAACTCTTTGTTTCTCTATTTTCTCAGCATCCTCCCAAAGTGTGTCATTTTATAATAAGGATACAACAGGAGAGATCCAACGAGCCACATTTAAAAACGATCAAGTCCAGAGGATTTTCCATGGAAGCTTCCATAAGGTAAACTTGCTCTTATTACTGTCCACGTGCAGTGTTTTTATACATGCTGATTATGTGGTATAGTATGTTGCATAGTACATCAACTCTTCATATGATAATCTAGTATGGTTTGTCTGTCAGAAGGTCCTCGTACAATGATTTGTGAAAGCTTGGCTCATTTATTTGAACTGGGTTATGCACAAATATTGTAACATGGCCTTTCTTTTTTCAAAATTGAAAATTAGTGGCAATTGGCAAGTTGGTGGAGATGTGTGCCCGCATTCTCCACCATAAATGGCGCCTATGTCGGCCACATACACCGAGCCAAACTGTGTGGGGTCTTCAGCAAAACGGGCTCAAAACAAATGTCCATTAAGTCTGAATGCAGCAAGGGAGCAGTTTCTTTCAAGAAGACATCTGCAACTGTGGAATTGAAATAGGACAAAGAGATTACTGTCCGCATTATCGTTCACTAAAAGGGTTTGAATTTGAAACAAGCGTGTTTTGATTTGTGCATGAAGGCCTTTGGTGAGATTTTTGCCAAAGGGAAGACTGCAAAATGGTCTTTGCTTATTTTAAAATTGAACTTTGATGTGGCAAGTTGCAAAACTTTCACAATGCTCAAGGGTTTTCCAATCATAATAGAGGTGCAGAAATAGAAGACATCTTCGATGTGTTGAAGCATCATGTCGTGGCGCCTATTTCTATTTTGGATGCACAGCTACCTCAGTCGCTTTTTTCAACATCAAAAGCTCTGTTTAAACATCAAAGTTCTGTGCATGTTTTTTAAATTCGATTACTGAATGTGTTCTGCATCACACAGCTCATAGTTTGAACTTGGTTACATTACTGCACAGCATCTTCAGCCACTTGTTTTTCTCATTTGTCTATAATGTAAGTTCTGTGCATCATTTTTTAAAATTCTATCGCTGTGTGTGTTCACACTGTTCGCATCACATTACATTGCATTGCCAGCACCGACTTGTGCATGCCATTTATCACGTTAACTGTGATGTGGTTAAATCATTAAGATGAAAAAGTGTCTCAGAAGACCAGAAATTACCTTCACGAGAATCTATAAGCATATTTCGTAAGGCCGGGAATAAACGTGTTTACCTGGCAGCCAAACTGGAAAATGTTGAGTCACTTTTCAATAAACAGTTACATCAGAGTGCCAGCAGATGCCAAACGCAGAGCAGGTGAAATGCTTTGAGCTGATTTATTCCTTCATCCATATCTTTAGTCAGTGTCTCAGTCTGGCCTGGATCCTGACGGTCCTTCAGGTTGCCTGTCAAAGTTGACCACAGGGGAAATTCTTGTGGTTTGAATGAGAGGTGTGGTGGCTTGTTTGTTGTGGTTTCGGCCTGTGTGAACATCCCTGCTGCTTTCCATTAGTCTGTAGCCTCAGGAGACACATCGTCAGTCACTTAAAAGTAAGACGGGATGGTATGACAAGATTGTGCATTGCATTTTATACCAAGTTAGATACTCTATCGGTGAACACGACTGCTGAGATTGACAAAGAGTAATGTGAAAATGCAGAGCAGGACTTGTCCAAAACAACTCAAGACAAAGAATTTATTAGGTGTTTAATAGCAAAGCAGAGTTTACTCTAGTATGCCAGGAAATGTCCAGACTTGGTACATTAATATTGAAATCAGTTGAGGCTTGTTTATATCAGCTGTTTTTATAATATTTAGTTTTACTGTTGCACTGTCTTTGCTTTTTAACTCAAGTGTTTTATAAAGTGAATTTGTTTTTGCATTGATGCCAGACTTACAAATCCGAATAGATTTAGTTTAAAGTACTTTATCATTTATGAAGTGTTTAATTTACTGGATTGGCCAAAGCATGCATTACTGCATGATTATTTAGTATATAAACTATTTCCTTGCACAGGTCTATCTTAAAAAGAGCAGAGAGGGAGCAAAATCTGCCCTGCTGCATCATATGACAGTTTCTAATGAAAGCAAGTGGAGTGGCATAAGCGTTCATCTTTGAGCTTGACAAATTGTTCATGCTTCAGATCTTTCCTGCTTGGAAGGAAATAATGTCTGAATTTCAGAAATGAAATGTGTTTTTTAAGAGCTGCATGGTTCTGGCACGTCATTTACTTATGCAGATGGCTTTTTGGTCTAGATAAACAAACATGATTTAGATTGTCTAGCTTCAGTGAAGGATTTGACTCTGCATCTTGCTGGCTCTGTATGTGGTGCAAGTAATGGGATTTTTAAAAGCAAGAATGTAACTCATAAAGGAAGAATTCACACCAAAAATGAAATTCTGTCAACATTTTCAAGCAGCCGAGAGATAGCGAGCATGGCCAGCAGAGACAAGTCATTGCTTCTTCAGATATCCTCAGCGGATTTGGCCAAAATGGAGGACAGCTCTGTTTTGAAAGATCAGTCCAAACGTGTGGCAGATTCGGTTGAAATGGAGAAGTCATCTGTTTAAAAGATCCTGCTTCCCTCTGAACGGCCACAGGTGGCCATTAAAGAGGACGTTTGAGGACAGCTGTCAGTGATCAGATCAAAATGGGCAAAATCAAATGATTGTAATCAGTTCCAACAAAACTTTAAATAGAAAAACAGTGCGGCAGATTATAAACAGTGGGGACTGTGCAAAATGTTACGTTCAAAATGCCACACTAATAAACTGTTTCGCAATTTGTATATTTTGTGCAGTGTGTGAAAATTCTGCATATGTTGAGCTTCTATAGCATAGTGCAGTGGTTTTTAAACTGGGCGCCACAAAAGGACTATGAAAACTATTATTAATGTTAATAAAAATTACATCATACAGAAATTGTGAGATTAATCATGATTACTTTATTGAATTGATATCGCTAGTTTTCAACAATAAGAAAAAATCAGCCTATAGTTTTGTGAAAAAATTAAAAGAAAATATTTTTAGATAATTAAAAAAATGATTAAAATGTATTTAAAAAAATTGATGTAAGAAACAATTATAAAAAGTCAATGATCTCATTTTAGAAATGATTATTGCTAAATTAATTGTGATTGTATTGACAGCACTATTTAATAAAAATCATACTGCTTTTTGAAAACATATTTTGAGATATTTTAACAGTAATATTTGAACAAAATGAATAATTACAGTATAAAAGCAAATTTTTGATCGTACAATTATTGTGAGATTAAAACGAATAAAATGTATTTGTAAAAAAAATGTATTTGTAAAATTACTTTAAAAAGCAATGATTTCATTTTAGAAATAATTATTGCTAAATTGTAATTTTTTTTATTTAAAAAATATAAAAGAAAAATATCATATTGTTTTTTTTTTTGTTGAGAAATTATTTTGAGATACTTTAACAATAATATTTTAACAATTAATAATTATAGGAAAAAAGTTAATTTTTTAATCTAATTTTTTGAGTTAATTTTATTGTTTTGACAGCACTTGTTTTTAACAATAAGGGAAAGTCTGCTAATTTTGTGGGAAAAGTAAATATTTTATACCATACAACAAAATATATAATAATATAATATATAGGATAATATTTTAACAATTTTAACAATGATTGTAACTAGTTTGATGAAACGATAAAAAAACCCATTACTTTCAGAAAAAAAATCATATATATATATATATATATATATATATAACCTTTTTTATTTAAAAAAAAAGAAAAGAATCCTATATATTAGGTGGTCCTTGGCATCAAAAAGTTTGAAAGGCCTGCATAATATACAAAGCACTAATGTTTGAAATGTTAATCATTGCATAATGTGTTCTGTTTCCTATACTAACTTTTCTGGAGTAGTTACATTATTACTGTGTATAGTATTCCATGTGGAATATAATAATTGACAACAGAAGAATCCAGAGACCTTCAGGCTAAACAGAAAACAATCATGTGCCACAGGAACAGCTTTAGATAATCCATACCACATTTGTGTAGACGTCATGTTTTGTTTGATATTGAAAAGGTTTGATAGGCAGTTTGTGACTAGACTTGAAAGAAAACTGATTTAGACGCTCACAGAAAGATGGTGGCCTGGCTCCATAACAATCACTTCGTCTTTCTAATGAAAATTTTGTCTTTTTGCTTTGTTTAATTCAGTAGTGAAGTAAACATCAGTGTATCTCAGGCCTGCAGCATGTTTACTAATACTGACCAATCTTCTGTGGTCAGATCAGAATCGCATCTCCTCTATATGCCGACCACAAATTTCCAATCCATTCCTGATCCATAGCATCAGAGCGGCTTTGAGCTCCGCCATTAGCTTGCGGTGGAGAAATGTGATTACATCGCAGCGTTCAGCTGGTGTTTAAGACTTGGCAGCCCGACGGTCCATGGCATATGGAGGAACAACTTCATTGTGCGCTGTGGTGAACAGGGAATATCGCAGTACATTGATTATGTGGATCAGAGAACTGTAAAATCTTCTAAAAGACATACAGCACCAGCCAGCAATTACAGGACCAAACACATCACATGCAGCCTGAGCAACACAATTAGCATGACTGACGAATCAGATGGAAGAAAGAAGTCTCTTTTGCTCACCAAGATTGCATTTATTTGATCAAAAATGCAGTAAAAACAGTAATATTGTGAAATATTATTTACATTTAAAATAACTGTTCTCTATTTGAATATATTTTAAAATGTAATTTATTTCTGTGATCAAAGCTGAATTTTCAGCATCGTTACTCCAGTCTTCAGTGTCACATGGTTCTTCAGAAATCATTCAGATATGATGATTTGCTGCTCAAGAAACTGATTATTATCAGTGTTGAAAACAGTTTTGCTGCTTCATATTTTTGTGGAGATTGATTATTCCACAATTCCACATATATGTAATTATTTTTAAGTAAGTTTCTAGTGTATGTTTTGAGAAAATTGTGAATACAGAGGCTATAATGAACCAGATTTGCATAGATTAGATGCATGTTTTGGCTGAAAATGACAATTGCTTAGTATATACCAGTTTATGTATCCATTGTTTAGTGAATTTGACCCTTAAACGACTGTCGATCCATAGAGGAAGAGGCCAATTCAGATCAGATGGGGAATCAGCTGGATGATTTGACAGCCCCTCTGTATTTGTTTACACTCATTAGCTGCTGTTAATTTTCCCCAGAATCTGTCTAAACCTATTTTACAATGGGCTCGCTGTTATAGTCACCTTGAGCGTGTCAGGATGAATTTGGTGGTGAAGGAATTTGCTGGTTTTTATATGCGCCTCCGGCCAGAACACTCCCTTTGAACGGAGAGCCTCCCAGAAATCCCTAATTAGGACCCGAAGCTCTTGGAGTTAAAAACAACAATAGAAACTCTCAACTGAGACTTATTTAATGACTCTGCTAAAGATGAATGCGAGTTCTTCCTTTAAAATCACCCCTGAGTCTATTATAAGCTTGAACATCTAACAATTTTCTTTTATTCCAGCTCCACATCCTGGTGTCTCCCAAGAGCGTCAAGCTGAACATAGACTGCCAGGAAGTGGCTGAGAAGGAGATTAAACCAGCAGGAAACACATCGATAGATGGATTTCAAGTGCTTGGAAAGATGTCCAAATCTATTGGATCTAAAGGAGAATCTGCAACAGTGAGTTCAAACGTGGAAACACTGAACACTTTATATATAAATAAAGGTTCCAAAACTAGGTTCCAAAAACTATTTCTGGTTCTCCAAAGAAACTTTAAGTGAACAGTTCTTAAAAGAACCGTTTTTTTCTTAGTGTGAAGAACATTTTGATAACCTGATTTAACTATAAGAAACTTTTTTGCATTGGGAAGATTCAAGGTTCTTCATGGAACCAATAAGGGACCTTTATTTTTAAGAGCACCTTGTGTATAAAAACACAACTTTTGTTATCACACATTGACCGTGAGCTCACCTCTCTTGCTCTTTCCAGCCTGGATCTTTTTATGGGCGTCTGAGCCCCATATTTTAAAATGCAAGCTTTTATCAAAGACATGTGTAACATCCGTTTTCTCTCTGGTTGGGCAGTTTCAGCTCCAGATGTTTGACATTGTTTGCAGTCTCGGCTGGACCAGCAGGGACAGATGCTGTGACCTTCCTTCAATGGTAAGAAAAATGACTTTAAGAAAGCCTGTAGATATCAGAAAAAAAGCCTCCAATCCAGTTGGACTGGATTGCATTAATAAACTCTTGTTTTACGTGACAGACTTGACAGATCCTAAGAGTAACTGAGAGTAATTGTCATATTATGCAACTATGCATTAAATTACATTGCATGACTTTACATTATGAAGTTTACATTGGAATTCTGACTTTTTTCCTCAGAATTGCATTATATGAACTCAAACATTTAAACCTGCAATTCTGAAAAAAAGTCAGAATTGTTATATAAACTTGCATTTATGTCTCGCAATTCTTACTTTATAACAAAATTGTGAGTTTTTAAGTGAGAATTGTGAGATATAACCTCACAATTCTGAAAAAATACCAGTCTTTTTTTCACCTAGGAATAGAGCTTTGTTTATATCCCGCAATTCTGAGAAAAAAGTCAGAATTGCAAGGAAAAAAGTCAGAATTGTAAGTTTATATCATGCAATTCTGAGAAAAAAATCTGAATTGTGAAGAAGAAAAGTCAGAATTGCGAGATATAAACTCGCAATTGCGAGAAAAAAGTCAGAGTTTATATCCTTCAATTCTGAGGCAAAAAACTTCATTTCGCAGAATTGCACATTTAAAAAAAAAAGCCAGAATTGTGAGATGTAAACTCAGAAAGGTGGCGGAAACAGGCTTCCATACAGAGCCTCTAGTGTGGACTTCCCAATTTAATTAAGAACGTATGAGCAGATGTTGCAAAACTAGCTAGGGTTACACAAAGGTGAAAAGCAAAAACGCTGGGTTAAATTTCAGGTACGGATGACCCATGAACTACACTGTTTACATTCAAGCCCATGCTTTTGATCACTGTGGCTTTAAGCAAGGCTCTTAACCCCCAGACTGCTCCAAAGGGCTTGCTGTACAGTGACTTTGGATTGAAAACAAATGACAAGTCAGTTGACTCTCATGCACATCTACGTCTTTTTCAGCTTCATCCACCCACTCAGATCTGTCATACTATTCCATATGTTTCTGACGCGTCCCCGTTGACTGCATTCAGACATGACATTTAACGTGTGCTCGGCCAGACCGCTCGCTATTGTTCGAGCATTTCCTTTCTTTGATCTCACGTCGTATGCTCTTCCATTTTATTTGTTTTGTCAACAGCAGACATGTTTTAGAAAAGAGATGTTTCGCTGTCATTCATGTGCAGTTCCTAGTTTTAAACTGTGAAATCTCTGAACTCAAGTGCCTTCGCACATTCACTGCTGTGTGTGCTTATTAATGCAAGCCATGAGACCAGCTGTGTCCAAACTCTTTATTATATTTTTAGTCTTCCATAAGCAAATTATTATTATGGTACTTCTGACAGTCAAAACACAAGAGGTTTTAATCAGCCGTGTTTTAGCTATGTGGCCTGTCCTCACACCCAAAGCCAAGGAATGCAGAAACAAAGACAAAGATTTATGGGGAGAAAACGACCAGAAGTTTCCAGAAGTTCAACATAACGTCCCAGATCAGCTTTGGTGTTAGCAATTTTTAGCAGATTTTTATCTAAAATTGATATGCTGTACACTTATAGGGATTGCTATGGCTGTTAAGTCTTGTTCAAAGCTACAATGACAACTGACCTCATAACGCATCAAATCGCCCAAATAGCCAGGTGCTGCACTGATAAGCCTTGTTGTACTCGTACTTGTCTGTCAAACTTCCTGACATACAAGTCTCTATTTTGTCACCAAATTCCCAACGTTATGTTAAAATGTGTGGTTATGGTACACGCATTTGGATACTATGTAACCAGCCAGTAATCTCGAAAAATGCAAGTGTTAGACTCAATTAAAGTGGTATAAAAGTGAAGCATCTCTACTTTTGCACAATGACGACGATAGATAGAATTTACATATATTTTTCCTTAGTATACTACAAATACATTTATATGTTATGTACTTAATAAAAATACCCTGCAATTGTACTTTTAGTGTACTAAACCGATACATTTAAAGTTTGCTAAATTGGAAGAACTAAATTTGTACTTAATGCACTTTAATTGTGCTGAAGTAGTGCTGAAGTCCAACTTAAGATGTACTGAAGTATATTTGATTGTGCTAAAGTGGAACCTTGGAAGTATACTTTAGGTACACTTGAAATATTTTGTATTTAAGGATCATACAATCTTCATCAGTAGTGACACTGAAACATATTTTAGGCTTAATATTAAGAAATGTGCATTGTGGACAAGTAGTACTCCAAATACATTTAATTACAATTTTTATATCATTAAGTTTCGAGCAATATGTCAGTAATTATGTTTATAGACTTGAATTATACTTAGTATAAATAAATGCATTTTAAATCTATTGTTTTTTTTTGTTTGTTTGTTTTTTTTTACTAGGGATGACATGTCGACTTTTTGATTTCTTCTTGTAATTTAATTATTTTCTCATCTTCTGCCATTTTAATTTAAGCAGTTTATTTCAAAATCACATATGCAAGCAAGTGAACTCACAACATCATTTTATTTGATGGACACAAATGCAGTAATCGCTGTATTAAGGTCAATTGCTCTTCAAGAGGCTGAACCTACAACCTTCTAGTTATCAACCCTGTTAAGTCGATAACCAGCTTTTCATTCACTGTACCTATACAATGCCTTTCAGAACATCCAAATAGCTATCCATGAGCTAGACATCCACAAAATCCATGTGCAAAATCAGGAAATAGTTTTAAGGTGGTTAATGGTCACTGATATTGTTGATAATGCTGCCATTTGTTCTTGTATTTTTCATTTTCTCCGTGATTCAGAGAGATGAATCCAAATGTCCACCTCTTCCCAATGCCTGCACATGCACCACAGAGAGTACAGGACTCCAGGGGCCTCAGGGGCCAGTGGTAAGTCAACTGAAGTACATTATTAAAGCTTTAAACTATAAAGGTTTAAACTTAATAAGAATAGAGCTTTCTTGTTTAGTTATAATATAATTGGTTAATATGGTTTGCTTTGCATTGTTTTGCCTGCAAAAATGCTTTTAAGGCAAGTTTTATCATTGAAATATGCAAACACAAATAGATAACTTGTGTATTTCAGTTGTTTTCTTTTAGTCTGAAAGAAGTCAAGTTACGGAAGCAAAGTAGCGTAAAATCACAAAATTATCCAGTGCATGAAAAAACTGGTTTTGGTTTTGGTTTTTCTTCCTTTCCCAGGGTGCACCTGGAAGCAAAGGACCACGAGGGGAGAGAGGAGAACCCGGTCAAAGTGTGAGTAATCTGATTATCCTTCTCTATTAACTCAGAAGGATTTTAACAAGTTTATATACATTGATACATATAACACTTTCATACATTGATTCTCTTCGTTCCCGCAGGGTCCGATGGGCTTACGTGGAGAGATGGGTTTGCCGGGTCCGATGGGCCCTCCAGGACCACAGGGCCCTAGTGGGCTCTCCATCCCCGGCGAGGCTGTAAGTCCATCTCAGTTTTCATCATGTGTCCATTGTCTCCTCACACAGTCAGATGTCAGTAGCCGGCCGTAAATCCTTCCGCACACCAAACAGGGATTATTCAGGTTATTTATTATCCTAGGAGTTGTAGCGGAGGCATAATTATGGCAGCAAACTCCGGATTCAGCATTCCTGCATGTCTGGGGGCTTTACACTCATCAGAGCACTTTAAACCGCCTGCTAGCACACAAATCTCACTGGATTTACACTCCTCTACGTTTCAGCTGCTGTTTGCAAGCAACACTATTACTATCGCTCATACTTGGGGTTTAGAGTTTGAAACAAACCAATAAGACTAAGTATTAAACATCAGCAGTGACATGCCCTCTTTGAGTGATTCCTCAAATTGGGAGTGCGGTTTAATACTGCATGATATACAGCATTGGGGGTAACGCATTACAAGTTACGTAATAATATAGTAACTAGTAAAGTAACGCATTACTTTTGAATTTTTAAGAAAATATCTGAGTTACATTTTCAAATAAGTAACGCCTTTATTGATTGACAGTTCTCCTGTGAGGAAATTGGGAGTAAACATGATGTTACTATGTTCTATACTAAGGACATGCATTAATTCATCTCACTCACAAAAAACAGATTCAGTATTCCTCAAAATGAATAAAAACTGTGAAATGCAAACTCAGAATATGGCGCAACCCTGCAATAATTAAATATGTTAAATAAAACAAATATCCTGTATGCATTTAATTCCATTTTATTAACCAGTGTCTTCGCTGCTGACCTTTGATGATGCAATTCAGTCATACTAACAAGCAAAAATTACTTTAGATAAACTAACATTTGTGCTTCATTTTTTTTATAGCTGAAGAGTGATCTTCTCCTGCATAAATGTACTTTTCTTTCAGCCTGAGGTGAATTAATTTCACTTTTGGTGTAAAAGGGCTTTTACAATAGAGTTGTTTTGTATTAAAAACAAAGAAGCAAGTCCTGCCCAGATTTAAAAAGTAACGCAAAAGTAATGTAATTAGTTACTTTTTCAGGGAGTAACGCAAAATTGTAATGCATTACTTTTAAAAGTAACTTTCCCCAACACTGATGATATATATAGAAATAAAATCAATTATGCAATATTGCAATTCTCTAATTGCAAAGGCTGCAGTTGAGTTAAACAGCAAAAAAGTTTTGATGGTTTAACATTCAAAAATGAACAAATGAGACGTTAGTTATTTTTGAAAAAAATACTAAATCAAATATTTTTATTAACGGTACAATCCTTATTTTATAGTCATATTTAATGGGTCAAAAATAACTGGAATTGAAGGGGTGGCTTGCACTTCAGCGTAAAAAGTAATTTTTCAGATTTTTTATTATTTTTATTTTCTATGCACATGCACTTTCCAACAAAAACACTATTCAAGTAATTTGATGAAAATTCCAGTATTTATTTCTTTATTTATATATTGCAATATTATCATATGCATTTTCGACAAAGTATTACGCATGTTTTTTTTAAGTGATCAGACTTAAAGTAGCCACATTTACATTTGTACAACGGGCGAAACGGGCGAAATCTCACTAGTCCACGCGACTGGGATTTTCACATCGCACTGTGTGAATTTCACTTTAAGATTCAATTTTGTTGAACTGTTACCACTTAAATTTGCCATGTTTACAAATTTAAAGCTGCTTTCTTTGGAAGTGCTTCATGCGTCATTACACTGCTGTCAATGACCCTATTTGTCTGTAAAGTTTTGCCAAAGACTTGCTAATATGACTGCGATGCAAATCCCACAGACTAAAGGAGAAATTAAAGGCCTGTTCACACCAAGAACAATACTTACAAAGATAATTATCACAAAATAAGCTATATTAGTGTCCACACCAATGAACGATAACATTCTGTTTAATTATAAATGCGATGCAGTTTTGTTGTCAGCTTTAAATGCTTATGCGTTAAGTGAATTCTGATGGCTGTTTATCTGGAAAAAAGATTCCAAAAGTAATTCTAATCAGGTTAGACGCCATATTGAATATAACATGGATGGAAATGAGGCTGTGAGTAATAGACCTATTGTCTTTACGATGACACATGTTATGTAATTTCCACAACTGTTTAATGGAGTTTTGTCAACTGAAAGTTTTTTGGACAGACTTTTGTCAGCTCAACAATAGTTATGGTGTTAAACTGATCACACTGTACTTCAGTCCCTGACAGCCTCGTTTTCATTCCTGTCAAAAATGAATTATAGCGTTTTCCTGCCTAAAGTCTATTCTAATAGAATTGGAATGATTTTTAACACTGTATTTTTATCTTTATAGTTATTGTACTCAGTGTAAACACACCTCAGAGCCATACCTAGAGACTTTTACTTCACATGATAGCAGTGACTTTTGCACAGACAGACTCTAGAAATCTAGTTTTCCCTTTTGTTTTCCTTCGTGTCCGTGTTCTCTGAACTGATATATGTGTTTAATTTTTCTTTGGATCACACTGAAGCTTTTTACCGAAGCTTGGGCGCACTTTTGACAGGTCTTTCTCCTTTTATTTTCTCCACGCAGGGTCGTCCAGGTCCAAAAGGGGATCCAGGCGATGCTGGCTTACCTGGACAGAAAGTAAGTATTGCTCTGGAGAGCCGCCCAAGTCTTAGGGGTGAAATGAGAGGATTATTCGCTCTCCGCAGCCTGCGCTACCTCTCTGGACAAGGTCCATGTGGCAAACGTTAGATCATAACTCAGGAGGGGGGATGGCTCGGAGGCACCGCCGAACAATAGTTGTAGATCACGCCACAAGATAAAATGTGGGTTAGGGCTGTAATTGCACAGAGTCCTAATAGGTGCCACTTTGTGGTTCCCTATTAAACTCTCTCGTTCTTTCTGTTGGACTGTTTGGAGCATGTGCGGAGCTAGTGAAGGCGATCATGTGATTAATTTTGTAGATGTAGTATGTATTATGTTATACAGGACAAACAGCAGAAGATTGGCTAATTGGTTTGGGTTGCACTGTATATTGTAAATGAACTTTCTGATGTCACTTACTCACTTTCATGTTGTGCCAAAACTGTATTTCTTCCACAAGATGCTTTGCAGAATCTTTCGTGCTTTGAATTAAAAAAAAGACACTATAAACGTATCATAAAAGTCCATGTGAGCTATATTCAAATCTGAAGCCAAAGATCACTTATTATATAACCGAAATAAATCACTATTCAAATGAGACTTGATCGCTGCAAAGGAAGTGATATAATGGTGTAATTAAATCATATTTTGTATAAAGTCTACTTTTAGGACCATTAAGATTTCTTATGCAACATACTGTATATAATTATATAATCTATATAAAATTATAATTAATAATATAAAATTAATAAAAATATAATTGACTTTATGCTGATTTTTTATTGTCATAATTTGATCTGTAATTATAACAATAATGATAATATTATTATTATTTTTAAAAAGACACCATAAAAATATCATAAAAGATCATGTGACTTGTGCATTATGTTTAAAAATGAAGCCAAATGACAACTTTGCTACTAAATATATTCACCATCCGAATGAAACTAGCTGCAAAGGGAGGGCGAGATTTTGGCCAATAACGACTTAAATTTCAGTCTGTTTCTCATATGACTTCAGAAGACTTATGAACTGCTTTTTATAGTGATCTTTGTAATTTTTTTAACTCAAAAGCTTCCGTGCCCATTATGTAAAGGAACACAATGAACATTCCTCTAAGGAAAGTCTGGAAGATGACAAGGATGATTATGATTATGAGACAAATCACATTTTAAGAACATAGACATGAACATTGGTTCCTGGTGCAGCTGGCTCCCGCAATTAAAAAAAACACTGGCGGTGTTATGCTGATCCAGTTTAAAAGCAAGAGAGATGTTTATTTGAGTTAATTAACAAATTCAGAGGGAGACCAGAAAGGCAGATGTTTCTCTCGCTGCTGTGGTTATACTGCATGGTCGTTTTGTAAATTCTCCAGGCCGGACTGCAATATCCGATCCCTCTTAATGAAGAGTGGGCCGAGCCGTGCAGGTGACCATGTTGGAGGAGTTGCTATAACAACATGCATTTAATGACTTGCAGAGAATGCAGCCAGGGTTTATAACGACCAGTAAAACGGATCTGGAATATATTAAGTACCCTGTAAATCTAATGCCAAGACATCAAAGGAAAAGCAGGACTGACAAAGACAAAGAAAGCAAGAAAGAAAGTTAGCAAGAACTGAAATGGAAGGATATCTTGTATGATGGTGGGAAACTGTTTGTGTAAAATAGTTTGATTTGTTTGGTTGGAGGTAAGCGACCTGTGCTAATGCGAACCTGGTGTGAGACTCTGGCAATGAGACTGTTAGTTTTAACTTTTGCTTTTTCTTCCATTCTTTATCTCAGGGTCCACCAGGACCGGCTGGTGCCATTGGGCCTATTGGACCGGCTGGAATAAGGGTGAGTGAAGACTGTTCAATGTACAACACATTAGGGTCCCTATAGTGAAAAATAAGTATACTAAAATGTATTTAAAATACATGTATTTCATGCTAAGTATACTACAAATACATTTACATGTTATGTATTTCATAAAAATACCCTGCAATTGTACTTTTAGCATACTAAACTGGCATATTTAAAGTCTGCTAAACAAATTTTGTACCTAATACACTTTAATTGTGCAGAAGTAGGGCTGAAGTCCAACTAAAGATATACTTAAGTATATTTGATTGTGCTAAAATGGAACTATTGCAAGTATACTTTAGGTACGCTTTAAATATTTTGCATTTAAAGACCGATATTATCCTCATCAGTAGTGACATTAAAACCTATTTTAGGCTTAATATTAAGAAATGTGCATTGTGCCCAAGTAGTCCTCCAAATAAAGTTTAATTACAGTGTTTATAACAGTAAGTCTCAAGCGATTTGTTAGTAAATATGTTAACAGACTTGAACTATGCTTAGTGTAAAATAAATGCATTTTAAATCTATTACTTTTTTTAATAGGGGTAAATCTAATGTAACTGTACTTTTCAAGCATATTTCACTCCAAAACCAAACGAAAAAGAGTTTTATGTAATATAATTTGAATTATATCATCATCATATAATGATATAATAATGTTTTACACTTATGTAAAGTAAAATATATATTATTTAAATGTACATTTTATACATTTGTGAAGTATTTCATCCTTGAATCATGAATAGCTGTACTGCCTTTAATTTATGCTGTTTTTAATTTGTTAAATAATTATTAGTTTACTATTATTTATCATTATGTTTTTTTATAATAAAATATGTATTCTATTATTAATATTTTAAAATAATAAATAAATACTATGTTGTTTAAGATGTGCTGTATAAATAATGTTGAGTTGAGCTGACTTGAGAATTATTATTATTTATAGTTTTAACTTGAAAAAAATAGATGGGTTCAAACAGGATATTTATTATTTCACAATATCATCATTAGTAGTAGTATATAGTAGAATAGTATATTTACTGAAAACTAATGCATTTTTTTATTCATTCAAATTCAGTTGTTTTCTTACTAATTAAGCACATTTTCCTCACATACTTTCATTACTGTAATACAGTAATAAAAAAAATATCACAATGGAAAACATGTCATTAGTCCTTAAAATAGGCTTCATGTTCTTTATTTTCATTTGAGGCTGAACTACGACACAGATGTTTCTTTGAGGGGCTCATTATGATGTGATTCATGTGGGCCTGAACGAACATGCGTGATATCAGTCTAATGCGGATCTGTGCATGTATGTTATCAACACAGGGACCCCCAGGGAAGGAGGGGCCAGTGGGACCCATGGGCCCACAAGGACCAATGGTATGTTCTTGATTTGAGGAGGGAGCGTTGTTAAATTTGTTTTCTTTTACTCAGATGTGAGACTGTATTGCAGACATCTGTTTTGCTGAAGCCAGAGCTGTTATTCTTTTGTTCAGGGACCCCCAGGAGCCCCTGGAATGCCAGGACCTACTGGAAAGCCTGGAAAGAATGGAGATACAGGTGTCCCGGTATGAAGCCTTCTGCTTTTCATAGACGCATACAACAGCATGACACTGACAATAATTCGCTGAATTAGTCAAAATGCGCATGGCAGGAGGTGAGAAAACCCACATCTTGCTAATTGTTTGAGAGATGAAGTTTCCTGCTGATTTTACTTCTGAGAAAAAGACCCCCGTATTCTCATGTGTTTTTTTTCCGTAGTCTCTAAAACTGTGCTTGGATTTGCCAAGATGTAGTAAAATCAGAAATCTTAGTATGAACTTAAGAATGTCTCATCAAATTTTTCCAAGAGTGAATGATCTCATATGCTGTGTACATTTATTTGACAGCTCTGTACTCACTGTTTAACAGCTAGTGACTCATTTGAATCTTTTTAGTCTGTTTTTACTCAAGTTCAAAGTTTCTTTTACACATATTTATTTGAATAGTTAATTGTGTAGTCTTACAAAACATGAGTGGCACCTACAAGTTTCAACCAAAGACTACTTTAGATTTTTTTTTTTTCCCAAAAAATATTAAGGAAATTGTCTAACACAATCCATATTGTTTGCAATTCAGTTCACTAAATATTTACTCACTGAAATTCACAGTGTGGTTTTGGGCATAAGTGAGGAGCAAACCATTGATTTTAGTGCACGTTTAAATGCGTCACAGTCTATTTAAAAAAATATATGTGATTTTCATTCTTACAGGGACCTACTGGGGTTAAAGGAGACAAAGGAGACAGAGTGAGTGATGATTTTAATATCTCCTTTTATCATTTCGCAAGAGTTTGAGTGGAGGAGAAGTTAACATCTCGTATTCATCCTCCTAGGGAGACATCGCATCCCAGAGCATGATGCGCTCTATTGCCAGACAAGTCTGCGAACAGCTCGTGAACGGTAACGCGTGTTCTGAAGCAAAAAACTATTTATACAATTCACATCGAGAAAAGTGCATGCAAGGTTTTTTATTGCGAATATACACTACTGCTCAAAAGTCTCTTTTGCTCACCAAGGCTGCATTTATTTAATTAAAAATACAGTAAAAACAGTAACATTGTGAAATATTATTACAATTTAAAATAAGTGTTACTTATGTGAATAAGATTTAAAATATATTTCTTTGATGCAAAGCTGAATTTTCAGCATCATTACTTTAGTCTCCAGTGTCACATGATCCTTCAGAAATCGTTCTACAATGCTGATTTTCTGCTCAAGATTTCTGATTATTATCTATGCTGAAAGCAGTTGTGCTGCTTCATGTTTGTTTTCAGGATTCTTTGATGAATTAAAAGTTCAAAAGAACAGCATTTAAAACAGAAATCTTTTGTAACATTATAAATGTCTTTACTGTCACGTTTGATTATTTTAACATGTTCTTGCTTAATAAAAGTATTGAATTCCTACCAACCCCCAAACTTATAAACAGTAGTGTACTCCTGGCTAAAAGATGTTATGAGACATGATGTTCAGATGATCCCAAGGGTTACATTTTATTACAACCTGCTGTTTCACGGTTTACATTTTACAGGACAAATGGGTCGATTCAGTGAAGTGCTGAATCAGATCCCCAGCAACTATCACAGCAACAGTCCAGGGCCCAGCGGTCCCCCTGGACCTCCCGGACCCATGGGACCACGCGGAGAGCCCGGTCGGATAGGCAGGAACGGCCTTCCCGGAAGTCCAGGGTTGCCTGGTCAACAGGGAGAACGAGGTACCTGAAATAACAGCCAAAACATAAACAGAAAACGGTGCCAAATACAACCATGTGATTTTAATCAGCCTCAAGAACTGTGGTTAGTTTGGACTTCTGCCCTCGCTGTACAGTATATGTAGAAATGCTAAGACAAATAATTGATGCCTAGTGAGCTGCTGTGTGGTTTACTGTCTGAAATAATAGGAAACACTCTCTCATACGCTTTTAAAAGTATTTATTGGCATTGATGGTTCTGTAAAGAACCTTTAACATTCATAGAATCTTTCTATTCTAAAAGGTTCTTTGTTTGGGGGAAAAAAAAAAAAAAAGTTCTTTACATTTTTAAAATGCTCTTTTAAGAACTGTTCTTTTTGGAACCCAAAACAAGTAGAGTGTAAGTACCTGATTGAAAATGCATATGTCTGCATTTCTGCATGCAGACATTTGTCTATGACACATTTAACAGATGCATATATGCAGCTATGTGTATGTGGGTTTATATATCTGTGTTTGTGTGTGTTTTCATTAGGCCCAGCTGGAGAAAAGGGAGACAGAGGAAGTCCAGGCATTGGAGAGAAAGGGCAGAGAGGAGTCACTGGACCACCTGGTATGTTTCATGTGCTGAAACCCAGCTTACTGTAGCTTATCTAGACGAGGAATACAGTCATGAAAAACCTGAACATATCAGGGAAAATCGTGATTTGCTAGCCTGTATTTTTCCTTTTTCTTGAAAGGGAGATTATGCTATATTTGAACTCACGTCTGCCACTTTCATTTTTACACACAGAGCTGTTGGACACTTATGTGTTTTAAGTTATGTAACATGTAAAAAATGAGCAGACATACCTCTTCCAGACTTTTCCCTCAAAGAAACTGTATGTCAAGTCAAGTCAAATCACATTTATTTATATTGTGCTTTATACAATACAGATTGTTTCAAAGCAGATTCACAGAAACAAACAGGAAGATAGCAGTGTTGTAAAATTTCAACAGTTACAAAATTACATCACATTTAGCTGTCAAGCAGCTCTACGGAAGATAATGTTGTCATTATTCAGGTCAAGATTCAGATTCAATTTGTGTTGGTATTACAAAGTTCATCAGTTATGAAACAAATTGAGGAACAAAATTAGGAAATTTACTGAGGACCGAAAGACAGCTGTACCGTAGAAAATAGTGCCATTATTTAGTTCAGGGCTGCGTTTCCAAAAAGCATCATAAGCCTAAATTGATCGTAGAACCAGTTGTCACCCATGGAGCTATGATCAGTTTAGGATTATGATGCTTTTGGGAAACGCAGCCCTGTTCAGTTCTCATCCAGTAGTGTCAGTGCAGACAAATCGATAACATTTCTGAAAGTTAATTTTCTTTAAGCCCCCTTTTATAGACAGAAACCTGTTTGAAAACAGTCATTGTTCATGCAGTTCTGTTTGGTGATGTTAATGTTGCTTAAAACCTGAAATATATTTATGACTTCATGCTACAATCAGTAGAAAAAAATCTGCACCAAAAATGATGCAATTTTAAAAAGTTTGCACTAAAATGATTTTTGAAAAAACACAAATATTTTGAACATTAACTATTAATATTGCAAAAGTTCCTCAGTTATAAAACAGACAATAATGTTATTATCCAGTTCAGTTTAGTTCTCATCCAGTAATGTCAGTGCAGTGCATATCAGTGATATTTCTGAAAGTTAATTCTCCTGCTTTCATAAACAGAAACCTGT
Organism: Labeo catla; assembly: GCA_012976165.1. Lineage (NCBI taxonomy): Eukaryota > Metazoa > Chordata > Actinopteri > Cypriniformes > Cyprinidae > Labeo > Labeo catla. The sequence continues at coordinate 369,819 of VONZ01000185.1, read as the reverse complement.
TTGAAAACAGTCATTATGCAGATAAATCCTGAAATATATGTATGGTTTCATGCTACAATCAATGTAAACATTTCAAAGTGATAGTAGTTATTATATATCAATAATATACATATCTGAAAGCAAACTTTTTAAGCCCTAATTTCAGTCACGTTTAAAAGTCATTTCTGACGCAGTGTTTTTCCTGATTTTTGTAGGCCCACCTGGTGAGTCCAGAACCGGTCCTCCCGGTTCAACTGGCCCTGCGGGCATCCGCGGTCCGCCCGGTCGCAATGGTGTCGCTGGTGTACGTGGTCCACCCGGCCCACCTGGCTACTGCGACTCCTCTCAGTGTGTCGGTATCCCGTATAACGGACAGGGTTACAGAGGTACGTCCCTCATGTTCTAGCTGTGCCCGGTGCATGACAGTAGAAATAACATTAATAGCATGTGTAGAGTAACACAGTGCATGAACTGATGATGTAGCTAGTTACAGCGGAGAACTGCAGATTATCATGGGTGAATCTTACCAAACCTTTCAAAAACATGCACAAGTCATATTTCACTCCAAAATCAAAGGAAAACGGAAAAAAAAAATGATATTATATTATTTATATTATAGGGTACAACAGGGCTAAAGGCACACCTTAAGAAAAAATGTGCCGTTCACTGCGCCTAAAGTGTATAATTGCAGAAAAAATCTCATCTATTCATCATTTATGGAGCAACAGATTTTGTGTGAAAATAAATCATACAAGTCGTTTATTTTGTTTAAAAATCTTATAAACGTATGAGGTGACAAGGAGGGCCTTTTACCCCACACACGGGGTAAAAGTCTCACCAGCATGGGGTAAAAGGCACAGTATTGATACAAATACTTTAGCTAAAATAATGTTTTTTTTTTATTTAAAGTTAATACTTGTTCAAAACAATCACTTTAGCAAAGATTGTACTATTTTCTGCTTATTTTGATAAATTATAATTTTGTTCAATAAATATACTGTCATTAAAATATGTTAATATAAAACATATATTTAAAATACAGAATCAAAATGATTTTAAAATACTTTTTAAAAGAAAAAATTTAAAAAATTCTGAAAGCATTGAGGGAGATCCCATAGTAATATAATATAGATTTACGGTAGTAACAACAAATGATATTTTATTATATGATATGATTAATAGCATTTTTTTCTATCTAAACATGGTGATTATCTCTAAGATGGACACCAATCATAATATATGATATTTACCATCTGAATCTAACTATGTCATGTCAACAAATGGGAAAAGTCAGCCTTCTATTAATTATCATGTTAATTATTGTGTCTTTTAGCCCCAACAGCAGGGGCCCGTTTTACCCCAAATATCATACTTTTACGTGTTTTGTCGTTGTTTAAAAACTGTTGCTTTAATTATCTTAAACAAAACTGAAAATCATTAAGAAGACCTTTGCCTCAAGATATTTTCAAGAATATTAGCAATTCTCATTTGCTACTTTAATATACAACATTTAAAAAAAACCATCAAGTAAACACGGAAACAACTTTGCGCTGCATCGTGTCAAGGATCAGACAAATTTGCACGTGCATATTGAAAAACAGTTGTTTTAGAAAGTACTATGCCACGTTTTTGTGCCATCTAGTGGTTCAGAGGAAAATAATATCAAAGGTGCCTTTAGCCCAGTTGTACCCTATATATATATATATATATATATATATAATAAATAAAATTAAGCATTGGGACTTTTTTAAGCATTAACAAAAAAAGAAGTCTCTTATAATCACCAAAAGTGCATTTATTTGACCAAAAATACAATAAAAACAGTAATATTGTGTATATTATAACCATTTAAAATAACTATTTTCTAATTTATTTCTGGGATGCACAGCTGAATTTACAGCCATTACTCCAGTCTTAAATGTCACTTTTGATTAATCTAATGCATACTTTATGAATAGTATTATTACTATGATAAGTATTATTTCACAGACCCCAAACTTTTAAATGGGAGTGTAATGCAAAAAATTAATTAAAAAAAAAAATTAAGAATTGCAAGTCTTCAAAGCCATATGCGCTAACTTTGTGTGAAACAGACTGAAATTTAAATTATTCACTCATAATCTTCTCAAGTCAGTTGTTACAAAGCGATTGAGTCTGTAAGTTCAACTTGTCGTGATTCATTAAAAAGGTGTGAATCAAAAGAGTCAGTTTTAAGGGTTTTCTTTATGCAAAATCTAGTTTATTTTCTTTTCCTTTGATTTTGGAATGAAACACACTCTGGATTTTCACCCTCTTTAGTAACACAGTATCAGAAGCAGATTTTCAGTTTGTGATTTGTCTGGCAACGAATTCTAACCCCCTCTTTGACCTGTTCCAGGTTCATAAACTTTCTAAACCACCTGTGCTGCTTACACTTTGAAATCCTGAGAAAATCACATGTTATTGGGCTCTGTGCGGATAACCAACCACGGAGATGATTAAGCGAACACTATTGAACAAAAGCAAACAAACAAAACAAACAAATAAAAGCAACAAACAGAGATTACGATCTGCGGATGGGTACTAACAACAACTCACAGCCACGGGCATCAGTGACGGCAGTCAAAACAACCCGAAAAACAAGCTGCAGTCGGCTGGAGACGCATGACCAAAACTCGCAAAAACACACCAGCAACCACAACAAATACTAACCAGGTGGATCTGTAGCCAAAACAACTGTCATTTAGCATGTTAACTCAAAGAGGTTTTGTTTAGCTGTCCTTAAACTAATCATGCCTAGTAAGTGAAGCCCAGTCCACTAAAAAGCCATAGTTTTAACCCTCGTAGTGAGCTTGAATTCAACTGCTTGCATAATGCTGACACCAGCGCCTCTTATTTTACTGCGTGCCTTAAGTGATCTCACAGACGTTTGCTCAGGGCCAGTTTCTTTTTGTTCATCGGACCCTGGAGGTTTCTTTTCTTTTCGTCTTCTTTTTTTTTTTTCTTTTAGTATGTATGCACTCATCTTGCCAGTTTCATTTCCTAAAGGTTAATTTCCGTATCACTGAGATCATTTCTCTTTCATTTGGCTTTAAGTAAGGGTTTAGATCAATAGATCAGAATGGGCATGTGGTTCTTGATTTCAGTTCTCATGTTGATATTTTTCTTTAGCAGGCCAACTTGCCCATATCAGCAGTCATTTCACAATGTCTATAAATATAGGATGAATTCAGGTAAATTGGGTGATTTTTGCCATTCAGATGACTGGGAAAAAATGCTCCCATTATCCTGAATTAACCCTATATACAAACAGCGGGGTCCAAAAGCCTGAGACCTCATTGAAAAATGCTCATGGTTTTATTTGGCTCTTGCTAAAGTTTTACAAATTTGACATTAATGTATTTGGCAGACACTTTTATCCAATTTATGTTGTCAGCATGTGGCTGGGAATTGAAGCCATGACCTTGTGCGAGTCGAAAAAAGAAGAGAGAAGTTGAAGATCTTTCATCTAGGTAGCATAATAATGATATCAAACCTTATGGAATTTGGAAGCATTTTCACTTGAGGTTTTCATGCTTTTGGACCCTGCTATGTGTAAAGTACGTAAAGCACTGACCCATTTACAACTTATCAAAAAGCGGTTTCTAACCCTTTGCACTTACCGTAGTGAAATTGAGGAAGGTAACAATTGTATTTTGCTTGTTGAGTGACTCAATTGGCCACTGCCGTATCTCCAAGCAGAAGAGTTTCCACCTGATGCTGAGCAAATAGTCCCAATCCCAGAAGAAGACTTTGAGATTTCACCAAACCAACGGCGCAAGAGGGCACTGACAGAGACGGGATCTGAAAGGAAAGCGTGGTAAAAAAAGAAAAGAGTTGGGGGAGATTCGTTGGTTCATGTTATTTCTTTGTTGACATTTTGACGGCCTGTACAGAAATTTCTAACCCTTCAAAACCTGTGTGAATTCAGCAGATCAGACGCATGAATCTCCTAATATAACCTCAAAGCTTCTTTCTGTACTCCATCGCTTGTAAAATCGCATTGAGTATATATGTCCGATCGGAATCATTGACATGTCACACATTGCAGCGTGCAGGTGAAAAGTGTTTTGATAATTTATTAACATTGAAGGGTTTCCAAAGATCATCGCCTCTTCCAGCCATTTGCATATTCACCATTCATCATTTATGTATGAATACACATTATTATCCATTTCTGTCTTCATTCACCTGAGAGATTGTCTTTTTTTGTTTTCGTTTTTAACATCTGCAGTAATACATGCCCTCCATCACCATACTATAAATCAGATATTGATCATATTGGATGAATGTTTGATTTAACCTCACAGCTGATTTTACCAAAGGTGGAATTGCATGTCTGTGGTGTATATTTAGTATGTTTTTTTGTTTTTCATTTCCATTTGTAGTTGTTTGTTTTTCCTTTTTTTTTAATCCAGAATATAGTTGTTGTAATTGTTGTTTTATCAGTATCAAATGCAGTTTGGGCATTTGCGTGCAAGACTATATATATATAGTATTGCTGCTTCATGTTTGTAACTGCACATTGTGAATTCCACAGCCTTATTTTCTTATTTATTTCTGAAACAGAGGAGGCATTTTTCAATAAAACTACTGAAAATATTAAGTGTGCCAATTTTTTTTTCCTTTCATAAGGTTTATATTTTACTGCTGGTGTCACCCAACTGATCAAAGGGCTTGCGAAATCAAAATGCTGGCTTTTAGACCATGCATGAAAACTAAATGCTATTAAAAGTTGAAAGAGTCTAAAGTGTCTTCAATGCTTTCAAACCTAAATTAAAGGTTACTGGCTTTGATTGATCCCATCCCAACTTTACAGTTTCAAAAGGAAATCTGTGTTTGTCAAGTTCTTGCAAAGCAGAAAAAGAATTGTTTTGATAGTTAGACATTTCACATAATTGTCTGATTTTACTATTTTAGCCCAATCAAGATTAATTACTCATGACGTCAATTTTGTAAGCCAATCAGGAGGGCTAATTTTCCTAAAAAATTAGACTAGTGGTTATTGATTTATGAGTACATTCATGGTCTGTGGTTTAATTTTCTGGTTTTGTTCTACAACATGAATGACCTATAAATGACCAGTTATGCCTCAAACATGAATTCTGAAGCTGCTGTGCTTGATTGTTGATCCATTAAGCTTGTAAATGCATCCTTGTGGTTGTTGCAACTCAGACCAACCAAAAAAAAAAAACGTTTAATGGTTTTGAGACACTTGCTCCATCTGCCATTGGTCATTTAAATAAGCTGAATTGTACTGAATTAATTGCTAAAAATTTATGGAGAAAAAATAAAAATGTCAACACAGTGGCCGCCTCGCAAGCACTGTAATAATCACTGTTTTTATTTCTTGTGACCAATACAGCTTGTTTTCCTCCCAAACCATAAAGTGCATTGATCCGTCTTTCGGAATTCAAGTATTTTGATCAAACTAAGCACAAATTCATCTGCTTCATATTGTAGGGAGCAGATTTGATCTTTGCAGCCATTGTAATCCGGGAACAAAATTTCACATGACAAATATTAAACGCATGTGTACGAAGTCTCTTTCTCCCATAAGGAAGCACTTCAAAATGGACTGGAAGCTTCTTTTAGGGGCTTCATTGATTTATGGCCACAATTGTTGCATAATAGCCCAGATTTAATGTTGTTCAGACACATGAATGTGTCCACGGTCCAGATAACTTCGCTGATTTAGAGAAGCGTCTTATAACTGTGAGCAGCTTCCAGCGGAGCCGGTCTGGAATTTAATTTGAAAGGTATGACGGATCCGACGGCGCTACGACAGTGTTCGGTAACGGACGCGTTTGAAGTCCGTCCAGACATGCCATCGAGAGGAATGCATCGTGACCTCTGACGGTATCAAAATATAAAACACATTATCAGTAAGAGTCAGGGGTTCGTGAAGATTTTCGGTGTAGAACTGCCTCAAACACGAGAGCGATGACATGACTCCCGCCTACCGGCGCACATCTTGACGCTCACCGGATCTGAAAGGTATTTAGATGCTTAAACTAAGGTCACTAAACGTTCGCTTGTCTAAATTGCGTAAAATGTCTCCATTTTCGTTTTGTTTTCCTTTTGTTTTAATACTTTATAAAGGCTATAATGATTGAAAGGTAGTTTGACCAGTAGCGTGCAGGCATTGTGCCTCGTCGACCAATCATGGCGTGCGAGAAGGCGGGATTTACAGAAAACGGTTGACGCAATGCAAATAAGCGTATGAGGACACGTCTAAAAGAAAAACAAAGCCAAAACCCGGGCATTTTAAGCAATTAAGAAATCCTGGCCAGGATGTATGGGCACCCTACTTAACCTAAACATCGTATTGGAGAACATTATCCACAGAGAGAGAAATACATTGTTTTTATGGCGTGTTTTGTAATTTTGTAGCTTGACAGTCACATGATTTCATAATATGGGAAAGAGCCTCTTGAACATTCAGCTAAACATCTCCCTTTGTGCCCCATATAAGAAAGCAAGTCGAACAGGTTTGGAACAACATGTGGGTGAGTAGCGAAATGATGACAGACTTTTAATATTTCGGAGAACAGTTCCTTTAAACGGGCTTCATAATACGGTACACAGATGTGAGAAGAAAGACAAACATTTCTGTACAAAGAACTTTGACTTAAAAAATAAACGACTTGTCCAATAAGTCTAACAAATAAATGTTACACACATTATTTATTATAAATAATGAAGCATAGTTGAAGATCAAACATTCATTGTCAGCTTTAAACATTGAGGTCATAAAGTATTGCAATGAACAAAGACATCAGTTTTATTCAAAGGCCCAAACTGAGCAAAATTTAGCAATTTGGTGCAGATGCTTTTTATATGGCCAAAAAGTGAGAGGATTTTTTTGATAGTTTGTAATGTAAGTCAGCATTTTTATAACAGTATAGGACACTCTTTGAATAAAATGCATAACCTTGAACCACAAAACCAGTCATAACGGTTCAATTTCTCACAATTTTTCAGTATTCCATTGATGTGTGGTTTGTTAGGATAGGACAATATTTAGCAGAGATACAACTATTTGAAAATATGGAATCACCTTTAAAGGAGAAGTCCACTTCCAAAACAAAGATTCACATATAATGTACTCACCCCATTGTCATCCAAGATGTTCATGTCTTTCTTCAGTTGTAAAGAAATTATGTTTTTTGAGGAAAACATTTCAGCATTTTTCTTCATATAATGGACTGATATGGTGCCCCGATTTTGAACTTCCAAAATGCAGTTTAAATGCAGCTTCAAACGATCCCAAATGCGGTTGTAAATGATCCCAGCCGAGAAAGAAGGGTCTTATCTAGCGAAACGATTGGTTATTTTCATAAAAATAATACAATTTATATACTTTTTAATGTCAAATGCTCATCTTGTCTCACTCCGCCTAAACTGTTTTTGTTCCTGTTCATGACAGTTAGGGTATGTCGAAAAACTCCCATCTCATGTTCTCCCTCAACTTCAAAATCATCCTATATTGCTGTTTTACCTTTTTTGTTAAGGGTGTTTGATCTTCTTTGCATGTTTACTTTGCAAACACTGGGTCTGTACTTCTGCAGCGACGTAGGATGATTTTGAAATGATTTTTTAAGGTTGAGGGAGAAAATGTAGCGATTTTAGCTCAAAGGGAAATTACAATTATTTATATCAGCTGCCAGTAGTAACTGTAGCAGAATTAATTTTCCATCAACTAATCTGTTCGCCCAGCGAACATTCAGTATAATTTTTATATCAACCCTAAGAAATGGTATTTTCTTGGCCACAGAAAATAACTTTCTTAAAGTACTATTGCATTAGAGCATGTAGCTTGAATCGGAATCGTAAAGGGACATTCATTTGCAAGGCAGAATCAGAATCAACACTCATGTAATTTGTGCACAAGAATTTTATTAACGAAGGACTAACACATAACTAATCTAAACAAACAAACATGAAATCACTCATACATGGGGGAATGGTCAGTGAGAAGCAGTTAGAGAGAGACAAGGAAATGAAGCTATGAAAAGAGTCAGTTAACCATCAGTAAACCATCAGTACTGTCTACAGCTTATACTAAACCTCTGTTTTGTTTAGTTAAATGTACGATACTTGCATTGCCTTGGTCGTTGAACAAGTGTCCGAATGCAGTCTCTGGTGAAAGTCTTGATGGTTGGAGCAGTGGTGGTTTTGGAATCGTGATCACGTTCTTCTGGGTCAGAAGAGTGATGAACTCCAAAGATGTTCTGACTCGATGGTGACTGGGAGTTTAGTCCCATGTGAAAAGTGAAGAACCAAGAGCTGAGAGGGACCCAGCTGAAGTCCTGTGATCTTTGGGGAATGGAAAGACAAGGCCGCAAGGCCTGGCGCGTGCTTAGGGAAGTCCTGAAGCGTTCTAGCTCATCTTCTTAGGTTCTAAAAGAACCTCTGGCTGACTGAGGTGAGTCATGAAAATGAATTCCAGGGTTGAGTGGAAATGTCTGGCTCTTTGTGGTTGAGAGCCACAGCTCTGTATGTTGGGGCCTGTCGGGCCCGCCGGGCATGCCTTGTGCAGGCTCAGGCTCCCCGTGGGTTCCTCCACACGGGCTGCAATTGGAGGGTTTTGCAGAAGAGAGCGAAGTGAAGAGAGAAAGAGGCGATCAATCGTTTGATGCCTTTAAGCTCTCTGGAGGCTGTGCCTCCAGGAGGTCCATGAACCAATAATAACTTTCACCTTTGGAGGGAAAGTTTACGACTCTTTGTCTGTGAGCATGGTATTTTGCAAATGTAATTCGATTGGGTGTTAATGCAAAAACTAGTAAGGTTTCTTAAAACACTAATATGTTGCATAGGTATCAACATCTAATTTACACCATCTTTTAGATCATCAAAATACGAATTCAAAGAGACCAAACATGGCATAGGTGGATTATACGACTAGTCATCTATCATAACGCATGCATAAAACAGTAGAAAGACAAATACAAATACAACAGACAAAATTAAAATACAATGCAGTAATACTGTACACAATGACCTGGGCTATGTGTGATAGGAAGGTCAAAGAAAGGTTTGTCTGTGAATGAATAGGAAAGAGTCTATTTCTATAGGCATTGTGCCTTTCCTATGGGCCAATGTAGCATGGGCAGATGTGCATTCTTCTGGGCAATAAAACTTCTTATCAGATAGTCGTCCTGGCAACTGAGCCCTTTTGGGGTGTTAGTTGCTTTGGGGGTTGTCTCCAGAGCTCCAGCATATAACTGGCTTGTTGGATTTAAAGACTATTTGTTAAATGTAACAATTAATGTATGTCTGATTGGTCCAGATGCTACAAAAATAAGACTGGAGTTTTTCGACATACCCTAACTGTCTTGAGCCAGAATACACAGAGTTCAGGGAGAGAAAGGCAAGACGAGCGTTTAAGAATAAAAATATAATTTTGACCCATGCAATGTATTTTTGGCTGTTGCTACAAATATACCCATGCTACTTATGACTGGTTTTGTGCTCCAGGGTCACATATAAACATCAGTTGTCTTAGTAAGATGATATTTAAATGCTTAGCTTTCTAATCTAAGCTCTGTAGTTTCAAAACATACAATGCAGTGCAATACAATGATAACTGAGAGATCAACAAATGAACAATCCTCAAAAAAAAAAACATCATTCCTCCACTGAGAAACAGTGAAAGTAAAGGTTTTGCAAACATACGTTTCTCAAAAGCCTGATGATCTTGATACTCACATTTTAACATGATTTTTATGTTGAAATGGTGTATGGATAATAAAGTGAACTTCAGTTGCTTCAGTCCAGAAAGTTTTCATCTTAAAATATAAAAGTGATGTTGATCATTTAGAGGCTTTAGCTTGACTGGTCACTGGGTTCAGAAAGTTTTAGATAAAAAATTTATTGCAGAATTGTCATTTTTGGCTGAACCACTCCTTAAACAGTGGCAACCATCAGTAAGCAAACCACTAGTGGCACGATTAGATTATAAAAGCTTCCCTCTGGGAAAACTGGGCCCATCAAGGGCTGGAGACTTACGGCTCATTTGAGGGTTTAATGTGAGCACGTTGTTCACTTACACCCTGGAACATCACAGAACTGAAGAAAGAGCACAAGTCTCCTGCAGCGATCTTTCAACACTCGCTCAGAGCCGCTTCCAAAACCCAGTGGGGTACGGATGAGAAAAACCCAACACCATTCTTTTCAGCTTCTTCTTCATCGCTGAGCTCAAACTTATATTGATGCGACAGCCAAACATGACTTCATGGAAAGAAAGCAGAAAGAATCTGGCAGCTCTGGCCACTTGCGCAGCAGAAGGGGGTCCAACCGCTCTAATTAGTTTCAGTGCGTGCTTGTCTGCAGAAACGAATATCCCGATATCCTTAGCGACATACGAGAACAAGACCAAAGATGAATGAAATGCTTGGACTCAGACCTCAATGAGAGCTGATTGGAGGTGGACGGTATTTTTTAATTCAGTCATAGAGACTTTCCTTTCGGTTCTATAGCTCAAGCATGACATCATTTGAGATCATGCTCGGAGCCAATCGTTACTCAAAGCAAGCGGTAGGAAAAAGTAGTTAAACGCGAAGGGCTTTTTGGGGTAATTGAATTGCTGAAACCTATTATGGAAGGTTGTTGACATTATTGGGTCAAACGGAAAAGGTTAAATCGTATTTTGTGGCTATTTCAAAGCAGAGTAGCACAATATATCTGGTTGACCAAATGTGATTATTTGACCACAAAAGCCTATGATTTAAATAAATGAATAGGCTTCGAAATATAAGGGTTGCGCTGTTATCCTTTCGGAGTGAATGCACTACATGAACTCTGTTTTTGGGAATAGTCCGATTTTGGTTGGATAGAAGATAATTTATGATGGAAACAATCAAATTTGCCAGTAAGTCAGTATTACATTACAGCAAATTAAAAAAAAGAAAACTTTAGCAAGGAAGCATTCAGTTGATCAAAAGTACAACGTTACAAACATTTGAAATATACTTGAATTTGAAATCATGGCTTCCGCATAAATTTGAAGCAGCAAAAATGTTTTCCACATTGATAATAATCAGAAATGTTTCTTGAGCTGCAAATTAGCATATTAGAGTGATTTCTGAAGGATCATGTGACACTGAAGGGTGTAGAATATATTCAAATAGACAACGTGTCTTTGAAATTATAATATTATTTCACAATATTACTGTTTTTACTGGATTTTTTTTTTGATGAGCAAAAGAGACTTCTTTTAAAAAACATTTGCTTAAAATCTTATAAAGTGACAACAAGTGGACTCATATCTGTTTGTGGTTCACTTTCCATTGCAAATGCAATGAGAATGATATTCTTTTTCACTCATTTCACTGATTTACATGATTTTATGCCTTTAGTTGAATCAGTTCTGGTGTAAACTTTAGCTCTTGCACTTATAATTCCCATGTAAATGCATTTATGGCGCATTCTTGTACATTAGAAAGTCTGTTCTGTAGAAAATTATGGACTCGTCCATGAAAACGTTGTGTTGGGCACTGTCAATTCAAACAATGACTCTGTTGATTGGAAGTTGATTATTTCTGGCTCTGCTGTTCTCAAAGCGCCATGAAACCAGAGAATAAGAGCCTTGTTGAAAAGATGTGAGCTTTCGCATCCCTTTCGTCTACTATTTTTCAACTTCTGTCCATTACAAAAACATATTTCATGGCACTAACAACGTTTTTTTTTAGGTTGCTTTAATCTTTCAATAGTTCAATAGAGACTCCATTTGACAGTTTCTACTTTGACGAGGCATTTTTACTGTCTCTGTCGTGATGCTGTAAAGCTGAGGATTTCCTTAAGTAGAAGCAACAGTTTATTTCCAAGGTTACTTCCCTTGTTATTGAAACGAGCTGGAGGTAATCACAGCTATAATTATATAATATGTTATAATTATAACAGTACAAAAACCACATCTGCATTAAAATAGCACTGTAATGTAAAACAAATGCTGATCTCATCAAATTGTTTATACAGACTTTGTTAAATTGTGTTTACAGTGTGTTCACCATGGCATAGAAATCAAAATATTGTGTAGACGTTATGAAATTGACAAAAAAATTCCCCTTGAAACGTATTGCGGAAAAAATGTAAATCTTGACTTCGGTAGCAGAAGGGTTCGCTCACATGTAACATACTGTTAAACTAAAATAAACACATAGGCTATGTATGGGAATCGACTGTAAAAGCGCTGGAGGAACTATACAGTCATGATTTACTGGCAGATGGAGTGTGTTTCGGAATTTTTATTTAATTTCATTTCGTTATAAATGAATCATGAAATGCATTTAAAGTCGAGTTTAAAATCAAAACTGACCATATTTACACTCTACGTACGCAATTCTTGTCCTTCTGTGAGTGATTCATCAGTTCATGTTATTGTAAAGAATAAAAATGTTTGTCTTCCTCATTTTTAAAGAAAATGTAAGTTTTCAGCTGATATTTGATAGCTTGCTTCATATACAGTAGCTCACCAATAGTGAAGCATTAGCTCAAAGGAAGACACTGTAGGCAAAAACACTTTTTTCTTTTACCTGTCAAATTTGAGATTTTGGGCTTTTTGGTTTTTCATAAAGTGTTTTTTTAAGACTAGTGGAAAGAAAACATCCAAAAGACACTGTGAATTGTTTCTTTTATAGCACTTTATCTATTTGTGTCAATAGATTTCAATTACAATCCATATTTTTAAAGGCCGTTTTCCCCAAATTAGCTTTTTCTTCTACACTGAGCCATAAATCTCCACTTCAGTAGCACTTACATTTTTATTCCTGTCTATATCCTGAAAGTGTTTACAGAGGGATTTCATATATAATATACATAATATATAATTATATACATATACAACATTTTATTTCCCCCCAAAATAGTGAAAAATATATTGTTTTCTGTTTTCTGGTTCTAAATATTTTCTGAATTATGGAGTGACAGAATTAAATACCCAAAATCCCCTCTGTAAAAACATTTGACTCTAATATGTCAAAAAAAGAAAAGAATTTTTAAAATTGACTTCATCCAGTGTTTAGATTTTTGTACTAGAAATTAGAGCATTTCGTTAAATAATGTCTCATTTGAATATTTAAACCTAACATTTTAGAAAACTTGTAATACAAAAAATGTTTGCTATTATCAGTGTAATCAATCAACTAGGTAAATAAGGTGATAACTATTAGTTTATTAATTTTTGTACCCTATTCACCTGCAGTGTCTTGCCTTAAGAGTGTGAACTTGACGCATTTACAATTGGAAACACACTTTATGGAAATAAAATCAGCGCAAGCCATCATTTACACCACCCTTCAAATGTTTGGGGTCGGAAAATGTTTTAGATGTTTTTTGAAAGTCTCTTATGCTCAGTAAGGCTGCATTTATTTGCTCAAAAATACAGTAAAATGTGAAATATTATTGCGGTTTAAAATGACTGCTTTCCATTTGAATATATTTGAAAATGTAATTAATTCCTTTGATGCAAAGCAGAATTTTCAGCATCATTACTCCAGTCTTCCGTGTTCATGATTCTTCGGAAATCATTTTAATATGAAACATTTCTTATTATAAACATTGAAAACAACTGTGCTGCTTTATAGTTTTGTGGAAACCATGATGCTTTTTTAGTTTCTGGATTCTTTGATGAACAGAAAGTTTAAATTAACAGCATTTCCTTAAAGAAGACATCTTTTTTAACATTATAAATGTCACTTTTGATTAGTTTAATGTCATTGCTGAATAAAATTGTCTTTTGCCACAGTATGTATTTGAACATTTGTGGCTGCTGCAATGCCTAACTAATTTATTTTCTGTGGTAATCAACTAATGAAGTGCATTAGAAAAAGATAATTTTAGTTATTTAGAAGGAAGTGTCAGTGTTTTAACATTTCAAATCCTGAAAATCCTCTGTGACGTAACACAGTCTGAAGAAGGTCTGATGGCGGTTTGATGGGAGTTAATTGCGCTGTAAGAACAAACACTGGAGCAGCTGAAGGTGTTTGTCGGATCGGGGTGGTCTGTGTCCTCCATTCCAAGTGAAATCACTCGAGGCTTATTTCCTCTCTATCCTGTTATAGACTCTTCATTTAGTAGACCTGCTGGAGACTTTCTCTGTTGTGTGTCAGAACATCTGGGATGCGTCAGAACCATTTACAAAAAACGCAAGCAAACTGAAGATGATAAACTGTTGATATTTGTTGTCGTCTGACCTCAGACGACAAACACGCTCTTCGCAGTGACTTGAACAAACAGTAAACCTTAGCATATAACTTGAGCTTGGTTGAGGAAAAGTGTGTTTTTACTTGAACAGACTTATTGTAGATTAGAAAGACTTGGACTAGACTATAAAAAAAGATTGTTTTAAACTTGTATTACGTTTTCAGTCTATTTTCACATTTAATTCAGTGCGAAATGTACTAGTAATTTCTGAGTGAAAATTGTTTCTACATCATTTATTTCAGTGTAGCAATTGCTGGGAAAGTTATCAGGCCAACTCGTTTTTGCATGGGCAAACACATTAGTTATTCAGTGTAATTAGTGGCGTAATTTGCTGAGGCGTATATTGAATTAGAGACATTATGAGTTTAGCTGTAATATATTTTAATAGCTACGGTTTAATTCAGACCAAACCTGAAGCAGTACTAATAATGGTCTGAATGCCACTTGAGCCATTAAAATCTGCCTGAAGTGCATCTTTTTAACCTATTAAATAGGCTTAACTTATTAGGGCCCATAAATGAAGCCATTTGTTTGAATCACAACCAATGATTTTCAAAACCCCTAATCATTCATCAAGATCCCTTTGCACTAATCTTGGACAGTGTATCTGTCCATTTACTGTGAAATATGATTGGGATGAGATGTCAACTCCCATATGCGAATAAACAACTGGCCGACTCTTGACTGAATCAAGTGACTCATAATAAAGCCCATGTGTCTGTCTTATTTGATATGACCCTGGCAAACAATGTCTTGAAAATAAAAAGACGCATGATTGAGCCAAGTGTTTTCAATCGCATGTCACTTTCCCTAAATGTCACGGCGTAATGTTTTTATGCATCTGTTTACTCTCATTATGAGAAGATATATGCTTGACGTCTTGCAGTTTGACTGATTCAGCAGCCCTTCTTCGTTCTGGACGAATCCAGCTGTGGAAGAACCAGAACTTCAATGAAACGTCTTACAGTGTGCCCACTAATGTAAGTATCAGTATTACTATTATTCATGTTTAGGGTTAAATTACACTTTGGCAATGACTTATGACTTTTGCATCAACTACAGCAACACCCTGAATGTTCTAGCAATATTGAGTTTTGCATAGGCAAACTTGACTTGATGTGTTTGTTTCTTCATCAGAACAGATTTGGAGATTATTTTTTCACTTGCTCACCAGTGGATCCTCTGCAGTGAATAGGTGGCATCAACATGAGAGCTTATGAAAACATCACAATAATCCACAAGTAATCCACACCACTCCAGTCCATCAGTTAACATCTTGAGAAGACAAAAGCTGTGTGTTTGCAAGAAACAAATCCATCATTAAGACATATTTAACTTCAAACTGTCATTTCTGGCCAATGCATAATGCATAATAATGCTCCCTCCAGTGAAAAAGTCCATTTCTTGTTGTCCTCCCACATCAAAATCCACCATATTTATTTAGAACTGTTTTGGACTGTTTTTACAAATGTGATGCGATCTGGGAAAACCCTTCGGATTTCAGGAAATGCGAAAAATAGGTCGATTATAGGTCATTTTTTTGTCAAAATTAGGTTTTCATTAAATTATTATTCTGTAACATCTTGTATATCATTCCTGAAAATATCTCGGCGAAATTCACTTGTTTAGTGCAGAAAAACAGCCATTCATTGCAGCAAGCAGAAATGACTGTGTCTTTCTCTTATGCTAAGAACGCGCTGCTGAGGTGCTTTCCCTTAACACCACAAAAACAGTTAACCTATCAAAATAAACCACGTAACATATTTAGAAAAAGCGTATCAATTCACATTCTCCGTCAGTCCTGTGTAAACTATGGCACACAAAGTTTTTTATTTATTTCTGTTTTTAATATCGTGAGATGGCGGTGCGTCTAAAGTACTGCAGCTGTTCACTTAACAGATCTTACTCGTCTCAATCTGCTCAATCTTGGTGATGTCAGTGCCCTAAACGATGTTATAATGTACTATTTCACATCCAGAGATGAAGGATCGGATGATGAAGTTACTACAGAGAAGGAGTCCCATGACAGTCTGTTTTATGCACAGTGCGCGAACAGTTGCGCTGCGCTGCCCTCGCTTTTACTACAAGGTAGGCTGCATTATTCGTGCTATCTAAACATAAAAGGGGTGACCAAAAGTTCGGAGACTATGCACATGATAAACAACGTTAGTCTGTTTGTTTAATGATGCAGTATAGCGCTCCTAACTTGACAGACAGCTCTCGTTAAACCCGTAAAGTGAAAGTGAAAGCCATCTCACTTTAAAGCCGTTTTTCTCAAAATTCCATTCCTGAAAATCATCGCTATCAGCCAACTTAAGATAACTTAACTTTGGTTACGTTCAAGCTATGAACAAAAAAAAAAAAAAACAGTTTTGGAAAGGGCTTTCATATGGTATCAAAACCAAAAAAAGCTCAAATTTCACCATGTGTTGGGTTTTCCTAGATCGCATCACATATGTGCATATTTCTCTCCTGATTCAGTTTTTCACCAGAGAAAGCAATATTATAAATACAGGACTTATGAAGTTGAAACATCTTAATTATAGATTTGTTTATTGCAAACAGACATCTTTTGGCTTCACAATGCATAAATTGATTGACTGGAGTGGTGTGGATTACTTGTGGATTATTGTGATGTTTTTATCAGCTTTTGCGACTCTCATTCTGACGGCACCCATTCACTGTAGAGGATGCACTGGTGAGCAAGTGATGAAATGCCAGATTTCTTACATCTTGAATAGCCTGAGTGCACTTCCAGCGAATGTTCATTTTTTGGTAAACTATTCTTTTAATTGACTCACTTTTCTTTATTACAGTCATTTTTGGATACAGCATTTTAAAGTGATGTGAGGCATTGAGTGTTTGCCAACCAGGACCGCATAGATCTGAGCGTTGACATCCTGGCCAACTCAAACAGCATTGAACAAGTGATCTACAGCATAACAGACTTTCCATGAACGTCCCCAAAGAATTATTTGGCGCTTGGCATGAGAACAGCCATCTGTCACAAATAAGTGGGGTCGCAGGGATGATTTCACCGTGCTGTAATTAGATGCATGTGCATGTGCCCACCAAAACACCTGCTTGATTTTTTACTAGCGATTGTTGATAAATTCGATTGAAACAAGCATTGGAGCTGCAGGGAATGCTGAGTAATTCTCTCTCCATTCCACAGCGATTATTCATGTTACACAAGACTCTCCGATGTGTCATTATCTAACATTTATGTTCATCATTTGCCTTTAATCGGCTGGATTTCCTGATGCACAGACACAGCTGCGTGCAGGTACTGTGGGAAGGGGCTCCTCTTAGGACAGTCATAAAACAATCTTTATGACTTGGATGTGTTTTGTTCTTAGGTTTCACCACTGAAAAAAGCTTTTCTTCCCCATGATGTTTTATTTTCTTTATTCTTTAATTACTCTAGTAATCTTCTTGAAAGAAAATAGGTGTTTCTTCAACATTTGGGCAACTTTTGACCCTGCATTTCTGAATTTCATGTGACACTGAAGACTGGAGTAGTGATGCTGAAAATTCAGCTTTGCATCACAGGAATAAATTACATTTTAAAATATATACAATAGAAGGGATAATTCACCCAGAAATCTAAATTTGCTGTTTATTTACTCTCCCTCAGGCCATTTTTTTTTTGAGAAGAAGGGTAAAAAAGATTTTGTGTTGAAACCGCAGTCCTTGGTGAGTCAGTTTTTGAGAATAAAACATCAAAATGATCAGAAACTGAGCATTTTTTACAACATATATACAATCCAGAGCCACTGGCAAATGGGAAAATCCCATTCTTTACCAAGAACTGGTTCTTTTGAACAGTTCATTTGATAATTGATCTAAAGCATATAAAGTAAATAAACTAGTCTTCATCAGCTCACCTTTTTACATAAACAATGAGAAAGCTTAAAAACTCTATTTGGCCCCTCCATTCAAGTGTTCCGTTTAGGCATGCATATATCAGCGGCTCATTGGTCTCAGTTCAGTGACTATTGGAGGAACTGGAGCACTGAATCAGATATGCTGCTATTTTGACACATTTCCAGTCGGAGTAACAGTCAGGCATCTGGAAGTGAGTTTTGATTGAGTAACTTGTAGAGCTGTCTGTGCTGCTCGAGCTGCGAACTGTTTCAGACAGTTCAGTCCAATTTGGTGAACTGGTTCAACTAATTCACTAAAAGGAATCGGTTCAAAAGAATGATTCATTCATGAACCGGACGTCACTCCGGACCGTTTGCCTGAAGCTCTGAATTACAGCTAGTAATGTTGTAAATAATGTTCAGTTTCTTGCACAGACTGATCGTTTCACTTGATAAGACCCCAATATATCATCAAGAGCCATGAGTATTAATTCTGTGTTGCCTGATATGCTTTTTTTGATTCTCAAAGTGATGGTAGCCATTGACCTGCATGTTATGAATCAGCATTACCACAGTTTCAGCTAAAAATCTTCTTTACTGTTCTACTCTAGAAAAAAAGTCTACTACCTCTTGGATAGCTTGAGGGTGAGTAAATTAACAGCAAATTTTGATTGAATTATTCCCTGATGATTGAAAATCTGGGTTTGGTACAAGGGTAAAATCATAAAATTTATAATTAAAGACATTTGAAATGTCCAAAAAATAATGAAGGCATCATTTCCAAGACAGCTGTGAACATAATATATTAAAAAGAAAAATAGTTAGATTTAATACATAAGGTCCTCTGAGACATGCCCACAAGTGCCCACATTTTGAAGAAACACCCAATTACATAGGGGTTTGCCTCATCCAAACCCGTGATGTTTGTGGACTAGCAATTAGCCAAAAGAGTGAATCAGAAATACCAGGGGACTTTTATTCTAAATGATGTATCAAGCAACCAAACAGATGTGTAAAACAGTATAAAAAATCATCATGCAAAATTTGGTAATATTACATCAAGCACCTTACGGTAGAACAATAAAACCAAAGGTAATCTACAAATTGGAACTGAATTCATACCACCAGACCAAAGATGCATGTGAGATGTTTATGTGTTTAAACTCAACCCACCCATTTTCCCAAATACGATTTGGTGTCTCTCTCAACAGCCAGTAATAAATCAAGCACAGTTGAGCTCAAGAGTGAAAGAACTCTCAAACCACAATTAAGTGTACTTTACAGCAGTGGACTGAGAACGGCAGCCAGTTATCAAGACCTCAAGTCCACAAAATCAGTAGCAGCGCTCAGTGTTCTGACGCGGCCCATGGAGAGATTAATGATCCCTGGAGTTCTGTTGACTTTGGAGACAAACTGCAGAGCCAGTCTGATGGAGAAAATGCCATTGATTAATAGCAGGAAAAGTGCCTTCCTCATAAAGCTGAATCATTCATACTTGGGTCAGACTTTGGCAACTTTTAAAATTTGAAAAGGTTATGCATATCTGACATTCATTTTTCATCAAGTCGTGGGCGGATTCAGTTTTTGGGTTCATTCTGACACTGAGTAAGTGCTTTGTCAGATATGTATATTTAACTCTCGCTGATCCAAAGACATTTCTTCGGTAACAAGAGAGAGACTTCACTGTGCAAGAAAAACAGTTTAAGTCTTTAGCGCCATTCGGACAGGATTAGTTTCCTAAACAACATTTAAATCGCCATTTCTTCAACTCATTGGAATGGGATTGGATTCACAAGAGAATCTATAGTCTGGAAAGTTGGCAGAATCCAAAGGGTTCACTGGGCAGTCAGAAGATTCACACTCAATGTGAAAATTACCTTTAGTTACGGTGTTTGACAAAGGTCAAAAAAAAGATTAGGAGAAGAGTTGCAAAAATATAATATCCGGGATTCGATTTCTCAAAGGATGGTCATGCTAGAAGAAAAAAAATGGTGGGGAAATATTTCTGTAATTATTACAGATGTTGTGCAAGAAAAAAAGAGGAGATTTAGATTCCAATGGGATTGAAATCATAAAGAACCTGCGTCAGCGCAACGCAAATTTACACAGTTGAACAGGGTCACAGTTGTACTTTCCATTGTAGTGTTCATGCTGTGCCGCAATTATATTTAATAGCAATGAAAAACATACTTAATATGCAGCCATGCTTTCAAATTGTGATTACATATTGTTTTTTTAATCATCACATAATTTAATAAGTGGTGTTTGCTAAGTCAGTCATCATGATTACTTTTGCTCATTCTGAGTTAACAGATTTATTCTTAATACTTGATGGATGTGAAAAATTCACATAGAACCCAAGACAAGAATGTCAGAGACAGATGCCAGTAAGCAACCGCAAAGAACACCCTAAAAAACAATCACAATACCCCAGCAATTGCAAAGCAACAAGCTTTAAACCATCCAGAACACCCTAGCAAATGCATAGCAACAGGCTATAAAAAATACTCAAAACACCTCAGCAACTGCACAGCAATAGGCTATAAAGCACCCAGAACAATCTAACAACTGCATAGCAATATGCTAAAAAAAAAATACTCACAATAACCCAGAAACCGCATGCCACAAAGCTAAAAAACAATCAGAACACCCAGCAACTGCACAGCAACGGGCTATAAAGCACCCAGACCACCAAAGCAATGGCATAGCAACAAGCTTTAAACCATCCAGAACACCCCTAGCAACTACATAGCAACAGGCTATAAAATACTCAAAACACCCTAGCAACCACATGGCAACAAGCTAAAAACCAATCAGAACACCAAGCAACTGTACAGCAACAAGCTATAAACCATCCAGAACACCCTAGCAGCCACAGAGCAACAGGCTTTAAATCATCCAGAACACCCTAGCAACTGCATAGCAGCGCTATAAATTTTTTAAAACATCTTAGTAACTGCATGGAAACATGCTAAAACCCAATCAGAACAGCCCGCATCTGCACAGCAACGAGCTATAAAGCATCCAGAACACCCCAGCAACCACATAGCAACAGGCTATAAACCATACAGAACACCCTAGCAACTGGACAGCAACGGGCTATAAAAACTCAAAACACCCTAGAAACTGCATTGTAACATGCTAAAACCATCCAGAACACCCTAGCAACTGCTTAGCAACAGGCTTTAGCAACATGCTAAAAACCAGAACAGAACAGCCCAGCAACTGCACAGCAACGGGCTATGAAGCACCAGAACACCCCAGCAACCACATAGCAACAGGCTATAAACCATACAGAAGACCCTAGCACTGCAGAGCAACAGGCTATTGAGCACCCAGAACACCCCAGCAACAGCATAGCAACGGGCTATAAACCATACATAAACTGCTTAGCAACAGGTTTTAAAAAAATACTCACAAGACCCTAACAACCGCATAACAACAGGCTATAAACCATCCAGAACACCCCAGCAACCACATAGCAACAGGCTGTAAACTATAAGAACACCCTAGCAACCCAGAACACCCCAGCAACCACATAGCAACGGGCTATAAACCATATAGAACACCCTAGCAACTGCACAGCAATGAGCTATAAAAATACTCAAAACACCCTAGAAACTGCATTGTAACATGCTAAAACCATCCAGAACACCTAGCAACCGTAGCTAAAGGCTTTAAAAAATACTCACAACACCCTAACAACCATAACAACGGGCCATAAACCATCCACAACACCCCAACTGCGCAACAGGCTATAAAAACTCAAAACACCCTAGCAACTGCGGCAATGGGCTATAAAGCACCCAGAACACCTCCTAGCAACCACATAGCACAGGCTTTAAACCATCCAGAACACCCTAGCAACTGCACGTAACGGGCTATGTAAACTCAAACACCTAGAAACTGCATTTGTAACATGCTAAACCATTCAGAACACCTAGCCACCACTTAGCAACAGGCTTTAAAAAAAATACCACAAGACCCCAACAACTGCATAACAACAGGCTATAAACCATCCAGAACACCCCAGCAACCACGTAGCAACAGGCTATAAAAACCATACAGAACACCCTAGCAACTGCACACAATGGGCTATTAAGCACCCAGAACACCCCAGCAACCGTATAGCAAACGGCCTATAAACCATACAAAACACCTAGCAGCTAGCAACGGGCTATAGAAATACTCAAAACACCTCAACAACTGCATAACAACGGGCTATAAACCATCCAAAACACCCCAGCAACCACATAGCAACAGGCTATAAACCATACAGAACACCCCAGCAACTGCACAGAAATAGGCTATAAAGCACCCAGAACACCCTAGCAACCACATAGCAACAGGCTTTAAACCATCCAGAACACCTTAGCAACTGCTTATCAACGTGCAATTAAAAATATTAAAAACACCCCAGCGACTGCATGGCAACATGCTATAAACCATCCAAAACTGTCAAGCACCCGCACTGCAACACTGATAAAAACACACATTTTCATGAGAAAATATGATTTTCTTCTTTCTTTCTTTCTTTTTTTTGCCATGTTCGCCATGAACACTTGCATTCAGAATAGGATCACACCTCACTGGAAGTCTTCCTGATGAGTCTGACAATTCAGGCTGAATTTGGCTGCTGTGGTGACAGTAGAGTGAAGGGAGGTAAGAAACGGGACTGAAGGTTATGAGAAGATGTAGTTTGGACATTGAAAGTCCAGTATCTCCTGGGAGGAAATGCTCTGATTCATCCAGGAAGGTGGTTACCAAAAAATACAAACTCAGTTTCTTCTGAGAAATACTGTGAAAATCCGCAGAGACATGGAACTTAAAAAGCTCAGTGTGAGAGAGAGATTGTATTCCTACAGCCCCGCCCACCATCTGCCATTGGTTAGACAAGCAGCCAAAACCTCACGCCATTGGTGGACACGTCAAACCACTCAAACAAACAGAGAAATGTTTGAAAACACCTGCACGAGTGGAGTGTCTCCTTCAAGAGCTGTGGTCACTGTGAAAAACCACCTGCTCTTTCCTCAGCTCTCAGGTTGCTTTCAAGAAGGAATCTTTCCATATTAACATTATGATTATATTTTAGGAAAAATGTGTTTTGCTTGAGCACACTGTCGGAGCAAAAAACTGCTAACCACTTGAATTATTTGGATATATATTTGGAAAACAAATTTTTTTAACGAATGTTTCTGAGTAAATTTGGTTTTGATGTAGATTTCCTTATGATCATGACAGCAGTAATTCATCACAACATGGCCAGATGATTTATGGTGTTGATATGTGCACTTTCACATATATTTCACATATGTGCATTTCCATATGAAAGAGTCTGGATCTCATTGGTGGAGTGATCTCATGTGATTATTTGAACATGATATATTTTACCACATGTGTAATGGTCACTAGGAGAAACCTCCTCGAAAATTACCTCGACCTTGACCTCTAGCCTGTGTAACCGAACCCAGCGTGGTTTGTTATCTATTCAAGCTAATAAAATTAAAAGTGCGCAAGAAGATCTGTGTCTGTGCCTGAAAGTTATACGCACACAAAGACTGCCAGACCTCAACACACATGCTTTAGTCATTATAACATCATAGTGTAGTGTATATATCCCCCGATCCCCATATATATTACTGAGGCAACACCAAAAAGCTTTATGGACTGGAACGGCAAAGATCTCGGGCGATGCATTTGGTTGCGTCCTAACATTTCCTCTGGAAAATATTCTGCTAATGCACAAACAGGGCAGACTGCAAAAGCTTATAAAGTGATTATGATCAGGCACTGTCTGGGACAGGCGTTACGATATGAGGTCGCTTTGATCTTTTGGAATCATTTTAAAAATGTTCCAGATACAAACACAAATCAAAGTTTCACATTCCTTCTGAGTGCTAAGGTTGAGCAGACATACTTTCCAATGTCACGTTTCTGATGTGTTTCATTCTTTAATGCCACATTATATTTTTATTCTTTAGCCCTCATGAATTAGTAAATCACAAAGATGTTGGTAACACTTTAAAGTTTGATTTATTAATGTTAATTAATGCATTAGGTATCACAGATTATGTTCAATACTTTCTTCAATGCATTATGTATAATAAAATGTTTAACATATTATGTTAAATATTGTGTATTTTATATAATTTTATATATAAAATATACTACTAAAAACTAATACTAATATATATTATATATACAATATATATATATATATATATATATATGCCCAATGCATTATTTACAATTCATTATTATGCAGTATTTAACAATCGTTTTTGTTCATACCACAGTGGGTGGTTTTGAAAATATGAACACATGGGAAGCATGACTGGTTACATTTCATAACCTGTATATGTGATGTGAGGACATTGAAATGTAAGCCATCTGATGTAATTACTACTCAGGGGTAACGAGCGTGTCTGACAATTGTCTGGTTTCATGGTGAGTGAAGTCAGAGAACAGAATATATCATCCGTCTCCATCAGGGTACTGTGTGTTGCACTAACATAAACAGTCGATGCTGAAAAACAGCCTTTGGAAAAAAAATTCACAGGAAAAGAAAATTAGGAAAGGACATCAAAGAGCCAACGAGCGCAAGAATGATCAATCTTTCTTTTCACGAGAAAACACATGATCTTGTGTCTGAATTGTTGCAGAAGAAACAAACAATGCAACAGGCCTGTTTTTCCGCAGACGTAATTGAGGAGGTGACTCATGTTCGGCACATACATGAAACGCTGTTCGTCCATGGAAGGCGTGATTTTCCTTAAATGCCCTTTGAATGATGAGCCAGTCATCTCGTTTGGCTCCAGGGTCAGAAGAACTGACAATGAAGGCTTTTGTGAGAGACCACAACTACATAAAAAAAAAGAAGCTGGAGATTCAGGAACCTCAGGGAAAACCTGAAGCCTAGACTGTTTTGTATCTAGATGATATACTGTAGATGTGAGTCCCATGTTTAAGAAAAATATGTCAAAATAAATAATAATAATAATAGTTGAGGGCAACACTACAACTGCAACATCTAAATCAATAAGGTGTGAAAACTGGCCTATTGATTTGGCTAAAGACGCCGATATACTGTTGTTACAGGAATAGTTCACCTTAAAAAGTCATTATTTACTCAGCCTCATGTCATTCTAAATTATTTATATATATTATATTAATCATGTATATATATATATATATATATATATATATATATATATATATATATAATATACATATATTATACTACTGTTTAACATAATTCATTTTATGTTTTGTTTTGTTTTTACCGGAAGGAAGATTTTTAGGCTATATGAGTGCGGGAACTTCTGCGTACGTGGCTGCGCAACATTGACGTTCGTGAATCACCGGAATACATGCAGCCAATAGGAATGCGTCTCTGTCCTCAACTCTTCGCGGGCCGAGTTACTTCAGGTAATTTCAAATCGAAACGCACCAAAGTGTCGCCGAAAATATGAACTTAAAGTGTAACAGATCGGATAGCAGACGCGTTTGCATGGAAAAAGCTGTGTGTACGTAGATAAAAGGATTCGGGTTTAATCCGATTTAATATCAACATTGTCTGATGATGTCTAGCTCGCATTTACAGTTACAAGGCAATTATTGCGTAAAAGCAGGATCATAAACCCCTATTACACATACATTCGGAATCCACAGAAAACATGTTTAATCTTAAGCTATCTACACTGGTTTTCGTCGTCGTGAATGTATTATTTTGAAGGTTAGTCATAGTTTGGGTGTGGTTTACAGCAAACGCTAAATCCATAGTTCAACGATCATTTTTATGGAAAATGTAAAGGAAATATTCAGTAGATTTGGCTATTTCTTAAAAGGGACAAATGATAGTAATTTCAAGGAATTGCAAAGAAATTCTCAAAAATTTGTAAAGAACAGCTTTTATCTTTGAATCTTGTTTTTAAAAACTGTATTGCTTGGTGTATTCATAGTTTTATTTACTTTGTTGACATATTGAACAGGAATTTGAGGTGGGATATACAATATTTCAGAACTTTTTAAAAACTATGTTAAGAGTATTATTTTTTCAATTAATAAAATTAACATACTTTTGTCCAAAACCCATAAACAAGGTAAGCATTTTAACACTTGCGATTACATCATTGTGAAGTCAAAGGGTTTATGATTGGGTTCTTGGTTAAATGTGTGGAAAAAAAGTAAAAGGTTAACTTTATTTCTTGTCTTGAAAAAGGTGATTACTAACAAGTGGCTAAATGGGCTGACCAAGTTTGTCTGGGACATTAATGGTGGTAATGTTGAAGTCATGTGTTCGTGGTGTAGTTATGCTGCGTTCGCGCCATGTTGGATTTACTGCAAATACAAAACTTGTAAAAAGCGATCACGTTCTCATAGACCTTGTAATTACAGCTTGTAGGGTGGGAGTTTTCAGAGAGCTATGACTAGTACCACGTGACCACAGTACCACCTGACTGCAGCAGATTCATTTAAGCGCTATGTTTAGGCGTTGATAGTGTTGCCATTGGAACATCTGTAGAATTGATTCTAAAATGCAAAACACAAGGACAAACACGGTGCCAGACACAACATGTGCTGCGTGTCTGGCTTTATGGATGTAGACTTGCACGTAAACTACGAGTGCTGGGGTTAGTCATCTATCTTTATGTTCCTTCTCAAAAACAAAACTAAAATCCTCTTTTGGCTTTCTGCTCCTTTGGTTGTCATTCTTTCTTTAGCGTTCTTGGTTCGCTGGCCCCAGTCGATTCCCATGTGTCAGCTATTGAAGAGTGAGGTGAGTCTCTGTTTGTGTCCAGAGAGGAGAGCAGCGTCAGGGAAGTAGGGGAAGGCAGTCTTAAATGAGACGTCTCTGTCAGTCCTTTGGGAGATGCTGTTTTTCCTCACAAGTTTTTTTTTTTTGTCTGTCCAAATGTTACAATCTTCCAATTGGAAGTGAATGTCTGTCCATTAATCCAAAGCATAAAGTAATGTTGGATATGCACATCATCTGGCATTCACGGTCCTCGGGGAGGAAATGTTCTCATCTTCTCATAGCCGGGGCGAAGGCTGGATAAGGCTAAATGAATGGTAAAAAAAGTTTCATATTATATGTATGCTTTATGTTTTGGGCGGGCCAGTCTGGTTCTTCCACGCTAAGCTCAGTAAAGCATTTCTATATAGACCTCACAGGGACACTGTCATGCATGCAGGAACAGATAAGGGCCCCATAACAAAAATGTTTGTCTAAGAAGATTGCATGGCTGTACACTTGATTTTGTGCACCTGCTGCTTTTTAAAGTAGCTTTATTTGTTATTTAGAAAATAACAACTACAGATATGACAGATATGTATAGTAGTGAGAGCCAAAATATCAAATGCAAATGATGATTATTTATATATTTACTAATCCACTGCTTTGAAGAGGGTGGTCAAAATGGCAATTTTCACTTAATTTCACCAGATTTATAATCCTATTTGGGGTAATAATGACTTCAGAAAGATGGCAGCATCATTGTCTCATTTTTACACAGAGATTGGTAGTTCTGTTAGTAAAATCTGTTGACTTTAGCAATCCTTGTTGCATTATGTGCCAATGGTGACCATTCAAAAATGGGGAAACGGCACTTTTCAGATTTTTCTCCAAAGTTTGCGTGTCTGTAACTTTAAGAAGTATTAAAGATATTGAGATTCGGTTCCGGAGATATTGAAATTTAAACGTGGCTCTGGGAGTAAATAGTTAAAATATACACATTTTCAGTGGTCAAAAACCAAATGTGGATCAGTTTGAAAAAATATGATGATACTTTCTTTTAAAGAGGAATGTCTGAAGAACAAATAATGTTAAAATTAGAGATGCCCCATATCTCCGGGACTGAATGATGTAGGGCCTTGAAAATGAAAATTCCAAAAGAAACATTTATTAAGAACTAAAATCTAAAATCATATTGTGATATCTTTAATACTTCTTGAGTTATAGGTACGTGAAGTTTACAAAAAGACTATTTATGGCACTCAGACTGATATGTTCAATGGTCATGTTTTCTAGTTTTAACATTATTTGTCCTTCAGACATTCCTCTTTAAAAGAAAAGAAGTATATTTTTGCAAAAAAAAAAAAAGACCCAGTATCTAAAAGGGCATTTAAATATCTTCAATACTTCTTGAGTTACAGGCATGCAGACTTTGGAGAAAAACTTGAAAAGTGCTGTTTCCCCATTTTTGAATGGTCACCATTGGCACATAATGCAACAAGGATTGCTAAAGTCAACAAATGTTACTAATAGAACTACCAATCTCTGTGTAAAAATAAGGTAATGATGCTGCCATCTTTCTGAAGTCATTTGTACCCCCTGTAACTTGACTCTGAAAGTGAAAATTTCCATTTTGACCTCCCTCTACAAAATAGTGGATTACTAATAGTAAATATTATAAATAAATATTTTAGCTTTCATCACCATACATGTCTGTCTTTCCTCAGAAAAAATATTAGCAAAATCAGTCGGGGAAGTTTTTGAAATTTGGTTGATTTGACACAGAATGATTCTGCTGTCAATAAAGTAAAAGAGAGATGCATCAAATACTGAGACATTCTCAAATTCATGGTCATTTTCAGTTTTACCCAAATTGCTAGTCATTTGCAAAAACAAAAAAATGCATTAAATTGTTAAACTGCAACAGGGAAGCATCTTCACTAGTGGCCTCAGACCATTGCACCCCACTGTATATACCGGGGTATAAGTTGTATATCAGAATCTCTTCTGGTTGACACATTTCTACTTTTGCCCCGTTTACTATCATACGTCCAGCTCTTCTCAGAGGTGCTACGTTTAAATATTATTGTCATCAAAGACAGACATCTCTCTTTGTTTATGTGCGTTTGCTTGTGCTTTCTGTAGAAAAGCAGGTCAGCCAGTAACACCAGGCAGATGGTTCTGTTTGCAAAACCATATGGTAAAGGTCATCTGTTTTTTACGAATGAAATAAACACCCTTGATTTCTCCATATGTGGCCATTGAATCAGCTGAGAGGAATGGACATGCACAGAAATCACAGTGCTGGCTTTGATGTTTGGAATACCAAACTTTTACTTTACTACTTTTATGGTTTCTGCAGAGCAAAGTTCTAAGTATTAGTTTTTTGTTGAGTCTCAGATTCCTTTTGGTAATAGTGTTTCTTCTAATGTTTTTAGAAGATTTCAAGGCAGAAAAGTGTTGCTGCTGCTGCTAAAAAAAAAAAAAAAAACAGCAAGAGAAACTCCTGTTTATCTTAATAGCGTTGCAATATTCAGAGAAAGTAACCCTAACCATATCCCTTGAACATGACGTAATCACTTCACAACTCTCTAATTGTAAATAAAAGTTTCCAATTCTGTTGTATGTTGTGAATTTTCTGTATGTATAGAATAACCAGATGACTTATTACATTTGTCAAAATGCATTATACAACTAGAGCACATAGCATGAAATATATACAACGCAATGCATTAGACACTTCTAGTGTGACAAATGTGCCAGAAGTAACATTAACAGTGGTTTCAACATCACTTTGCTGACTCATTGTTTAATCAGACTGCCAAATGTTAAGAAATCTGCACTAAACTGGATTTAAAATGAAATAACTTACATGTAACATAATGAGGTCATGTGACTACATTGTGGCATACAGTATTACAGTATGAAATGCTATGGTAACAAATTTAGGTTATAAAAACTTTGTGAGAACATTTTCTAAAATGCTGAAATGTCCACTTTTCTTTCCGTGATTATTTAAAAGTTAGAAAAATGTTTCTTACATTACTTCTACTAATTTTATTTTTTACCCAAAATAAAATAATATTTAAACGTTCATTTTTAAAATTCTAAGAACATTAAAATGTCCAGTTTTCTTGTTGTGATTATAACATTATTTAAAGGTTATAAAAATGTTTCTTACAACATTCTTCAAGTATAAATAACATCATGAGAAGGTTCTGAAAATTTAGTTCTAAGAATGTTTTCTCTCAACATGGTGTTATTTGTACTTGAATGTTCTCATAACAAGGATGTTCTGACAAGTCTGTCTACACTGGACGCAACAAAGTGACTGTTAAAGGGGCCATGACCTGCCTTTGTTTTTTATCTTGTACTGTTCTCTGAGGTCCACTTATAATGTTATCAAGATTTTTACATCAAAAACATAATTTAGAAAAAAATTATGTTTTTTCTAAATTAAAAAAAATCCACCCAAAAAAATCCACCCGAAAATTTCAGGTTGCAGGCTCACGATCGAATCTGCATGCATTTTGTCCGGCGTGAGCCAAGGATTCCAACGACATAAACACTTGAGCCTGTGACTGATGGTTTAGGAGTTATGAGTGATTTCATACTTTTGATTGCTGTAGCGCCCCATCAGGGCGACTGGGGCAAGACTTTGTCGGCGGTATGAGTACTACCATTCCTCCAAGCTTCAAGTCTGTATGACTTAGGCTTTGGTCTGCACGATCAGTTTCACATGGAGATTACTGATCCTTGGCCATTCTATCAATTACAATAGGGTTTCAGCGCTATGCTCATGAACCCCTAAAAATAAACAATTTCTTAGTATGAAGAATATTTCAATTATCTAAAGATCTAAAGAACATTTTGTCGAATGGAAGGGTTCCTTTGCTTTTAAAGGTTGTTCATGGAGCCAATAAGAAACCTTTGTAAGAGTGAACTAGCCATACTTTCACACATGTGCATCGTGATGGTACACATTGTCTCTTTTTTTTTGTGTAATTTTGGGCTGCAGTAAACACCTGTCACAAGTTACGGAAGCCAGGCGTCAGCATGAGTGAGTTACTGCTGCTTTTAGCCCTTTGTGAGACTGGATGAGGTGACGTTTGTGAGGCAGCATGCGGTTTTACGGGCTTCCCATGCTGCTTAGATAATTTTATCGGCCCAAAAAAGGCAGTGTTGGCTAATGTCTAGGTAGAGGATTCAGTGTAACCAACAGATGATAAATAATGTCACCAGCTTTGCAGGATTTCGACGACTCAAACAGAAGCATTTACCAGCAGCGGTTAGGGCACATTTCCATCAGAGTCACTGACCGATACAAAGTTTTCCCTGGAGACCTGGCGTCTGCAGTCAGAGCTTTGATTGGATAAACTGTCTTGGCAGCATCCAGGATGTTGTTTTTTCATGAACCAGTGAGCCCTTCAGTCTGCCCGTAGAGCTCCGCTGTCAGGAAAGTATTTCAGTGTTCAGACGGTTTTCATAGGAACTCTTCGAATCCAGACGCTACCGGTAAACTCTCAGTAAACCAGCTCACTCAGTAGATGGACGCTGTCAAAGCAGAACAACACTCCATTGTTACAAACTAAGAGCTTTTACCACACCATTACAGTTATGCAATATTCAGAAATCAGCTGGAGCCAGAATAAGACATTTGAAGGTCTGATGATCTCAAAAGACAAACGTGAGTAAACGGAGGTTAAATTAATAAAAATGAGCAGGAGTGGTGCTTGACTGTACAAAACGTGCAGGGCCAATGCTACGCCATTGTAGATGGATGCCAGGGTGTAGTGGTGTGGTTTCTAAGGTATTCTGGATGTTTTTTATTGGATTGTAAGATGGTTGCTAGCATGTTTCTAGTGTGTTCTGTCAAGTTTCAAGTTTCAAGTATTTATGTATTGTTCTCCAGGTAAATGTCTATTATGTCTGTAAACAATTCTTGTTTCTTTCAAAGACTGCTTGTTTTCATATATCATCTTTAATACACTGTACAAAAAATGATTTTGCCATTTTTACGTAATTAAGTTGTAAAATGTACTAGCAATTTCTGAGTGAAAGTACTGCACTGGAAAAAAAAACAGTGCAATAAGACAAAATACACTTATGTTCAAGATATAATCAGGTCTTGTATGCAGTAATAATTTTCCTTTTTTTTAAAAGATATTTTAACTGAAAAAAAGAGACTACTTAGAGTATGGCTTAAATTAAGTCTTCAGACTTTCATCTCCTGCCAGATTTTAGTCCAGTTGTTTAGAAATGTAATAGCACAGCTCTCCTCAACAATACGTAAGATTTGAAATATTATTAGCACCAATGGTTGTGCGCCAAAGTTTAATACTTATGGGTTTGTTTGAGTCCCTAACCTTATGGTCTGGGGAAAGTAATAGTGATATTTGCCAGAGCACTTCAGAAAATGCAAAAGTTCTCAAGCAAATCTGGCAAATGAGACTCAAAAGTAACTACAAAAGCCACCTGCTGGAGACGTCAACACGGTGCTGGTTGAATTATTCATTATGTGCAACCCTTTTCTTCAATGGTTTCATAATGGAATTTTTATGCACCAATTTACAGCATTACAGGTAAGACTACGGCCAGACATGCTGCACAAATGGAAATTTGGTGGAGGCATTCATCCTTCTTCACCCAGTAAAACTTTTATGACAAACGTCTGATGTTAACCTACAGTTAAAAGTTTAAGAAGGAAGTATCTGGCTTCGTAAATGTATTTGACTCACACGTGTGGAGATCTAAAGAACGCTTTACTGACATTACAGGACGAACGTGTTCGTTGGAAGGATGAGGACATCCATACCGTGAGTTCTGTGAACGTTGTGCTCGTGAAGAATCCACGCTCTTAACCGAAAGCAGCTTCAGGTTTATGGTTGGACGTTTGAGTCTTAAAGCTGGAAAAAGAGCAGCGCTGGGCTTTTCTCGTATGCAGGGAGACCAGCAGCTGATGTTAATTAAGACTGTAAGTGATCCTGATCCGATGGAATCTCTGTGCCATGGAGCACAAGTAAATCCACCGACTCCAACGTTTTCCGCTCTGGATATGGCCATGATGTCAGTGGAAATATTTACGGTTTCTCTCAATAAGCCACTCTGGGAGTCATATATGCCCACCCTCGTGGACTCTCTGGATCGCCATGTTAGATTTGACCAAACAAAAAATGAATTTAAATTATGTTTGTCAAGCACGTCTTAATTTGATTTCTTTCTTGGATCAGAACACTCATCCGTTGGGTTGCTATCATCACTGTCCCTGCATCGATTTAGCATTGGGCTGATTTGATTCTGACTAGTCCAGTCAGACAGTAAATTTAGCAATGCAAATTTTATGGAAAGAGTCAGTGTTTAGTAGAAAAGGTATACAAATGTGTCAAAAGGGTTATAACGGGATAACTGTTCATTATGAAGAAATAGTTTCTGTCATTAATTACTCACCCTTGTGTCGTTCCAAACCCATAAGACCTTCGAAATTAAGATATTTTTGATGAAATCCGAGAGCTTTTTGACCCTGCATAGACAGCAACGTAACTGAAACATTCTTTCGTATGCATCTTTGTACTCTTGTGAATGCACGCCAAAGACTGACACAGAAGAGTTGTTGTTGTTGAATGAAGTTAGTTTTGTTTTTTATGCACACAAAAGTAGTCTCGAAGCTTCATGACATTATGGTTGAACCAGTGATGTCACGTGAACTAATTTAATGATGCCCTCACTACCTTTCTGGGCCTTGAATGTGTTAGTTCGTTGCTGTCTATGCATGGTCAGAAAGCTTTCGGATTTTATCGAAAATATCTTAATTTGTGTTCTGAAGTTGAACAAAGGTCTTACGGGTTTGGAACAACATGAGGGTGAGTAATGAATGACGTAATTTCCATTTTTGGGTAAGCTGTCCCCTTTATTTGCATTATTCTGTGCTAGTAGATGTGCAAGACCTCAGCTTTCAAGCTTTCAACCTACTGTATTTTTTTTTCTCTCAAAGTTGTAAGATTATTGGAATATTTTACAAGAAAACACAATTTAAAGCTTTCTACTTCTATTATTCTACTATTGTTACCTGCCATTTCTTTAAATATTTGTGAAATTTTCCAGCTAACATGAAATGTTCTCACAACTTTAAAAAAAAAAAAATTCTAAAAGTTAAATGTTACGACAAAACATTCCTAAAGTAATGTTTATAGAATGTTCTAAAAATGTTCTAAGATCAACCTTCTCAAAACATGATGTACATGATTTGTACTTGAACATTCTAAGAAATGTTTTTGTAACCTTTAATGTTATAATCATAACAGGAACTGGACATTTGAACATTTTTTGAATATTAAAAATAAACATTTAAATAATGTTACATTTTAGTTAAAAATAAAGTTAATAGAATGTTGTAAGAAACTTTATTATAACTTCTAGACAACAAGAAAGCTGGACATTTCAACATTTTTGGAATATTAAAAATAAATCTTCAAATAATGTTATAATTTAGGTGAAAATAAAGTTAGTAGAATGTTGTAAGAAACATTGTTTTGTAACCTTTAAATGTCGTTATAATCACAACAAGAATGCTGGACATTTTAACGTTCTTAGAATATTTAAAATAAACGTTTAAAAATGCTGTATTTTGGTTAAAAATAATAGTATGTTGTAAAACATTTTTAATAGCCTTTAAGTAACGTTATAATCACAACAAGAAAGATTTCAAAACAATGTTTTTAGAACATAGATTTGTTGCCTTAGTTTAGTTTAGGCAATTTAGTGAGAATTGAATACTGTTTTCAGTATATAGCACTTTTACTTATTTGCATGCTTTTGTGTTGCGTTAAGTATGAATGGGTTCCTCACACAGAGCATATTGTGTGTGTGTGTGTATATCATATGACTTCAGAAGACATGGAATATAGCTTGTGAGTCATTTTGACGACTTTTATGATACTTTTTTTTGGTCTTTTTAGGGGTCTGGCAGTATAAATCACCATCTAATTGTCTTATATGTAGAACCAAGGGTCTGACAATCTGCCTAACATCATCTTTTGTGTAGTGCCTCTTAGTCAGACCGCACAGGAAGAGAGAACAAGATCTCTGTAGTTCAGCTTTTCGCTGGCCAAAGCTGTTTTTCAACCGCATTGACCTCCAAGCAGCAGAGCATCTTTCCATAGATCAGCGCTCATGGCAGAAACAGTGTATCGCTCTCTCCCTCTGCCTGAATGGAAAAAGCAATCAGAAACGTCATGCCTCTTAAACCACCACGTTCTGTCCTTGTTCATACAATTATAACTTTTAAGACTATGTTTAATATTGATGTCGTTTTATAGCCTTCTTTTATGAGAACGGCACTTATGAGGGACTTCTATAAGATGAAATGTCTGGATTAAAAAGCCTGTGCGTTTAATATGTAGGACAGACTGTACATCTGTTCATCCATCTTTAGTTTTCAGCACCTCAGACGGCTTGATTTCAATCAACATCAAAGTTGTCAGTTTACTATGAAATATAGACAAATGGCAGCTGATATTGATATCGGATCAGTATCATTCACTTGAATGAGTGAGCTCAGATGATGGAAGTATTCTGGATAAAATGGGTTTTGATTTTTCAATCCTGATGATAGCGTATGCTTTCATTGCACAGTCTCAAACTCTTTTATTTCATAAGAGAAAGGGAAAATCTGGTTTTCCATAATATGACCTCTTGAAGGCAGGATTTGACCCGAAACAGCTGAAGTTCGTCGTAAATCCAGACACTATCCACTTTGGACAAAACACACCAGAAAAAAACTTTCCATGGAGGCTAAAGAAAAAAAAAATAGCAAAACCATGTTATGTATTACTCTTGTTATGTGTGAACACATTGTGGCTTTACGTGTTTGGACACAGTTCACACTGACATGTAACTAATATTCTTAAGTAACAACTATTCGATAGAGAATTGAGACCTGTTTTGGGAACCAAAACATTAGAGCCAACTAACTTTCATTGTATGAACCTATATATATATATATATATATATATCAAAGGTTGCACTAGACTTCAACAGGGTCGTAAAAATTCTGTCATAATCTATTATTACCAGTCATTTTAATTTTCATATTTTAATTAGAATAACACATTTAATTGCTTTTATTTTTGTTCACATTTTCGTTTTTGATCATAAACATACAGTACGACAGTGCAGTGTTTAAAAACAACAAAATATGCTAGGGCTGGGTAAAAAAAAAATAAATAAATAAAAAAAATTCCAGAGAAAATTTTATTTTAATGAACCAATATTGATTCTTAAATCACAATCTCTTGGTCTATGCTGTCTTTAGCTAATGAATGAACAGTAGTGCATCTTCCTTCCAATAAATAGCAATAGGCTAGACTTTGCGTTACTTTTGATATGAAACGAAGTGTCAGATTTAAAATTCTGTCCATTTCTTTAGGAAATTCAAGCAATAAATACCGTTTTAGCGCTCTTTAATGTGCATGATAAATTGTTGTAGCTTCTGTGTGCTAATCAAACGCATAGGAAAACATTTGTGATAATTTCGTTTTTGTTCTGGATCCTGTGCTCTGCTGCCAGACTGAAGCGTGTTTGCCACCAACTGGACAGGGGTGGGAATTACATCTACAATTTTACAATAGATCACCCTCAGTGTAATCTGTCAAAATGACAGACGTTAATAAAAAAAAATTCCATCAATGACAGAGAATTTTTGGTTAGCGCGACCTCTGGGTGTGGGTGTGGGTGTGTTTTATATATATATATATATAAAAACTAAAGCTACTTAATTGTTTCAAAACCACATGACTCACTTCTATATATTTTGACAACGGTTTGTTTGGTTAACAACATTCTTCCCAAATTATTTATTTTTTAATGTATTATTAATTTTTTTTAAGTAAGTCATACAGTTTTACAACAACATGAGGGTGGGTAAACGATGACAGAATTTTAATTTTTGGGTAATTTCATCTTTAACTCTTTAACCACCAGCATTTTTTTTCCCCAGCCACCTGGTCATTTTCATAAAACTTTCAGTTAGATTATTTTATTGGATGAATATTTGAACATGCATCTGAATATGTCAAAAGAAAGAACAATGCCTCTGCAAACAAACAAGCTAAATATTTTATTCCAGCTTCATGCATTCTTTTTTATCAACACTTGAATGTGGGCAATTTTCATTAAAAAAAGGCAACATTTCGAACGAAAAGCTGAGAAAATCACATTTTTGTTAAAGATTATGTCCAGATCTAAGATCAAAACATCAAAGCTGCACAATCCTATACCACTTCCTGGGTCGACATTTCATTTGATAGCATTATAGGCTGTTTTGAGCTATTTGATGTTTGATGATCACGTTATTTTACATGTGCATCTGCTTACATAGGTGACCACTTGTTTTTGCTTCTTCAGCATGCTTTGACTCAGTACACTTTTAGAAGACGTGTAATAGCGCCTCCTACCTTATAACAGTGTAAAACATGGAAATCTGGAAAATTCCATCAATGGCGGGTAAAGAGTTAAAAACAAAGAAGTCAGACACAAGAGTTTAAAAAAAAAATCCAGGAAGCCTTTTTTTTTGTTGTTTTGGGTAGTTTACTATGATGACTAACTAAACCTCATAATGGTTTATTGTACGAAGTTATTTTTCCTTTATAAATGAGAAACAGTAGAGTTTGATGTAAACCCTTTACAGCTTTAGGGAACACAGATTTTCCACTTCGATCTGTCAGTAAAGGTTGAGAGGAACGCTGACTGCCTGTATGGATCAGAGGAAAATTCCAGATCGCAGATATCGCCAGTCCACTAATTCCCACCATATGTGGAATATACGGGAAATCTACAGGGCAGAATGAGTGTTCAACAGAACAGAGCAGTCATTAAGAGACTCGTGCTGACAAACGAGGGCTTCCGCAAACAATCAGTGAGCTTCCCATGATGCTCTGCAGGTGCCTGCTACACTAGATTTTTCTGAAGTAAACGTGAGCGGCACTTATTCATTTAGAAGTCACTGCTATGATTCTAGGGTGTTTTGAGGAGTTTTAGCCTGTTGCCATGCAGTTGTATGCAACTCAATTCTCTGTGATATTCTGCATTCTAGATTTGACTTGGACGGTTCTTTCAGTTCTGTGGATATCATTTCCAGGCTTCAAGTGAACAAGCCTCTTCAGGGCCTTTTTATTGGCTTTTCTCATGTGTTAATAACTTGATTTGGCTGCTCTATTCAAACACCTCTACAGTCACAATACAGGCAGGATGTAGCCTGACTTATCACCTCAAAAACACCCTTTAAATAATCTAGGATCACACAAACGAGTTTGAAGCCAGCTGGACGTCCCAGCTGTCAGTTCCAAAATCAGCCTCTGCGGTCTGCAGTCAATGAATGGTCCAAAAACATGCACACTGTGCTCATATATGGGACAGATAGGATTTCTGCTGACTACAAAACTATATTTACTGTGTATATTTCTAGTATATTTATGTTTACAAAACAATGACACGTGGTGACCAAAAATGTGTTTGGAATTACATAAGTGTGTACAGAACTGTCCATTTTCAGCTATTTTTTAATATTTGCATCACTATTTTTTGATGATTTCAGACACATTTTCAATTTTTTTTTTTTTTCCTTTTTCTGTTTTCTGTCTTTCCTCGCCATTGACGTAACTTTCCGGCTGTTACAGTATATGTTAGGGGGCGCTATTACACGTCTTCTGAAAGACTACTGAACGTCTAGATCAAAACACAGTCAAGAAGAAGCATAAATAAGCCATCGCATATGTAAGCACATGCATATGCAATAATAACATGATCATAAAACATTAAACAGCATATAAATCAATGTTACAGAATGAAATGTCGATCTAGAAAGTGGTTTAGGGCTGTGAAGCTTTGTGGGTGTTGACGAACTCTATCTACTATATGTTTTGATCATTGTTCTGAATTCGATTCAAATGTAGTCTTTGACAAAAATATGATTTTCTTAGCTTTTTGTTAAAAATGTTTTGTTTTTCATGAAACCACTGAAAAAAGAATGCATGAAGCTAGAATAAAATGTTGCTTTGTTCTTTCTTTTGCCATATTGCATGTTCAGATATTTGCAAAAATATAACAAAAATTGGTGAAAATGCTGATGGCTGGTAATTAAAAAAAAAAAGTGTTGGCAGGGAAAGAGTTAATCTGACAGGGAAGTGAAGAAGCAACTGGAGTCCATGGAAAGAAAGGAGTGCAGTGATGGATTTACAGTAAATGCATAACATAAGCACCACCAGGCAACATGTCAGTGTGTGTAGAGGCCACCAGGCTATGTCTCACACTCCTGAAAGGCAGTTTGGTAAAAAACGCCTGCCAAGAACATTAAAGTATGGTACCATAACAGACAGGATAGACCACAGGAGTGGTTTATGTGTCTTAGTAAGACCTGGAAAATGTGATGTGGCTTCCTCCATACTGCTCACCCATCTCCGCTAAATAACTGACATAGTGTTCTTTACTTACATAATAATATACAGCTGGTTCATGAAACTGTAAACGTTATTAAAATGCACTGATGTGTGGTTTATGCTGTTGCATAATAGTGTTGGAGTTATTTGACCCATCTATACACTTCAATATGTTTCCCTTTACCTACAGATTCAAATATGTTTGGAGTGATGGATATGTGCTGAAAGTCCGTTGGCCATAAACGTCATTTTCAATGTATCTCCCATCTCCCATCAATAATAATCAACAGATCAAACGCTTCTTCAGGTGAGATGGATGAGCTGCCTCTGCAGGTGTGATTCATGTTTGTCCATGATCTTTTCCAGGTTTCATATACTGTACAGTTCATTCAGGTGGTATCTACAGTATGTGCACCATATGGACACATTTTTATGGACAGACATAACAATAAGGGTCATGCCCCATTCAGAACTGAACTGAGAATGCTTTTCAAATTCCAGTTCAGAATTTTAAATGAATTTGAACTGAGGTGGTGAACAGAATGCAGAATTTCGTTTTAGTTTGAAAGTAAATGTAATGTAGAAGGATTAGAATGATTTGATTGTCCGGGTAAAAAAATGTTTTTTTTAATTTATTGGAATTTCAAAGTTTGTCAGTACATATTAGAAGCTTAGAAGTTTTAGATAGATAAATAGATAGTAGTAGATAGATAGATAGATAGATAGATAGATAGATAGATAAATCAATGGATAGATTGATGGATAGATGGAGGGATGGACAGATGGATGGATGGATAGATAGATGAATGAATAGATAGATAAATCGATGAATAGATTGATGGATAGACAGGTGGATCGATGGATGGATGGATGGATAGATAGATGGATAGATGGATAGAAAGATCGATAGATGGATAGATGGATGATGGATAGGCGAACGGATCGATGGAGGGATGGACAGATGGATGGATGGACAGATAGATGAATGAATAGCTAGACAGATGGATGGATGATGGATAGACAGGCGGATCGATGGAGGGATGGACAGATAAATGGATAGATGGATGGATAGACAGATAGATAGATAGATAGATAAATCAATGTATAGATGGATGGACAGACAGATGGAGGGATGACAGATGAATGGATGGACAGATAGATGAATGAATGGCTAGATAGATAGATAGATGGATGGATAGATGGGGGATGGATAGATGGACGATGGATAGATGGAGGGATGGACAGAAATGGATAAATGGATGGATGAATAGATGATAGATAGACGGATAGATGGAGGGATAGATAGATAGATAGGCAGACGGATAGATGCTAGATAGATGGATGGACGAGATAGATGGATAAATCGATGAATAGATAGAAAAATCAATGGATAAATGAATGGATGGATGGATGGATAGATGGTTTGACTGAATGATAGATGGATAGTTATGACAATTACCAGCAGGGTCAGATGGGGTCATGCTCGAGCAGCATGCAAAAAATTGGAAGCTCCTTTAAATAACAGTCAGTACAGATAACACTGAACTCTGGGAATGTCTTGTTTGAGGCTCTGAGGGGTGCTGAAGGTAAACTATCTTTGTCGTGGTGTAGCGGATAATGGCTGGCACTTGCGTGTGTTCTGCAGCGTTTGTTTTGCTGTGCACCTGCTGTGTTTGTTTGCTGCAGCTGCTTTGTGTTTTTTGTTGGTTTTATGTGGAAATACAAACTAATTGCGCTGCTGGTCATGCTAATCTGAGGTGGAAGTCAGATGCTGTCTGCTAGCTGTTGGTCACAGTTGAATAGCCTATTGTTTTTAAAATCAACATGAAATTCACTGGCCTGGTTCACTGGATGAAAAGTGTGCAATGAAAATGTAACATCCTCTGAAAAAGGCCTGTTTTCTTTGCGGATATCCCCAAGTTAATTTACACCAGTGACATTACATATATTAATCAAAGCCTGAAAATGTCCTGACCTCCATTATTTCCTACTGAATATTCTGTCATTTAGAAATATGGCCCATCACAGGTGTTAAATATGTGCAAATGTCATTTTATGGATTTGATATATTGATGAAACTTTACTGGATGCATTGATAAATTTATAATGAGTACTGAATGAAAGTTTGTGAGAAATATTAAAGTTCTGGTGAATAATAGAGTGACAAACCTTCATCGCAGCACATTCATCACTGAGTTAATTTCACAGATTCATCCTTTTGCCTTTCATCAGCAGTTTAGATCTGAAGAATGGATGTTGTGCCAAACAGATGAGGAGAAAATCCACGGCCGGGTGGAGCAGAAAGATGAATGTTTATGTGGGAGATGTTACCGTTTTGATTCAGGATCCAATTTTGTTCTCCTTATTTTCTTTTCATTATGGTAAGTTACTTCTTTCTATTCCTCAGAAGGTTTTAAAAGAACACCTCGTACATTCATAAGATGCACCTTAAGCCTTCATTTGCTTCTTTTACAGTCAGGTTTATTTATTTATGTGCATTCAGTTCTATTCAACACAGAACTATTGGCACTTAATAAAGTAACAAACTGGACAACATATGCATAAAACTAAACATTTAAATGATGTTTGCCTGTGCAAAACATGCTGCTGTGAAAGCATTTTCACACAAAAAATACGAGGCCTAAATTAGATTTGTGTATTTAAATTTCATGTAAAATTACCATCCATTTGGATTTCACAGTTTGAACATAAATGTAATGTGATGCATATTTGTGACCCTTGACCACAAAACTAGTCTGAAGAAGCACGGGTATATTTGTAGCAATGGCCAAAAATATGTTGTATGGGTCAAAATGATCGAAATTTTACTACCGTAAATAATCAAAACTTAATTTTTTAATAGTAATATGCATTGCTAAGAACTTAATTTTGACAACTTTAAAGGCGATTTTCCCAATATTTAAATTTTTTTGCAGCCTCAGATTACAGATTTTCAAATAGTTGTATCTTAGCTAAATATTGTCCTATCCTAACAAACCATACACTGTAAAAAATAAAAAACACAATTTGTTGAGTCAGCTTAAAATAATTTGTTACCCTGCTGCCTTAAAATTTTAAGTTCAGTCAACTAAAATAAGTTTAGTTAACTTGAAATTTTTGAAAACTTGAAAACTTGTGTCTGCTAAACTTAACAGATGGGTAAGTAACCCAGCTGCCTTAAAATTTTAAGTTGATTCAACTCAAATATCTAAGTTGCACTTTGTCACTTAGTATAATTTAACATTTCCAGTTGAATAAATTTTTTTTTGAGTTGACTCAACAAATTGTTTTTTACAGTGTACAGCAATAGAAAGCTTATTTATTCAGCTTTCAGATATGTATAAATGTATGTATAACATTTCAAAAAAATGGCCCTTGTGACTGGTTTTGTGGTCCAGGATCACATTTGT
Source organism: Labeo catla (assembly GCA_012976165.1). NCBI lineage: Eukaryota > Metazoa > Chordata > Actinopteri > Cypriniformes > Cyprinidae > Labeo > Labeo catla. Next base: position 327,176 of record VONZ01000185.1, on the reverse strand, counting down.
CAGTTTTGCATAAATTAAACAGGTCATATTTCTGTGTATAAGACACTCCTTTAAATACACAATCAGCGTAAAAAAAAAAGTAAATATATATATTTTTTTTTTACATACGTTTATATATTTATAATCAATAAATCCACCTTTAATCACATACATTTAAACTGAATATTGCTTGTTCCACAACTAGCAATATTTAACCGTGTTCATACTTTTCAACTGAATAAATGTAAAAAATTTTTCAAATGTAACAGTCATCAGTCATAAGGGTAAATGTCTCTAAATTGATGTACAGTATGGTTTGTTAGGATGTGACAATAGTTGGCCAAGATACAACTATTTGAAAATCTTGAATCTAAGGGGCAAATCTAAATTCCAATTAATGTGAAAATCGCCTTTAAAGTTGTCCAAATTAAGTTCTTAGCAATGCATATTACTAATTAAAAATTAAGCTTTGATATATTGATGGTAGGAAATGTACAAAATATCTTCATGGAACATGATCTTTACTTTACTAGATTTTTGGCATAAAAGAAAAATTGATCATTTTGACCCATACAATGTATTTTTGGCTATGCTACAAATATATATAATTTCTTTATGACTGAAGAAAGAGAGACACAAACTTCTTGGATGACAAGGGGGTGAGTAAATTATATGTGAATCTTTGTTTTGGAAGTGGACTTCTCCTTTAAGTCTTTTAGTTTATATATGTTAAAACGGTGTAATCCAAGTGGTTGGAAATGCAATTAAAATGCATAAATCTTAAATTTAGGGCTGCATATTTTGGAGTGTGGTCTCCATTTAGTCCATCAGCGTCTCTTCACACACGGCAGACGATGTGGCTCCGGGGCCGGTGAAACACGACTCCTGCGGTTTAACGCAGGGCAGAGTTTGTGGCCTCTGTGTTTCTGAGGGCATGACCTCTCTGAGGGACTCCAGCCTGGAATACTGACTGAGAAAAGCATTCGGGAGGCAGGCAAACAAACTGCAGATGTTCAGGACCCCTTAATGCGGGAGCCAATTTACACGTCCTTGCTGGTGTCTTTCCTTTCTTTCTGGTCTTCGAAACTCTCTTTTTTTTTTTGGAGGCACAACAAGTCACTTATGAGAGATACAGATTTGTGTAGACAGACTTTTGACAGCGTAAGCAAAAAGCTAGATCCATTTTCGTCCAAGAAGCACTTGGACAGATAAGTCTGATTTAGATGTAATATGACCAACCGCAGTTGACTTTTATAATGGTAAAATCGAAATGATAAAATGGACGCTTGGACGCAATGCTTGTCAAACAATAGTCAGATTCATAAATATATGACTTGGCAGATTTTATTCTGATTATAAACCTTTTTGGTGTCTTTTATGAACTGCTGATTTATTGGACGTAACTCTGAAAATGCAGCAGTCTTGTGTATTCAAGTAAATCTTTTTTAAGGTTGCAAACATTGCCAAATCCATCGAGTTCATCCTCAGACCGCTCATTGCAGCAGTTGGGGATCTTGGAAGGACAATAAAAAATGCATGTACTCGGACACTGCAAAAAAACCTGGCGATCAGATTGGAGCTTGCCATTTTTTGTATGCAGTATCCACCAGATGGTCCTCAGCATAGTTTACTGCGGATCTCGCTTTGAATTTTGGCCGGAGATAGTGGAGCGTTATAAAAATGCGACGTATTTCCTGCAGTAGTCCAGAGGTTTGAGCTCGGAGCTTGTGTGTGAAGGTTCAGGGTTCAGAGACCAGGTGGTTTTGTTGAAGTCCGCTGGCAGAATCGCAGGTTCTCATGAACTTAATGTCTTAATAAAGTCACTTTGGATAAAAGCATCGACTAAATGACACGTAATGTAATCAGGCAGCTGTTAAGTCTGCGGGGAACTGATTTCAACATGCCATCTGTGACAGTTTTAGGAAAACCTGATAATTATTGGAGGCTGAAGTATTTTTTCCAACATCTGAGTTACATTTTCTCTCTGTTTACGTTCTTTTATCGCTAATCTTTGTCAGCCAGCCAGATGCTTCATCCGTCCCCTGCAGACTTTCACTTTTGACCACATGCAACTTTTGACAATGAACAATTATGGTGAACACTCTCCTCCACTGTTTAAAAGCAAGAATTTGTTTGCTCATGAACAATTGCGATTTTTCATTTGTCATGATCAGAAACACATTCAACTGTTTTACACACATTTCGAAAAGCATGTGTTTCAAAACACACTTCGTGATTGTCACAAGATGAGGCTCACATGTGGAGTTACAGTTCAAAAATTCACAAAATCTACAAATCGGCTTCGTTTTTATTATGCAACATGCAATGCGTTCGTTTTTCTTTTAAATTTGGGGTACATTTAAGACCCAAGCATTCATGAGATTTACTCAAAGTAGCAGTAGAGAATATAATTAGAAGGAATAATTCATTCAGATGCTCTTAGTGACTCAATATGCACAAAATAACATATCTATAAATCCTCAAATTTCCTCTAGTCGAGATACATTCCGTACTGGCAGATGTGCTCTGGAAATTTAATAATTACAAAAAACACCCCCTTTCCAGGGAAACCTCTCATCTATTAGCAGAAGAAAAGCCTTGTAGGGCTTCTGTAAATATGATGTTTTCAAATCCCAGATGAGCCTGGAAATACATCATCTTGCTCATTTTAAACAGACTGTTATGAAAAACTAATTTAGTGTATTATTTTTTACTTTAAGTGAGGATATTAGTGATTTATAGAGTGATATTTTCCTCCATTCCTAACCTATTAGTTGGAAATATGTGGATTGGAAAAAGTGGGTGAGATGCTTTATCAAATAACGTACAATAACAGGGAAAAGGTCTATTTCATTAATAACGCTAATGAAATCTTTTGTTTGTAGGTTTGGATCCAATGCGACTGCAGTTCCTTTAGTTATAACCAGGGTATTTGACAGGGTTTAGGCCTGACCAATTTAGGAAATATATTTTTACTGTATTATATATATATAGTGAATATTTTAAATGCACTGAACATGATTTGCTCATAAAGTCAGCCAGTTTATTTGTTTGTCAGTGTCTATCAAATTCAAGTATTGCATGATGCCATATTCAGAATAAGTATTAAACTTTGATCTATAACTTATACCACACCATTTGTGCTACAAATCATGCCGTTTTTGAGGAGGTGTGCTGTTGCTTTAAGAGATCGGATGAGTTTTGCACGTGCAAAGCATCACTCACAAATTGTAGAAAATGAAAAATCAAGTTGTTTAATGTTAAAGCCCAAAGGATGAACTGCATCCATTACCACAGGAAAACAATTCTCAGTACTGACAGATGATATCCAGGACCGCAATTTAGATTAATACGCCAAAATCACACCGTCCATTGGAATGTAATCATAAAAAAATAAACAAACACGATGAATTCTCTAAATCTTATTTAACCGGTAAATACAATTGTATAATAAAAATTATGACATTTAAAAAGATATTATTGTTGCATCTGCAGCCAATGAGTCTTATTACAGCCAAATAGCAGCCTAATCTCACTTAGGTGCTGTTTACACATCTGTCTTGAGTGATCCGATCGCATGTCAGCCGAGAAGGATGGCTGTTTACACCTGGTGCTAACATGTCTCAAATGTTTACATTGTTTTAGATTGAAAGGTTGCTTTCATTTAAGCTGGCAAAGTATAATTGCATTTGAGGTGAATCGACGGCCTGTCGTGTTGATGCATCAAGATGCATTAGCGTTTACACTTCACATGCAACCTCAGAATGTGATCTTAACACAAGATGCATTTGATGCAGATTTATAGCTGACTTGTGAACAGATACACACAATGAAAACAACTTTCACATCTACTTGCATATAGTATGAAGATGTAGTTTTACATCAGCTTGCTGAATGATTGGTTTAACTTTGTTTTTAATCCAGATACAGAAGTCTTATTTAAAATGTTCAATAAAAAAAGGGAATGTTCCCTACAATGTGGAAAACTGCAGACGTTCCCAGAGAAGCAGCCAGGGTGGATTTTTCCCTTTGAAAAGTGAACTGGTGGTCAGCGCGGAAAGAGCGTTTATACTTCATTTCCTCTGCACCATATTCAAAGTGGAAGAGTGAAACAGACTTCATAGAGTGAGTCGTCCAGCAAACAAGCCAACGGTTGTTCAGGGGGATCCAGCAACATTTAGTTTCCATGTTCAGAAATTTGGTCACTGGATATCGTCAATGAAAGAAAAAAGGATAGATCTGTACTACTCATAATTGTGTTGGCAAAAGCACGCCAAATCGTTTGGGAAGTTGTTCCTCAAGTCTCTTAGGATGCTCTCACACTACAATTCTCTTGATAAAATCTTCTTGCGTTTCAATTTTTGCACTGTTACTTCGCTCTTTCTTTTGCCCTTTATCTCTTTTTTTCGCACTTTCTCATTTTCTTTCTTTTGCATTTTCTTTTTCATGCTTGCTTGCCCTTCACACTTTTCACTTTCTTTTGCATTTTAAACATTTTATTTCAACTAGTTCCCAATGCAAAATTTCTCATTTTTATTTAATTTAACATTTAATTTGAAATAAAATTTAATATTCACTATATAGACGTTTAAATAAATAAATCTAATAAATCTAAAACTAAGAAAAAAAAAGGACAAAAACACACCACAAAATTACTAAAACAAACTAAAATTAAAATGAAAATAGAAAAATATAAAAATGTGACCCTGGACCATACAACCAGCGATAAGGGTAATTTTTTGGAAAGCTCAATAAATAATCTTTCCATTGATATATGGTTTGTTAGGATAGGACAATATTTGGCCGAGATGCAACTATTGCATTTTGAAAATCTGGAATTTGAAGGTGCAAAATATATATATATATATATATATATATATATTGCCTTTAAAGTTGTCCAAATGAAGTTCTTAGCAATACATATTACTAATCAAAAATTAAGTTTTGATATATCGACAGTAGGAAATTTACAAAATATCTTTGTGGAACATGATCTTTACTTAATACAAATATACCTGTGCTACTTAAGACTGGTTTTGTGGTCCAGGGTCACAAATATAAACTAATTCATAATATTAACAAAAACTAGTATTTTTACTTCAAAATCTTTTGTACACTGTAAAAAGTAATTTGTAGAGTCAACTTAAAATAATTTGTTACCCGGCTGCCTTAAAATTTTAAGTTCAGTCAACTCAAAAAAAAATTTATTCAACTTACATGAGTTGATTCAACTTAAAATTTTAAGGCAGCTGGGTTGTTTACCAAAGTTTAACAAACACAAATATCTAAGTTGTTACTTAGTACAACTTAACATTTCAAGTTGACTAAACTTATTTGAGTTGACTGAACTTAAAATTTTAAGGCAGCAGGGTAAACAAATTATTTTAATATGACTCAACAAATTGTATCTTTAGTTTTTTACAGTGTATAATTCTTGCTAGCAATTTCAGATTTTTTTCTTTTCAGTGTAAGTAGCCAAAAAACAGGAAATTTGCTACATCATTTTTAACAGAGGCTATGTCAGAAAACAATGTTTCGATTCAGACGGGATTAAACCTCAAAGTGAATGAGTCCCATCCGAATAGGCCTGAGTAGTTCCAGCACACCCTCACTGCATAATGTTTTGGCATGTGAATCAAAGCCTCCTCACATGCTGAACTGTCCCATGTGCTGGAGGCGAGCCACAGACGGGATGGTGTGAATCAGAATGATGAATTTACAATTGGTCCAAGACTACATGCGTCTTATGTGCTAAACCAACACAAAAACATGCAGACATTCGACTACAGCTTCACATGCATGCATACTTCTCAACAAACCTGCCTAATCCCTCCTTTCCTCAGGTATGCTTGACTGTTCGCTTTAACACAAAGAGGAGTGTTTCATCTTTCACCGGTGTGTTGTTGTCTAATATGAAAGGGATTTACCCTGTTGAGGGCTGAGAGTGATCTGTCATTCACAACATGACGAGGAAGAGTGTTAGCAAGTCCAACAGCTTTTTGAAACTGCCATTTTGATGCACAACAGTAACAATGTAGCTTAAAAACACTACAAATTCATCACAGTGAATCAGGTTATTCAGAAAAATCAATTCACTGATTCACAATTTCACAAAATAGGCCTTATATGGCATTTTACATTCATATATACAAACCGGGAGGTTAGTTTTTATGCATTTAATTTGCTGTTATTCTAATGTGTTTTTATTTATATATTTGTTTATAACTAATATTTACATTTTATATTCAATATTGTATAATTATTATTTATAATGGATTTTTTACTTAATTCTAAATATGAAAAATGACATAAAAATAGTAATATTTTATATTACTTAATATTTATAATTAATGTTTTTATTTTAAATATCAGGTAATTAACAGTATTATCTGCTTAAGTAGCTAATTGTTGTGTTTTCACTGTTAAAAGAGTATTGGCTTAAAATAAAATGAGTTGCTTTCCCAGCACTGTTAGCATTAGGCGAGGTTCATCTCCAAAATGTGTCCACAAAATCTTAGCAGTTGTCAAAGCTTAATGTGTTTTATTGCCAAAACTGTTGCATGCATTGAGATGATTTTACACTAAGCAGATGTTACTAAAATGACTTTACCACAAAACGCCTCAGGGGCCATAAATGTCTTATTTACTCATTCAGACCACTTTAGACTGCAACAAGGTCACGAAATCTAAAAAAAAAAAAAAAAATTATATTTAGTCAACTCTCCTGGAAAAAAAAAAAATCAAAGATTTGTGTGTGTGTGTGTGTGTGTGTGTGTGTGTTCAAACACACACTCTCACAAAAAATCTCAAATCAAAGGTCAGTTTTATCTTAAATGTCACTCCTGAAAAACTCAGTCAGGAGCAATATCTGAGATAGATGGCTGCCCCTGTGGCCTAATCGTTAGGGAGCACTTGGATGGGTTAAATGCAGAGCACAAATTCCGAGTATGGTTCACCATACTTGGCCACACATCCTTTCCTTTCCTTTCCTTTCCTTTCCTTTCCTTTCCTTTCCTTTTCCTGATAAAACTTATACTCACTGAACCCAATGCATTCCCAAAGTCACATGTGGGATTTTCCTGGGCATCTTTGCCTTTTGATCATATAAAGGCGTTCCATTGTGCAATGCTTGGAATATGCAGTATAAATAAACAAACTGCTTTGCAGGTGTGCGATTAATCATCAAAGAATTCTGTGGAGGATAGAAGATGCTATGCAATGCTGGCATTTGTGCTTAAGGTACAAAATTATAGATGGAAAAAGGTCAAAAGTAAAAGGAACTGCGATGCAGTTTATTTGCTTAAAAGTGAATGTTTATCATAAGCTGTTGATGTCGGGACTTTCCGCATGACATTCTGTTGCACTTTTAGTAGTAGAATGTTGGAAATACCAACGTTCCAAATGGAATGGAATGCAGCATAAGTCTCCTGACCTATAAATAAGAAATCTTTGAGCAAATTTTTTCATAATATTGTTACTGTTTATGAAAAAAAAATACACTGAAAAAATAAAAATGTACTGTAAAAAAAACAAAAACAAAAAAACTGTAATGCTAATATCAGGTGATTTTTTTAAACAATACTGTCTGCTTAAGTTATCAATGCAATAATTAACCTTTTTTTTCAAGTTTTATTCATCATATCATTGATCACATATTTGTTCATACAGTTGCTGGTAAATACATCCACACATTTATATTTACAGAGTGATCAGATAGCATTTTACAGTAAACGTTTACAAGTACAATATTAAAACGAAATCTGAAGCTGAGATAGGCTCTCCATGTTGTTTACAAATTCGTCTACATAACCGTCCCAGCTTTTACCACGCAGAGGACTGTTGGTTAAGTGTTGAAAGTGACAGCGCAGTATATCAAGCTAATTAATGTCAGAGACACAGAGAGAGAGGCTTCATGTGGTCGCCACTGCTCTCCATATTTCACATTTATACTCTCACACGACTTCTTCTGTTTAATTTAGTTGACAGTTGCCATGCTAATTTAGATACATTACAGTCACATTAATCAAAAACACGTTCTTGATTTCTAACTCCATAACCGCGTCTCATCTCAGAAACACTGATAGAGAATCAGACAGTCTGAGATGAGAACATGTCAGAGCTCATTTGAAAAAGAAGAATCAGATATTTCTGGTGAGTCAAATTTGGCACGCAACTATCCCGGTTTTCTTTGTACTACAGACATGGATGGTTCCTAAAGTCATGCTGTTATATTTCAAAGTGATTAGACTTGTGTTTTTCACCTGGCAGACGATAAAACAGGCGTTAAAATAACAGACTCGCTTTGAAGGAGGCAAACCGGGTCAGATAAAATGAACAAAATGTCTCACAAAGGGCCAAAAATCTCCCCTGCACAATTAAATCTATTACGGCTGTTGCGATTGAAATGAAACATGAAAATGAATGGAAAGTGTAAATTCGTGGACTTGCAGGTAGATCTGCGCATGTTCAGTCAGATTGCTTTTCACCAGTTGTTTTTTGCAGTGTTGCAGCATTATAACCAATCACACGTGTTTCTGTTGAGATTATGAATACAACGGCCAATCAGAGGCGTTTAGATTAGTCAGCGCTGAAAACGTCAGTGTTTTGTTGATTGTGTTCGAGCACTCGCTCACTGAATTGTGCTTGCTCACGAATTCTCTCATCATAAAGTGCAGAAAAGATGTAAGTAGAGACTTATTTCATAGCATCAGTGATTAGAATGGAACTTTGATATGACTTAGACTAACGTCATGAACTGACACATTTGTATGTATTGCCAGAATATGACGTGATGTTTCCCACAACACAAAATGTTTTTACATGTATTCTGTTAATCGATATTAATAATCATTATGGCAAATGTCAAGAGCAATAATTGACAATAATGATTTTTGTCATAATATTGCAACCCTACCCTGTAATGATTTTCCAATTTTAATAGTTTGTTGTTTAATGGATATTCTGATTGATTGAATTGGTTGATTTGTTAAAGGTGACATATCATGAAAATCACACTTTTTCTGTGTTTAAGTGCAATAATCGGGTCCCCAGTGTATCTATCAACCCAGAAAATGTGAAAAAGGACAACCCAGTAACTTTCTTGTGGTGAGCCTTTTTCTGCTAACTCGTGAAAAAATGAGCACGTCAGATTTCGCTCCAGAACACTATTTAGAGTCCCAGCCTCAGAGGAGACATGAGAGCAGTGGATTTATTGATTTATTTACTGTACTGTACGTTGCTGCCACAAAGATCTAATATAAACATGCGATTTCTTTCTCAGCTGTTTACGTTCACAGACGTAACCGACTGTTTTCGTGCATGTCTCTTTAAATGCAAATGAGCTGCTGCTCCCCACCCCCTTTTCCAGAATAGGGCTGTGCCTTTACAGCTCATACCTTGAATACTTTGCTAAAAAAATGTCTGTTTGGTTTTGATTATCATGTCTATCCCACTGAAATCATGTGTTTTATAGCCATATCAGCTTAAGCTGCTGAGACAGGGTTTTCTAAGCACACACATTTGAAGCACGCACACAGAATGTGGCTGTTACCTGGCATGTGAGTACTGAACTAAGTTCTCTTTCATGTCTCGTTGCGCTTAAACTGTCAAATACACACAAGTTTGTTAAAGTTTGTTGCTTCCACCAAGCAGCAACCTTGTGCGCTCTCTTATGAAATCAACACGGAAGTGACTTAAAGAAGTAATTTACTTCCAAATTTTTTTTATAACTCATCCATTTAAATTATATTAAGCCTTAAAGTTCTGCATAATTAAGAGCGTGGCCACTTGAGTGACAGATGGATTGCCGCTGATGTCACCACTGTCAAGCTAGGTGGGCGTGGTTTCAACAAGCAGCTCGACCCACATCCCACCTCTTTGCCCATTTTCAATTTTCCGGGAGTGATATGATGCCAAGATGGCGACGGCCAGCTCCGCCCACTTTGGGCTTCAAAAATGCTCTTTAGAAACCTACTGTTTTCTACATCCATGCACAATGCAGTCTTGAGTAGCTGCTCACATAAAACAATCTTTTTCATCTCAGTCTGCTCAATCTTGGTGATGTCAGTGCCCTAAACGATATTATAATGGACTATTTCACATCCAGAGGTGAAGGATCGAATGATGAAGTTACTAAAGAGGAGGAGTCCGATGACAGTCTGTTTTATGCACAGTGCGTGAAAAGTTGCGCTGCACTCGCTTTTCTAAATGTAAACTACAAGGTACACTATTTGTGCTAAACTAAACATGAAAGTGAAAGCTGTCTCACTTAAAACCTGTTTTTCTCAAAATTCCATTCCTGAAAATCATAGCTATCAGCCAACTTAAGATAGCCATAACTTTTGTTACCTTCAAGCTATGGACAAAATAAAAACCGTTTTGGAAAGGGCTTGAACCCAGCTTGGTATAAAAACCTAAAAAAGGTAAGGTAAAATTTCACCCTGTGTTGGGTTATCCTAGATCGCATCACAAATGATCTGTGGGGTATTTTGAGCTGAAAATTCACAGATGCATTCTGGGGACACCGAGACAGATATGAAGTGACTTCAACCAGACCAGAAGTGACTTCAACCAAGTAAGAAATCATGCTTTAATGCTTGTATAGAAACACCCTAGCAACATGTTTTTTTCTTTGCATGGGCCAACACTGAAAATCTTTTAAACTTTGTTTAAATTTGTTAAATATTGTAGAGTCTCTCTTAATCAGTAATTAGGTTGGAAATATGAGCATCTGGCTCTGGTAAAGGATTCTTGCTCTGCATGTTGTTTCCATGTCAGTAAAGCAGTGCCAGCGCACGACCGTTTAAAGCGGTATAATTGCTTCTGCTATTGTGACATCATTCACTAATGGGCAGCTTAAAGAATTAAGAACTATTTCTGGCCGTTTCCCCCTCATGACTTCATAAATGCTGCATTTTTATCACTCCTTCTGCAGCCTCAGGAAATGCCGTTTTATTGTAGCAGTTTACCAACAAGGTTTTATATGAGACTTAATGGAAAGTGGCTTTTCCAAGAATGCCAGTGTTGTGTAACGCCATACAGATATTTGACTACATATCAGCACTGGGTGATTTTTTACAGAGTGTCACTGGAGTTTTCATAATGTATAACAGTGCATTTATGCATCCATCTATCTATCTATCTATCTATCTATGGTATGTCTGTCTATCTATCTAAAAGACAGATAAATATAAAGGTAGAAGCACATATAGAAGAAAGCATTAATCATTCATTTAATACTTTGTCTGCTTTTCGTTTCAGAAGTGTTTTTGCGAGAGGACATCTAATTCTGAAAAATGGTCAAAAATCAAGCCAAACGCATGAATGTGAGCAGACGTCTGAGCTAATGTCTAGAATCAGGAGCCTTTTCTGTGGGGTAAGAGGAGGAAATTGTGCCCCCTACTGATCTGAACTCTGCTTTCTGACTCTGTTCTGAGCCAGAGGCTTTTTTCCATCATCGTGAACGCGTGCCAGCACGCCGCTCCTAAATCAGATGACCTTGGCACGGGGACGCAGCCGACGGTCTCGGAGCGAAAGAGCCATCCGTCACACCGCAGACAGACAGCCTGTCACTCTATTATCATGTCTCTGAAAACAGACCAATGTCTCAGGGAGCCATATGTTTCATAGGTAAGTGATGTGAGTTAATGAGTCTTGAATGAGACAGACCTCCTGTATGGCGGTCGTCCTTGTCACTGAGAGTTTTCGTGAAGCTTTCAAGAGTGAGCGAAACGTCCTCTGTGATTGTTTGAAGGTGCTGGAGGTGTCTGTCGGCTCTGTGCAAACGAGAGGGAAGTGAACACATTCCATAGTGGTGAAACAAAGCTGTTTTCCCAACCACTGAAAGTGTTTACAGATGTGCCGTCAAATTTTACATCTCAAAAGTCATCTCAGCACCGAGGACTCTTAAATATATAACATTAAAAACACTGCTGCAAATCTGTCACCGGGCACAAAAGGCTTTCCAAGAGAATAAAATGCACACGCACAAACACTAACTTCACTGGCTGAAATGTTAAGACACAGTGTGACAGAGCGATCTTCATTTGTGCCGTTTTCTTAGGCGCTGAGAGGGGGGTGGAAAATAACCGTAGCACATGTTTTTAGACTCGCAGACTTGTGCATGGAGGCCAGATGCTGCTCCAGCGGGACCGTGTCTGGGCTCGGCCTGCTGGGAATCCGTTAGTCCATCCCAGGAGCAGAGGCCCCGTTTACACCTGGTACTGACAACGGGTGATCCGAACCCATTGCATGCATGCTTTATGATCTGATCTCTCAAACTATACGCACAAACACACGACTATGTTGCATTTACAGTATTAACGCTAATGCAGGGTTTCTCAAATCTTGCCCTGGAGTTTAGCTCCGACCCTGATCAAACTCACCTACCTGTGATTTTATAATGATCCTGAAGATGTTGATTAGCATGCTCGAATGTGTTTGATTAGGGTTAGAGCTAAACTCTGCAGGAAAGTGGATCTCGTGAGCCAGATTTGAGGATTCCTGGGCTAATGCAACCTGAACAACAGCTTTCAACAGATTTTTTTAAAGGTAATTAAAGCCCATCTAGTAACACTTTACGGCCTTATATGTAATGCATAATTAGTGCATTGAATAATCGTATCAACAGTTATAATGCATTATAAGACTTATCTATTCATTGTTACATCTTTATTTTTAATGCTGTAATTACACAGAAATACACATGACTAGTTTACATTTATAGTATAAACGCTATAAAGTATATTATTTTTATTTGTTATATTATTATTTATTAAATTTATATACATTTATATATAGGCCTATGTATTGTATTTTAATACATTTAATGCATTATACATAAAATATATACATGTTTTTATTTTTTTATTTATTTAATTTATACATTTATTTAGATATGCATATTGCAATTTCATGTATTTAATGCATGTGTATAGTATTATATTTTATGCTTTTAATGCATTATAATTAGTGCATTGAATAACTGTAACAACAGTTATAGTGTATTCTAATGCTTATCTACTAATGCTTATCTATTCATAGTTACGTCTTTGATTTAATGCTTTAATTACGCAGAAAGACACATGACTATTTTGCATTTATAGTAAAAATGCTTATGCATTCCAGATGACAGCTTAAAAGGACAGTTTAGTGTTTTAAAAAAGTCAGTAGTTATTATTTTTAAATGTATATACATTTATTAAATGTATATACATTTATTTATAAGTACTGCAATTTTCATACATGCATTATATATTATATACAGTTTATTGTTTAAAAAGTGATTTGTTTTTATTATTAATGCTTTTCATTTTTAAATTGATTTATATATGCATTTTGTATTTTCATGCATTTAATGCATATATATTTATAGTATCATATTTTATGCTTTTGATTTATTATAATTAGTGCACTGAATAATTGTAATAACAATTATAATGCATTATGACACGTGTCTATTCATTGTTACATCTTTATTTTTAATGCTTTTATTACACAGAAATACACAACTATTTTGCATTTTTAAATGTATTTTATATTATTATTTATTACATTTCTAAACATGTATACATTTATTTATATAAATGTAAGTATTGCATTTTCATACTTCAATGCATTATATACAATATATATTGTTTAAAAAGTTTTGTTTTTATTTATTTTTTATTTTTTTATTAAATGTATACATTATATATATATGTGTGTCTGTGTGTGTGTGTGTGTGTGTTGTATTTTCATGCATTTAATGCATATATATTTATAGTATTATATTTTATGCTTTTAATGCATTATAATTAGCGCATTGAATAATTGTAACAACAGGTATAATGCATTATTACACTTATCTATTCATTGTTAAACCTTTATTTTTAATGCATTAATTATATTTAATGCATTGTATGATTCTATGCACACAGTTATATCACATTTTCATATTATCTGTTCATCGTTTATCTATCCATCTTTTGAAAGCATAAGGCATTAAAATTCGACAAACCACCAATTTCAGATGTAACATGAAATCTGTAAATATTATAATGCATTTTAACTTTGGTTACAATTATTTATGAAAACATAGCTTTATAATGCACATTTTTACAATGTCAGAGTTTTCACCGACAATCTAAATGGCACGATGCAACTCAGTGTGCAAAACTGCATAATTATTTGTCATGCAACAGTCTTGAGGACACATTAAATCAAAGAATATAAACTAGAAATAATTTACATTACATGGTCTGAGCTTCAATAACAAGTCAGTAATTTCAGAATGTAAATGCAGTAGTCTCAGAGTCTGAAGTATAGGTAAATATTAGGCTAGACAAACTAAACACAAAATACCGGAATGATTTTGTATTTCATTGCGATTTTGCAATGTCTGGCGCAAGTGAGATGATTTGTTCCAGGTCAACTCAAGGTCCACTGCAACATAGTAGCCGAATACTGATGATGATAAAATCAAAAATGAGAGGCTGATTGTTGTTCATGCAGCGAAAAGACTAAATACATGAACAGACTGTAAGTGACAGATAGGGAGCGAACAATACGCTCAGTAAAGAACAAGCGGTTGTGAAGTGCATGCTGGACATGGAGAGCGTGTAGGATTTAATGCTTTATTCAGATGTTTCCACAAAATCGATATACGGAAAACTGAGAACGGTCCCTGTGGAAAGGGAGTGGAAATGATGTTTTTGGCCTTGATTAGTTTAATCTGCTGAAATGTGGCTTATAATCAGGACTGTCAATGGCGAAACCCAAATGTGTCAGACAAATAGACAAAACGTGGCTTTAGACGTAAATATAATCTTTATGTCCTTCATGCAATTCATTAAACACAAGCCTGTGAGGTTGTCAAACGGTCTTCACACGGAAAGTGTTTTTGCATGCTGTTTTTAAATGTTGCTACACATTGCACAGCATCTAATTTTTTAGCATCCTGCAACTTCAGTGCTGCACTTGACCCTTGTTCTGTTTAGCTGTGCTCAGTCCAGCTTTTTTATAGTTTGTGTATAGTTATGTGGATTATTTCTCATCCAGAATTCAGACATGCAGACTCGACAAATGGTGTATGAGGACCAAAAAAGAAGAGGAAGAGAGTTCAGCGAACGACCTTAAATGACTCCACATCAGTCAGGTAAAACAAACAGACGTCGTCTTTATTTTTTGGCATAAAAGCTATTTCTATGTACAGTAGTTTAGATGAAGGCTACCATATTTCAACTTCATGTTCTTGGAAGAAAAAATATCTTTAGATTTTTGAATGTGTAAAGTTTTCTTATTAGATGTCTAACATTTTCAGGTGTCAATGGGGAAATGTATAATTTCAATGTAATAGAATTGCAAAAATAATGACTTAAGATTTATTTCACTTTATGAAGCTTATCAGCTTGACTCATGACTGATTTACTGATCGTCAGGTGTTCGAAATGACCACTGGCACAGGCTTCTACGTGCTTTTAAAGTCTGGATCGATCCCAGGTTATAATGACCCGCTCTATAATTATTTGATGAAATACTGCTGCTATTAATTACTAGAACATACACGAATATACACAAACGTTTTTAGAAGATTTTTAGAAGTCTCTTATGCTCACCAAGGCTGCATTTATTTGATCAAGTAAAAACAATAATATTGTGAAATATTATTACAATTTAAAATAACTGTTTTTTTATTGTAATGTATTTTGAAATGTAATTTATTTCTGTGATGCAAAACATGATCCTTTAGAAATCACTGTAATATGCTGATTTTCTGCTCAAGAAACATTATTATCAGTGTTGAAAATAGTTGCGTTGCTTCATATTTTTGTGGAAATTTTCTCTCTGGACATTCTGACAAATAAAAAGGAACAGCATTTATGTGAAATAGAAATATTTTGTAACACTGCAAAAGACTTTACAGTCACTTTTAATACATTTTATGTGACCTTGCTAAATGAAGTTTAAGTTTACCCCAAACTTTTGCACAGTATACACATTATAAAATTCATTTTTAGTTTCTGCAGGTGATAACTGCATGACATTGCTAATTCAGTACATTCAGTACGTGGTTAAAGTGGATAGTGAAAGAAATGTGCACAGAAGTGGTGCAATTCACTCCTTAAAACATAAAAGTCCATTCCACCACGGTCATAGCAACCAGATATGTAATTTACTAGCAACTAGAAAAGTCGGACAGCAAAGATGTTCTGTTCTACGTGTTAACAAACACACACCACACAGCTGACTTCTGTTTTCTTAAATTGTTTACTTTCTCTAGCCGCTTTCCTCGATTTGTTTTGATTTTTAGAGGAGCGGCCCTGCAGAAATCAAAGACATTAAGTGAGAATGACCCCTAACATTAACATTCTTATTTTGGACTCCACAGATTCGCTTCATTTTCCAAAACAAAGCAGCAGATCATTGCAGTGACTCCCTTTCCTCTTTCCTACCTTTTTTGATTTCGTGAGGTAGTGTGATTAAAGCGTGCGTCTGCTAACTGGCTTGTTTGTTTTTTTTTTTTTAGAAGGATTAAACTTTGATCAAGACACTTTTTTGCTTTTGGTTGCCCGAGGAGATGCAGGCATGCTTTTTCAATGAGATGGTGTAAATAAAATTTGATTTTTGGACGTTGCTTAATCAATTATCCGAATAGTTGCAGCACTACTGATCAGATAGGCAAAGGAACTCTTTGGAGGAGAGCAGAAAGGTAGCAAACAAACACGAATGCAGGTGAATGGCTGCAGAGGAAAGTGTGATCTGTTTCGAATTCAGCAGAAACTCAAAGACAGACCTTCAAGTTTACAAGCTGTTACAAAAGGAAATGCATTCTCCTTTTAAATGCATTCACTGAGACTGACTAGAAACAGACGGGTGAAGAGATTAATGCTTCGCAGGCAATTGTTAGGGAACAAATGGATTTCAGGTTTGATACTAGTTCTGTCGTTGCTTTATATTTCGATTGTGAAATTAAACCGCCATGTTTGCTTGGCAAGAAAGGCCTAATATTACGGTAACATATTGGTTACTAATTTTTATTATTCATTTATTTCTTTAAGACATTACATGCAAAACCATTGTTTTTTCAGGCACTGGTCAGTTTTGAGATTTTGGGCTATTTTGCTTTCGGAACTGGACTTCTTTCAAACCAGTAGAAAAGGAACTTCCAAAATACACATTTAAATGGCCATTTTATTACACTTTATATATTTGCATCTGTCGATTTCAATCACAATACATATTTTAAAGGCAGTTTTGCTCAAAATGAGTTTATATAACTTTTTTTGTCCTAAAAGTGTGGTCAAAATGTATTTTTTCCTGGCTGTTGATGGTATTTTCTGATTTATGGAGTCCAAGAGAGAGATCCAGAATTCCCAAAACAACTCTTTAATTGTCAACAAAATGAAAGAATTTTGAACCTAGCTTTGTCCAATGTTCAGACTTCTGTTCTGGAAACATAAGCAAATTAGTCCATATTTTATTAGATAATGCCTCAATGGCGTGGTTTTTAATCGAGTATGGTCATTTTTATCAGCTTTGCCTTAAAAATGCAATGCATAGAATGACTTGATGAACATGCTTTCAGTTTCTGAATCTAAATTCATTTTTCATTCCATCTGATCATTTTGTGGGGCTTAAAGTCAAAAATGTCTACTTGGTGTAACTGTAACCTGGTCTGCAACCCATTTACTTGTATAATATATTATATTTTCATGTTCAGAAATTCCCGAAAACCATTTAAACGGTTAATAACTCCTCCAGTTCCTGAGTGGATTCCCCACTGCTGTCCAATGACTTCTGTACTAGAACACAAAGCAGCAGTAAACGGTGGGAATGAAGTCAGCGATGGTTTGTGGTAGTGCCGTACCCTGTAAATCATGTCATTGCTGCCACTGTGCATCAGTAAAAGCACTAAAAGTTCGAAAAAGAGGCACAGGGAGAAAGAACAGAAACATCTTTCTTTTACAAGCCGACTCTAATACATGCTTAAAATTCTTCTGTTTGTACCCACAATCGAGTCTTATAAACAAACACATAAAGTTTAATGCTTCCCGGGTAAATGTTAGCGTGACTGCTGTGTGAACTGACATCCCTGCTGATATAAGCCCTGTTTCCATGACCCATCGTGCCCACCAGCACACGCAGAGATCGGCGCCTTGACCAGATGCGAGCAGCTGTTGCGCAACTCAAACGTGCCATTAGTTGTTCAGCGATCAAGATTGTGTCGTATGAAGCTTGTTATCCTTTTCTGTGAAAAAATAAGACTATAACATTAACTAGACTAGATTAAAAGAATTCTTCCCAGAAATATAAAGATTTGCTTCATTGGAACAGATTTGGGAGAAAAGTGGCATTCCATAACTTGTTCACCAATGGATCCTCTGCAGTGAATGGGTGCCGTCAGAATTAGAGTCCAAACAGCTGATAAAAACATCACAATAATCCACACTACTCCAGTCCATCAATTAACATCTTGTGAAGCCAAAAGCTTGCTTTCTCCAGTGAAAAAGTTGTCCCATCTGAATCAGGAGAGAAATATGCACATATTACACATTACAAATATGTTGGTGGATTTTGATGTGAGAAGACAGCAGGAGATGGATTTTTTTTACTGGAGGAAGTGTTATTATGGATTACAGACACATATTGTAGCCAAAAGCAATGGTTTGAAGTCAAAAATGTTTTAATGATGGATTTGATTCTTGCACTGTCAGAGAAAAAGGTACATTTCTGTCGTTAGGGCAGTACCCTAAGGTACAAAAGTGAAATATTAGTATTAGACATATTAGTACCTTAATGGTGTACCTTAATCTTGTGAAGCCAAAAGCTGCAAGTTTGCACACTCTCAGAAAAAAAAAAAGGTACAGTTCCGTCACTGGGGCGGTACCCTAAGGTACAAAAGTGAAAAGGTACAAATATGTATTTTTCCAAGTACTAATGTGTGCCTTGTAAGGTACCAATATGTGTTTTCAAAGTACTAAAATGTACCATTAAGGTACTAATATGTACTGTTTAGGGGTAGGTAAGGTACCTAAGGTACCTAAAACATGTACCTTTTCACTTTTGTACCTTAGGGTACTGCCCTAACGACAAACCATTGCTTTTGGCTACAATATGTGTCCGTAATCCATAATAACACTTCCTCCAGTAAAAAAAAAAAATCCATCTCCTGCTGTCTTCTCACATCAAAATCCACCAACATATTTGTAATATGTGTAATATGTGCATATTTCTCTCCTGATTCAGACGAGACAACTTTTTCACTGGAGAAGGCAAGCTTTTGGCTTCACAAGATGTTAATTGATGGACTGGAGTAGTGTGGATTATTGTGATGTTTTTATCAGCTGTTTGGACTCTCATTCTGACGGCACCCATTCACTGCAGAGGATCCTTTGGTGAGCAAGTGATGTAATGCTACATTTCTCCAAATCTGTTCTGACGAAGAAACAAACACATGTACCATCTTGGATGGCCTGAAGGTGAGTACATTTTCAGAAGATTTTCATTTTTGGGTGAACTATTCCTTTAACTATTACATGACAAACCATTTAAGCAGTTTTTACTTGTCCAAACTAAATGTTATAATTTCTGGTTTATTTTAGCAAATAATAAGGTAAAGTGTAATATTAATTTCTTTCTTATCAGCAAAATCTTTTTTGTTGTTGTTGTAAATGAAAAACAAACATTGCTTTTATGGAAGCCAGTTTCTGCCACTGAATAAAAAAAAAGGTTATTGTGACTTGCTATCTAACAATTCTGACTTTCTTTTCTTAGAATTGCATGATACAAACTCGCAATTCTGACTTTTTTTCTCCAAATTGAGAGATATAAACTCACAATTGTGAGTTATAAAGTCAGAATTGTGAGATATAAACAGTTCTGAGAAATAAAGTCAGAATTGTGAGACATAAACTCGCAATTTTGTGAGCATATCAGTCCTCCTCAGAAGTGGACTTTATAACTCGCAATTGCAAGTTTATATCTCACAATTCTGAGAAAAAAAGTCAGAACTGCGAGATACAAAGTCGCAATTGCATTAAGAAAGGCGATTTGCAAAGACGCATAAAAAACCCTTATACTCACTTTCTGCTGTAGGTGAAGCTGGATCACAAATGATTTGCGTGAACATAGACATATTTGTGTAGATCACCGGGTGCATTTCCTTCTAAAACGAAAGTAACGTTAATCCACTGCATCTTCAGCGGCTCAGATGTCGCGAGTAATTGACGGCTGCTATGTTCATTATTACATCCAACAACAGAACACCTCAATCGCTCAATCCCCTGCACCGGAGTTGACACAGCTCACTCAGCTCATTTAGGGCAGGTCTAAGGTAAGCAGGTCGTGTCAATCAACTATCGTGGGAGCGGCCTTGGTCGGTGTGACGTCACACAGCCAAGAAGCTGAGAATGGCCTGATTTGAAAAAGGGACCACTGGATGGAATTTTATCATTATAGGGTGGCTGCGTACACACACTGCCAACACACATTTATGTCCAAACAACATGTAAAAGTGAGTTTTGCATCTGATGACCCCTTTAAAGTAATTTTTGTAAACATGTCTCAGAAATAACATTACTGGTGTGCATCTTGAGAAATAACTAGGGCACTGACATATTTTAAGATCAATCACTGCAAGTTTCTTTCAGTTGAAACAGCTCAGACTTACATTTTAGTGCCTTGTCTGTGAAAATGATTTATTTGATATTACTTGTCATTTCTATGTGTTATTTTTTTTAATTTACTAGCAATTTCTGAGTAAACAAATTCAGTATTGTTTATTTATGTATTTATTCCTTTTTTCTAGTAAGGCTCAAAAAATCTGATTTCATCCAGATTTGATTGTATCAAGTAAAAAAACAGTTCCAAATGTTCCACATGGAAATTTCAAATTTCAAAAGTTCAAAGGCTGTTAGAAAAGTTCCTGCATGACTTCTGTGACCCCACATGTTTGCAGTGGAATATATTATGAATAATTATGTTCTTATTTAGGATGCTGTGTTTGTGCACATGCTGTGTCGATCAGCCGTGTCTCACCCTGCTCGATCGTTTACATCTGTGGAGATGAAAGGGGAAGCCGAGAAACGCTTTCATATGCCAAAGGAAGCATTTCATTGCACGCTGTGCAAAAACAACAAGACTATGTGTGTATATGTGCATCACACTCCATTATTTAAGCCACCCAGAAAGAGAAAAAGAACCAGGAGGACAAGGTTACATAACAGTCCGCATGCTAAATATATATCATATGGGTCATTCCCAGGTGCAAAAGTTTGGATCAGACATTTTTTTTTTTAAAAAGAAATGAATACTTTAATTCAGCAAGGACCCTTTAAATTGATCAATTGATCATTATAATGCTACAAAAGATTTCAAATAATGTTGTTCTTTTGAACTTTTTGTTCATCAATGAATCCTGAAAAAAATTGCGGAACTGTTTTGAACATTGATAATAATCAGAAATGTTTCTTGAGCAGCAAATCAGCATATTAGAGTCATTTCTGATTGATCATGTGACACTGAAGACTGGAGTAATGATGCTGAAAATTCAGCTTTGATCACAGAAATAAATTACACTTTACAAGATACTCAAACAGAAAAGAGTTATTTTAAATTGTAATAATATTTCACAATGTTTCAGTTTTTATTGTATTTTGATGGTTAAACCAAGAACTCTCCATTGAAGACATTCTCAACTGTCATTCTAAAGTAATGTCAATGGATCATCAAGCGTTTTGACAGTTGTATAAAATATTACGTTCCATCAGACAAACTCAGCCTGCACTGTGATAAGATGGCAAATTGGGATCCAGTGTCTAGTGTACAAAGAGAGACTGAGCGCTAGAAACAAAAGTTATTGATATAAACTGTGGCAATATTTATTTTGTAACCAGAGATCTGACAGTGAAAGCAGGCGAGTCGTCTTCTGTGTGCTAACTGTCCTGCTGGTTGCTTTGGAGAAGCAGGCGTTTGCCAGACGAGACACCTAATCATTTGTTCTGCCTGAGTCAGCATCTGACGCAAGTGCAAAGTGTTTCTGTCTGAAGATAACAAAAGATCACAGCCGATCCTCTCATGCAGTCGGACGTTAAAAGTGCTCCAAATGCATCATCATGGCATGTTTGTGTTTCTGTTGAAATAGTGCATCCTGGCCCAGTGTACGCGCTCATGCAGATTCTTGGAAGTGAGCTGGATTTTTACACAAATTAACTCAGTAACTGACAATCGTGGTGTTGCAAGCCAACTGAAACTCAAAGCATTTACAGCATAACCAGAACTGTATGGCTGAAGAAGGCATTGATTATGCTAACATTTTTTCATTACTATTCAACTACAAATTCACGAAAAAGGAGCAGCGCCAAATGTCCAAATTCCGAAACACAAGTTGGTGTGGTGCGTAGATCCAAAAAAACATACAGCAATCAAGTAATCAAGATCCGCACACGACTGTACATCAAGCTAATACTTATTCAAATTCTTTATTAAATGCTGCATCAGAGGTCATAAAAATATGTGCAAAAAGTGCAATAAATGTGCAAAGGTGCAAAAAAACTTTACTATTTAATAATTTTTTTACAATGATGTAAAAATTTATTTTCATAAACGTGGTGGGCATTTAGTTGTGTTATATTTCAAACTGTTTTTTTTACATTTCTGTACTTTCAATTTTATTTAGAATTTTTATTAAATTTACATTTCTATCTTTTATGATTTTTATAAATCCATCTGAAAAAATGTGGTGGATGTTTTGGGGTTCAGTATAAAAAATGGTTTAGATTTATTGATACTGATTTTTTCATGTTATCTGAAAACATGGTGGTGGAATGGCATTTTTAATTTCTATAAATTTATTTATTTTTTCATTCTTTCTTTTTCTTTTTTTCAAAATGTGATTTATTTTTACAAAGCCATCTAAAAATGTACATTTTATGGTTCTGATTAGCAAACCATTTTTTATTTCTATACTTGCATGGCATTATTTCTATAAATTCATTTTTCCTATACATTTCTTTTTCAAGTTTTAATGTGAATATTTATTTTATAAAGCTATCTGGAAGCATGTGGTGGACATTTTGTGGAGCTGTGCAACTAAATTAAAATCAGTTTTGACAAAACTGTGCTTAGCTTAGATAAATATGTCAGCTGAGGGAAAACATGTTGCAGTATAAAAGATAAAGCCTAGATATGGTTTAAATGCTTCTCGGATCTTTCATGTAAAAAGTTCAAATCTACACACGCCTCAACTGAGATATGACGCAGATCTGAATCATACAGCGCAGCTGTAGACAAACATGTAGACAGATCCGTATGAGCACCCGATAATTAAGAGCGTTTATGCCTTATGGACTGTTATTAGTAAAATATTTGATAAACATGGTAACAACACATGCTTAAACAGCATCGGTTTCAGATTTCGCTTCCTTGTCTTGACCAGCATCTTTCATCTCTTGCCAAATTTCTGCCCAGAAATGTTCACTATAACTGTTGCATGCAATGCATGCATCAATTTTTAGTTGCTCTAAGAAAGGACATATCGTACATAGACTTGCTTAAAATAGAGGAAGACTTTGAGGCAAAATGAGGGGATATATAAAACTATATATTTTGTGAAGTGGACTTCCAATAACATCTGAAAATAACAAAAGCTTAAAGTAGCACAGTCATACGAGTGTTTATAGTGCACTTCTAAAAGCGATGTTTGCTGTAGTTAGAGGACTGAACTTTATTCCATGCCACACTTAAAATGGCTTTAATCAGAGCAGTGAAAATTACACAAATGCCTCTATGAAACATTCTGATTCTGTTGGTTCAGAAAAGCACATTACTAGTCACAACTGCATTTTTTGACTGCATCCTGTAAAACCTATGAAATATGAAACAATAGTCAAATAAATTAGTTTGCAAAACAAAAGAAAAGGTTTGCATTATTGTTTTTTTTTTGTGGAGAATCATATTTGATACATCAGGCTTTTATGACTCATACAGCATGATGGTGCAGATGCTGATACGTATATGGCTAAAAGCAAGATGAAATTCAGATGTTACGTAAAATCAATGAGACCTTATGTAACATAAAACAGATCTATATAACAGACTGCTTACATAAAATGCATAAATATCATTCTATATGGATGATATAAATGCCAAGTTTTATGATCAGAGCTCTGTAGTTTCAAAACATATAATGTGAAGCAATGCAATGATGATTGAGAGATAAATAAACGTTCCTCAAAAGTCTGATGTTCATATTTGATACACGCAAGTGATTTTTCTAAAAAAATTATTTATGGATAAACAAGTAAACCTAGGTTGCTTCAGTCCAGTAAGTGTTCATCTTGCAATATTACCAATAATGTAAGTTATTCTTATGTTTACTTTATAAAAATCAGTAAAGATTTCACAGAAAAAACACACATAAACCACAAGGTGGACATTTAAAATAAATGCAATTGCACTTCAATTACTTTCGCTTGCTAAAAAGTATAAACTACCAGTCAGACGACAAAGGCATGGTAGATCGTTTACACATTTTAATACTGTTTGTGTTTTCACTTTTTCAATTATACACTAAAAGGACACATGCATTTTGCTATAAAAATACTTTCTTATCGAAGCCTGTTTCCACCACTGAATTAAAAAAAATAAAAAAGGTCACTGCAACCTTTTATCTCACAATACTGAATTCTTTAACAGAATTGCGAGATATAAACCCATAAGTGTGAGTTATATAGTCAGAACTGCGTGATATAAAGTTGCAATTGCATAAAGAAAAGTCAGAATTCCGAGATATAAAATCTCCCAATTCTGATTTTATAAACCAAATTGCGAGTTTACATCCCACAATTTGGACTTTCGAGTTTATATCATACAATTCTGAGAATAAAATCAATGCAGTTCTATTTTTTATTCAGTGGCAGAAACGGGCTTCCATGCTGTTATTAAAAACACTGGGATAATTTATATAAACCCACACACACCGTAAATCTAATCCACCCCAACATCCAATCTACTTTTTAAGCAAATAGCACAACTATAGAGTACTCCCACTGTACTCAACAAGCTGTAGTGGCGCCAAAGTAGATGTGTGTAAGCCAACACCCAAATTAAATGATGCATTTAATGTTGCATGCTCTAATTTAAAACATATTCTCTAAACAAGAGCAGTGACATGACAAATCCATTTTTATCAAGTTAAATGGGCCTTTTAGTAAAAACGGCGTGTGAAATCTGTGAAACGGCAGGATTACCGTATGCTGTTTTAATATCTTTCATCCTTAACGTGTGAACGGTTAGGCAAATTAGACTTCTGAGCACTTACAGTAACATAAAATTTGTATGTTATAACCACATCATTTCGTAAAAGCGATTAGTTTAACGCAAGAGAATAAATCAGTAATTTAGCCATTTAATACTATGTGAACTAGTAAACATCCAAAAAAAAGTCAAACCAGCTTAAGAGCAACAGTGGCATTTGCAGTATTTAAGTGTGTGTTTGAGCAACTGCATCTTTCATGCTCCAGAACTCATAAAACCATACATCTGCTGCATAAATTTTAATGAGTACATGGCTTGAAATATGCTGATTATCATGTTTTATTTCCTGGCTGAGGGATATTTGTGGAGAATGCACGGTTTTGCCTTGAAGCTACTGGCACACCTTTGCAACAATTGAAAGAAAAGGATATATGTAGTTTCCCAGGATTTCACTCATGTTTGTAGGAAAGTGTTATGTTGTGCCCACTTTCCATACATCAAATATAACAACACATTTGGGCTGTTCATAAACTCAAAGACCTTTAATACTGATGATGAAATATCCTGTTTCACAATGCAAACTCTGTGCCCATTTTTTCACTACAATAAAGACTGTAATAATTCATAGTAACTAAATCCTTACAAACTGCAATCAGTTCTCAATCACTTGATCAAATCACTTAATTTGCTTTATTATCAACAGTGCATGGTAGCAAGCTGAATATAATTATACTGATTATTATGCGTAATGTATGCGATCAACAAGTCAGATGAGACTGAATACAACTGACATTCACACAGTTGTTGCTCATTAAATAAAACAACACACAACAAAAAATACACCCTGTAGTTAACAATCACGTAAGCACAAGTCCCCTTCTTCACAACAATGGCAACCACAAAACCACAAACTTATAAGTCTTATCATTAACCAAAACTAAAACATTTTTTCTTTTAAAATGCTATTTTACAAAAAAAAAGCTGAAATAAAATACATTTTGAGATGAAAAACAAAACAAAAATAGAACCACTTAGACTGAAGCTCAAGTTAAAATTAAACTTTTAATTAAAAAGTACAACTGAAATAAAATAAATTAAACATTTAGAAAAAAACAACTAATAAAAACGCATTACAAAAACGCACAAACAATTATGAGCATATAAATAACAATAAAATAACACTGCAACATAACTAAATATTAAAATATTATACAGGGCTGAAACACTTAATTAACATTTATCTTGTAATGCAGTCCTGTGCAAAGCATTCTGGGAACTAGAAATCTACTGCCCAATTTTTGTTGTCAACAAAAATGATTAATGTAGTCTCAATGCAAAAGTACTTCCATTTTAAAAATTGGATCAAATGTAATAAAACTGAGTTGTCTTGACAAAACATTCAAGAATTGTGTTGCTTTAGCTCATTTTAATAGTCAAGTCAAGTCAAGTCACCTTTATTTATATACCGCCTTTAACAATACAGAATTGTGACAAGGCGGCTGTACAGTATTAAATAGGAAATAGTACATCAACAATGCCAAAGGCAACAGTAAACACTCACATTTTAGGTAAAGGTAGTTAATAATAATAAAATGCAATATTGTGTTAAGAGAAATTGTCCCCAACTAAGCAAGCCAGAGGCGACAGCGGCAAGGAACCAAAACTCCATCGGTGACAAATGGAGAAAAAAACCTTGGGAGAAACCAGGCTCAGTCGGGGGGCCAGTTCTCCTCTGGCCAAAAGTTCCCGTGGTCTTGTGCCGACAGCGGTCTAGGTGATGTGGTCTTCACTGTGGATCCGTCTCTGGGGCTCATCTAGTTCATGTGGACTCCGCTGACATTCAGGGCTGTAGAGGTCGTCTCTAGGTGCTGATCCACCATCTGGGCTGGGTTCGGACTGGATCCGGAGGACTGCAGTGACCATCTGATCTGGATACGGACTGGATCTGGTGGTTAATGTGACCTCGGAATAAGAGAGAAACAGACTAATATTAGCGTAGATGCCATTCTTCTGACGATGCACTGAGTACATCGGGTGTTATGGGAAGTGTTCCTGGTTCCGGTTGACCTAATTAGTGCAGCCTAACAATCCTTTAACGGATTTGAATTATAGGAATATGTTGATTTGTTATGTGTAAGCAAGGTTAAAGAGATGGGTCTTTAATCTAGATTTAAACTGACAGAGTGTGTCTGCGTCCCGAACATTGTAGGGTAGATTGTTCCAGAGTTTGGGCGCTAGATAAGAAAATGATCTCCCGCCCGCGGTTGATTTTGATATTCTCGGTATTAACAAGTTGCCAGAGTTTTGAGAACGCAGCGGACGTGAGGGACTATAATGTGATAAGAGCTCGCTCAGGTACTGAGGAGCTAAACCATTCAGGGCTTTGTAAGTAATTAGCAAGATTTTAAAATCTATACGATGTTTAATAGGGAGCCAGTGCAGTGTAGACAGAACCGGGCTAATATGATCATACTTTTTGGTTCTAGTAAGAACTCTAGCTGCTGCATTTTGGACCAGCTGGAGTTTGTTTATTAAGCGAGCAGAACAACCACCCAATAAAGCATTACAGTAATCTAACCGTGAGGTCATAAATGCATGAATTAATGTTTCAGCATTTGACATTGAGAGCATAGGTCGTAGTTTAGATATATTTTTGAGATGGAAAAATGCAGTTTTGCAAATGCTAGAGATGTGGTTTTCAAAGGAAAGATTACCATCAAATAGCACACCTAGGTTCCTAACTGATGACGAAGAATTGACAGAACAGCCATCAAGTATTAGACAGCGTTGTAGGTTATTACACGCTGAGGTTTTAGGCCCAATAATTAACACCTCTGTTTTTTCAGAATTTAGCAGTAAGAAATTACTTGTCATCCAATTTTTTAACTCAACTACACAATCCATTAGTTTTTCAAATTGGTACGTTTCGCCTGGCCGCGAAGAAATATAGAGCTGGGTATCATCAGCATAGCAGTGAAAGCTAACACCATATTTCCTGATGATATCACCCAAGGGTAACATGTAAAGCGTAAAGAGTAATGGCCCTAGTACTGAGCCTTGCGGTACTCCATACTGCACTTGTGATCGATATGATACCTCTTCATTTACTGCCACGAATTGATGGCGGTCAGATAGATACGATTTGAACCACGCCAATGCACTACCACTAATGCCAACATAAATCTCAAGTCTATTCAAGAGAATGTTGTGATCAACAGTATCAAACGCAGCACTAAGATCCAATAGCACTAACAGAGAGATACAACCACGATCGGATGACAAGAGTAGATCATTTGTAACTCTAATAAGAGCAGTCTCAGTACTATGGTACGGTCTAAAACCTGACTGAAAATCCTCACAGATATCATATTTCTGTAGGAAGGAAGATAATTGTGAGGATACAACGTTTTCTAATATCTTTGATAGAAATGGGAGATTCGAGATAGGTCTGTAATTAGTTAATTCGTTGGGGTCAAGTTGTGGTTTTTTAATTAGAGGCTTAATAGCAGCCAGTTTGAAGGTTTTGGGGACATATCCTAATGACAGTGATGAATTAATAATATTTAGCAGAGGATCTATGAGATCTGGAAGCAAGTCTTTTAGTAGCCTAGATGGAATAGGGTCTAGCATACAAGTTGTTGATTTAGATGATTTAACAAGTTTATACAATTCTTCCTGACCTATAGTAGAGAATGAGTTGAATTGTTCCCCAGGAGATCTATAGCGCACTATCTGATGCGACACTGTAATTGACGGCTGCATAGTGACAATTTTGTCTCTAATTGTATCGATCTTAGAAGTAAAGTAGTTCATGAAGTCATTACTGCTATGCTGATGGGCATAGTCAGTGCCTGTTGGTTCTTTATTTTTTGTTAACTTAGCCACTGTATTGAATAAATACCTAGGGTTATGTTTGTTTTCTTCTAAAAGAGTTGAAAAGTAATCAGATCTTGCCGATTTTAATGCTTTTCTATACGATAGGGTACATTCCCGCCAAGCAGTACGAAAAACCTCTAATTTTGTTTTCCTCCAGCTGCGCTCCATTTTCCGGGCTGCTCTCTTTAGGGCGCGAGTGTGCTCGTTATACCACGGGGTCGGACTATTTTCCTTAATCTTCCTTAGGCGCAGAGGAGCGACCGTATCTAGAGTCCTGGAAAAGAGAGAGTCAATAGTTTCTGTTACATCATCAAGTTTTTCTGAGCTATTGGACATGCTGAGGAATTCAGATAAGTCAGGAAGATTACTTAGAAAGCAATCTTTTGTAGTAGAAGTGATGGTTCTACCATACTTGTAATAAGGAGTTGAATTTACAGTTTTATTTATCTGGAGTATACACGAGACTAGATAATGATCAGAGATATCATCACTTCGAAATCTCAACGGCATTGACATTAATTCCATGTGACAGTATTAAGTCTAGAGTATGATTTCGACAATGAGTGGGACCTGACACGTGTTGTCTAACTCCAATAGAATTTAAAATATCTGTAAATGCAGCTGCCAGCGCATCATTTTCAGTATCAACATGGATGTTAAAGTCACCTACTATTAAGACCTTATCTGTAGCCAACACCAGCTCAGATATAAAATCAGCGAATTCTTTAAGAAAATCTGTATGGTGCCCTGGTGGCCTGTATACAGTAGCAAGTACAAACGTCATGGGGGATTTATCATTAACACTTGTTTCTCTGGATAATGTTATATGAAGCACCATTACTTCAAACGAGTTATACTTGAAATCCGCTCTCTGTGAAACACTAAAAATATTGCTATAAATTGTAGAAACACCTCCCCCTTTACCTTTTAGACGTGGCTCATGTTTATAACAGTAATCATGAGGGGTAGACTCGTTTAAGATAATGTAATCATCTGATTTTAGCCAGGTTTCTGTCAAACATAGCACATCTAGGTTATGATCAATGATCATATCATTTACAAAAAGCGCTTTTGTAGAGAGGGACCTGATATTCAAAAGGCCAAGTTTTATCATTTGTTTCTCTGTATTATGTAAATTTTTAGTTTGTTGAACGTTGATTAGATTGTTACTCTTAAATTGGTTTGAACGTCTTTTGTATTGTCTAGCTCGGGGAACAGACACAGTCTCTATAGCATGATATCTAGGTGTAAGGGTCTCTATGTGCTGAGAATTAACTGATTTCGGTGACGTGAGGCGGCTAGCAGACGGTCGGATTAGCCAGTCTGTCTGCTTCCTGACCTGGGCCCCAGTTAGTCAAGTGCAAACTCTAAGACTATATGCCATATTACTAGAGAGAAGAGCAGCACCACCCCTGGAGGGATGAAGACCATCTCTTTTCAACAGGTCAGGTCTGCCCCAAAAACTTGTCCAATTGTCTATGAAACCTATGTTATTCTGCGGGCACCACTTAGACATCCAGCCATTTAGTGACGACAGTCTGCTATGTATCTCGTCACCACGATACGCAGGGAGGGGGCCAGAGCAAATTACAGTGTCTGACATCGTACTTGCAAGTTCACACACCTCTTTAACATTATTTTTAGTGATCTCCGACTGGCGAAGTCGAACATCATTTGTGCCGACGTGAATAACGATCTTACTGAATTTACGTTTAGCATTAGCCAGCACTTTTAAATTTGCCAAGATGTCAGGCGCTCTGGCTCCCGGTAAACATTGGACTATGTGGCTGGTGTCTCTATTTTCACGTTCCGTACAATAGAATCGCCAATAACTAGAGCACTTTGATCAGGTTTCTCAGTGGGTGCGTCACTGAGTGGGGAGAACCTGTTTGATGTTCTGATCGGAACGGAAGAGCGGTGTTTTGACCCGCGACTATGCCGTCTCACAGTCACCCAGTTGCCCTGCTGCAAAGGCGAAGTTACCGGAACCGAACAATGTACGGGACTCCTAAGCTAGTCGCATCCAAAGCCGTATCTAATGCCCTCACATTCTTACTATCCTCGATTAAAGTTTGGATGCGTGTCTCTAGTTCTGAAATCTTCTCTGTCAGCCTAACTATTTCCCTGCATTTATCACATGTGAATCCCTCGCTGCCGACAGAGATTGATAAACTATACATATGACAGGTGATGCAGGTTACCAGGAAAGGAGAAGAAGCCATTACTCACCGTAGTTGTAGAATGATTTCAACTTACCACTGTTGTCTGATGAACTTGTGTAGAAAAAGGCGTAGAGAAAAAGTAAAAGTGAATGGCAAGCTAACCGGCTAACACACTACAAACACGCTGCAATCGCGGTTGTAGAATAAAAACGAGCGATCAATGAGAGCGAGGGAAAACAGGAAAGCGGTAGTAGACGTGAATAGAGACGTGAGTGGGAACGCAAATGGCAGGCTAACCGGCAAACGGAATGCTAACGCACAGCGCGGCGTTGCACTTGCAGTTATAGATTAAAAGCGAGCGATCGGATTAGTTTGATGGATAATAACAGAAATCTGGTGGGGAAAAGGCTATATTTTATCACTTTAAACAACAGAAAGTAATAGTAAAATAGAGATTTCCTTAGAGGAATAAAACTCTAGGGAGCTACAAACGAGCTACAAACGCACACCACTCTGCAACACTCTGCAAAATAATAAAGTAAACAAGTCATGAGGTTAAGCATTAATTAATTAATGTTTTCTTAATTTAACCTAAAAAAAAAATCTTCTTCAGTGATTGAAATAAAGCTAAAATTAAATTAAATTAAATAAAAATTAAATTTAAAAAAAATTAAAAATAAACTAAAACAAATTAATTAAGAATATTTAATATTTAATTTTACAAAATGGCAAAAGCACAGCAAAATTACTAAAACAAACTTAAAAGTAAAAAATGACACCTGGAAAATTTGAATAAATTCTTTAACGGTGCAATAAATAAAATTAAATTGACATAATGAAAACTGTCTACACAATACTTCTTACGCTGCATTGCCTTTTGACAGATTTTTGCAGTGACATAGTGACCAGAAGCCACAGAATTTACAGTAAGAAGTTGCAACAAAGCAAAACTGAAGCTCATGCGATCTGCCATCTGATACCACTATATTCAGCCGTTGAGTAGAAACAAAATAAATAGCACAGCCATTAGGA
The DNA here is from genome assembly GCA_012976165.1 of Labeo catla. Taxonomy (NCBI): domain Eukaryota; kingdom Metazoa; phylum Chordata; class Actinopteri; order Cypriniformes; family Cyprinidae; genus Labeo; species Labeo catla. The sequence continues at coordinate 294,894 of VONZ01000185.1, read as the reverse complement.
ATGCCCCTTTCTATTTTAAAACAGCAAGAAAAACAGACCCTTGAAGGGAAGTAGGAGGTTAAGGAGACAGACAGGATTTGATTAAAGTGCTCAGTTAATCCGGCCAGCTGTGAGGCTTCGTCTGATGAATTACAGGGAGTTTAAAACCTCTTAAGTAAATGTAAATCTTTCTACCCTCCCTACAAAGATCCCTTCACAAGATTTTATATAATAGCAGTAATTGAATTTGCATCTGGTGGGCAAGATGCATCACTTTTGACCTGGGCCACTTCATTTATCACACCACTGGCGGAGGCAGACTGCCGAAACAATGCAGTGCAAAAGTAACACACTGCACCTTTAAATTTTGAGGCCTACTGATGGATTTTTAGCATAAGCAAAATAAGAGGAATGGCAAACAATATTGTACTCTAAACCTAAAGTTTGCATGGCAATCACTCTAGCTAGTGATGACGGTCTTCTCATAAAGGTTCAGTGACGTTTTGATTGGTGAGTGATTGAAGGCGTTTCTGCAACAGCTCTTGAACATCATATGGGAATAGTGTTCATAATGTAGGATGCAGCTGGTCTTATAAAAATGAGCTCATATTTATTTGAGGCCATTACACAGCCGTACACAGCCATCATTCGACATAATGAGAGCTATAAGGTATCTGCCCATAACTGTCCTGAGCTCTCACCGCATTTAACAGTTGGCAACGCGAGTTACGGGCCGAATGCATCCTTTTGTTTCCTCCACAAAACAAGGAAACGCTTCAACACATAATGTTCCTTTTTAAACTCACTGAGAATTTTGTGTTCTTTACATGAGGTTGACTGGTATCAGTTATGAGGAAGATCACAAAAGAACATACTCTGTACAACTACACAAATGCAGATGTTTGCTGAATGCACAAAGGAAAAGTTTACCCAGAAATCTCAAATACTCAGGCCATTAAAGTTTGTTAATTCATCTGAGAAGTTTTTTACAAATGCAGCATTCCATCACTTGCTCACCAATGGATCCTCTGCAGTGAATGGGTGCCGTCAGAATGAGAGTTCAAACAGCTGATTAAAACATTACAATAATCCACAAGTAATCCACACCACTCCAGTCTATTAACTAACATCTTGTGATGCCAAAAGCTGCATTTTTTTGTAAGAATCAAATCCATCTTTAAAGCGTTTTAACTTTAAATAGGTGCTATTATGCTTTTTCACATTTGAATTTTAGTCAGTGTGTGGTGTGTATGTATGGGCATAAAATCGATCTACAAAGTTAAAAATCTCAAGGTCCACTCCAAAGGGAGATATTTTGTTTTTTAAAAAATCCATTTTGAAGAACTACAACGAATGGCTCCTTTGGACTACAGCGTTTGTTTTCCAGATGTTATGATGTCATAACGCGGCCCAATGAAATATCATTAAAATAAATCCCACATATGGAAATTCGAATGGTTGCGGGGTGGGTAGGGATGAGATGGGGGATTAGCCTAACTTTAGCGATGCAACGCAGAGAGCCACTCCCGGGATGCTTCAACGAGCCACGCCATGGCGGGTATAAACACAAGCATTGACTAGAGTGGATGCGATCAGCTCCGGAGGCTTCACTTATAACGTGGGTGTTTTTTAAAATGCATAAACTTGCACTAGACTAGGCTAGGCTAATCAGTGATGATGTTTTTTGATCATGTTAATTTTCTTTGCTCGTTTTCTGTAGCTGCTTTTTGAATACCTAAGGAAATGTAAGCATTATAATTAGTAACTAACAATGTTTTTACTCAATTGTTGTCATGTTAAATGTTAAAGTCATATTAAAAACATTAGGCGGCTTTTAGCTTTATGCTGGAGCTGGTTTCGGGCAATGAAACCAAGTATGTACAATAAAGGCCTCATGTAGGAAATCGCTGCATTTTTGTAAGAAAAATATCCATATTTAAAACGTAAGAATCACTTTTAAACAGTTGTACACAGTACTTGGCCTGGCATGAAACACCGTCTAAGCTGTTTGCCAATCACAGCGCACTGGGACAGCTAACCAATCACAATACATTTCATTTTTCGGAAGGCGGGCCTTCATCAAACCTGGAACTAATCAACCCCAAAACAAAATCAAGATTTTTAAAAGAGCATAACAGGACCTCTTAAAACGGTCATTTCTGGCTAAAATACGACTCCATAATCTACAATAACACCTCCTTCAGTGAAAAAGTCCATCACCTGTTTCTTCTCACATCAAAATCCACTCTCAACTTTGTTTAGAACCAATTGGAACAGTTTTGTTTTTACTTGTAAACAGTGCTTGATTTGTGCATATTTCTCTCTTGATTCACACTAGATGTTTTTTTTTCACTGGAAAAAGCAATGTTATGGATAGTGGGAAGCAACAGTTTGAAGTTAAAAACATCTCAATGACAGACTTATTTCTTTACAAACACATATCTTTTGGCTTTGCAAGATGTTAATTGATGGACTGGAGTGGTGTGGATTACTTGTGGATTATTGTGATGTTTTTATCAGCTGTTTGGACTCTCATTCTGATGGCACCCATGCACTGCAGAGGATCCATTGGTGAGCAAGTGATGTACTGCTAAATGTTTGATGAAGATTGTTTCCCATGTACATTTTGGATGGCCTGAGTGTGAGTGTTTTTAGCTAATTTTAATTTTCGGATGAAATATTTCTTTAATATAACTTGTCTCACAACTTTAAACTGTTCTGCCATGACAGTAGTTAAACTGAAAGAGAAAACCACAGAAGAAGACAGTTACCTTGAAAACATTGTCGGGTCTGTTTTGTAGAGTTTGTCTGAAGCTATTTAAATATAAATCAGCTAATCTGAATTAAATTTTCTTTTGCATGCTGTTTTTGTTATTTCAGCTATCATTATATGGCTTTTCTTTTGAAATAGCAGCTTGAGTTTTGAAATGCAAAAAAATCACTGCAAATGAACAATCAATACTGACCTGGTTTGCCAGTAACAAAATCCAAGAATAAACCTCAGTTGTAAAACTGTTGATACAGTCTTGCAGTCAAAAATTAGACAAGCTTTCATGATTTAACATCCCAGACCAACTTTTTAGGTTTTAGTGCAACATATGTTTTCAGTTGTCCTGTTTATGTTACATGTTTTCTGAGCTTATGCAATGCTTTATGCAGCTCTATTACAATGAAAAATAACAGTTTTAGGAAACCAGTAAGGCTCATGGGGCACTCATATTGTTCCTTGAAGGTTTTGGGCATAAAAATTCATTACCTCACATTACGTATGTTAACGGTTGAATGAAGTTTGTTCAGAACACCACAGATGACGTATGATCAACAATTCTGCAATCAACAATAATACTCAAATAAACGGAGACTGTAAAATTCTTTAAGCTCAATATACACGCCCTATTGTCTCAGTGGTCAAATAAATTTACCCGGTGTCTTTTGCATTAGCCATAAAAGATAATATGACATCATTTTCGGTTCACATTTATGTGACTCGTTACATATCTGATTATTATGAGACTGTGCGGCTGATTAAGTGGCCAATTAATTTAACTACAGATTTAGTAAAATCTTAAATGAACTTCAAAACAAGCAATACCACAGTAGATCTGCAAAACTACTCTGTAAATGTGGGAGGTCCGGCGTTACGCCGCAGAAATTCTCTGCATTCATGTGAATTGTTATTTTATGGCTCCTTCCATGATGTTTGCCTTCATTCCCACCTCGTTCTGTTCTCTGATGTAAAGCTTCATGGAAAATGCAATTTTACTGCGTCAATGTGATTTTATGTTGCTCTTATGGATCCATTAACAACTGCAAGGCATGGAAAAAGACACTTGTTAAAGCGGGTGTTTCATTTTTAGAATTTGATTTGGAATCAAGGTTCCACTTCTGACATTCATTTAGTTGCTATATACAATGGGAAAGTTTTAACAAGTACAAAAACATCTAACAATCAATCCATGTATAAAACAACATTACCATTTAGAGTTTGGGGTTGGTAAGATTTTTTTGATGAACGGATGACTGCTGCATTTTATAAGTAATAATGTAATAAGTATTACCATTTAAAATAACTGTTTTCTATTTGAATATATGTTAAAATGTAATTTATTCCTGTGATCCAAAGCTGAATTTATAACATCACTACTCCAGTCTTCAGCACCAAACGATCCTTCAGAAATCATTCTAATATGCTGATTTGCTGCTCAAGAAACGTTTCTTATTATCATACATGTTTAAAAACAGTTGTGCGTCATATTTATGTGGAAACCATTATACATTTTTTCAGGATACTTTGATGAATGTTCAGAAGAAAAAAACTTTTCAATGGTCTCTGAACCATCTAAGGCTAATAAGTATTAGAGCTGGGTAAAAAATACTGATTTCTGGATTTTAATCGATTCTCATTTTCACTAAACAATATTGATTCTTAAATCCCATTTAATTGTTTAGTCTAGCCTCTTTTCCGTTAACGAACGCAGTGTACAAGTAACGCGAGTTACGTAATCATGAATGTGAAGTGCAACTCACAAGAATATGATGCAAAAATGCAATTAAATATGTTAAATAATACTAATCTATGCATTTAATCCCATTTTTTTTAACAAGGGTCTTTGCAGCTGACCTTCAATGATCCTATTCAACCATACTAATAAGCAAAAATTACTTGAGATAAACTAATTTTCTGTGTGACTTTATCAGTCTCTCACATCTTTCTGGAGGAATCTGGACCACTCTTCTTTTCAACATTGCTCCAGTTTATTAAGGTTTGTGGGCATTTGCTTATGCACAGCTCTCACCACAGCATTTGAGTCAGGATGAGCTCTGGACTTTGACTGGGCTATTGCAACGCCTTGATTCTTTTCTTTTCAGCCATTCTGTTGTGCTTGGGATCGCTGTACTGTTGCATGACCCAATTTTGGCCCAACTTTAGATGTCGGACAGATGTCCTCGCATTTGACTCTAGATTACTTTGATATACAGAGGAGTTTGTGGCCAACTCAATGACTGTGAGTGCCCAGGTCCTCTGGCTACAAAACAAGCCCAAAATGATCAGGCCTCCTCCAGCATGCTTGTCTTTTGGTATGAGGTGTTTGTGCTGATATGCTCTTTAGGTTTTCACCAAACTTAGCGCTGTGCATTATGACCATGAACATCTCCACTTCGGTCTCGTCTGTTCAAAGAAGATTAATCTAGAAGACTTGTGTTTTGTTCACATGCAACTTTACAGACCTAAACTGTGCTGCAATGTTTTTTTTTTTTTTAGATAGAAGAGGCTTTCTTATGCCAAGCCTTCCAAACATGCCATTTTTGTCCTATATTTTTCTAATGGTATTGTCATGAACTTTGTCATTTAACACGTTAACTGAGGTCTGTAGAGTCTGAGGTGTAATTCTTGGGTTGTCTGCCATTTCTCTGAGCTTTACACGGTCTGATCTTGGGGTGAATTTTCTGGGACGTCCACTCCTGGAAGGAGCGGTGTCTGTTTTAAATGTCTTTTTTAAATGAATAAACTTCAGATTGTTTGGAAACGGCCGTATTACTCTTCTCACATTGATGGCAGCAACAATTGCTTCTCTAAGATGATTGCCTATGTCTTACCTCCTTGGCATTGTGTTAACAGACACTTGAAGGCTCCAGACCAGCAAACTGCCAAAGCTTACTCTTTTATAGAGGCGCTCAGACTTGCTGATGATCAGTTAATCAAAGGTATTTGATTAGCAGTGCTTGGCTGTTATTTACCCTCTTAATTCCAATGTTAACAGTAAGGGTTAACTTTGTCACACATGGCTTTTCTATTTTGGCCTTATTTTTGTTCAGTAAATAATGACACGGTGCAAGTTGTCATGTTGTTCATCTGAGGTTTTATTTTCGAAATTGTAAGACCAGCCAAGGACGTGTTTATTTTAATAATGTCCTGATACGGAAACCCATGGAATTCAATAGGGTGTCCTAACTTTTTCACATGACTGTACATATCTAACATGAGAACAGAGAAAACATTTAAATAAAATAAAAACTTAAAACAAATAATGTGTATGAATCTGGAACAGAAGATTTATGTACAGATTTGTGCATTATTTACTCTATATACAGCTGTATAAATAAGAGATGTGCATGTGTATTTACATAAAAACTTAACAGAGTGTAATTTAAGCACTTGTATACAAATCAGTTCATTTTACCGTCACAATTATAGTAATGTAGTACAACTGACTCTCGTGTATATTTTACAGCAGTTGAGAGATTTTTTTTCTTTAGGAAATTCGGCATGTAGTGTACCTGATATATATCCAAAAAAATCTATATTGAATCTAAACGGAAATTGAACTGAATCACAAGCTTGTGAATCAGAATGTAATCGAATCTTGACATTTGTGTCAAAACCCAGCCCTAGTAAGTATTAACATTAAAAAAAAATGTTAAACGAACACCCAACTATAACGCCACAGAAAAGCATTCCATGAATGGTGTTTCTGTGCAAACGTTTTAAGAACATTATTAAAGCCCAGATAACTTTGCATGAATGTTCCATTAACGTTAGTAGAAGAAAGTTTGCTAGAACTTTAGCCAAATCTCTGAGAACATGCCCTGTTAGCTGGAAAATCAGCAGCAGAAAATTGCTTGCATATGATAGAAATATCAGTAAGGTGAGCCCACACGCCAATGAGTTGCACAGAACAATACATATTATTAACCACAACCGCTCTACATTAGAAACAGACAGAAGAACAGCCAGTGGCTAGATCTCCGTAATGAGTGTTTATAAAGGGGGAGGCTGGAGCTTTCATTGCTTTGTGCGTGTCAAGCGTCAGGCGTCTCCAGGGACGGAAAAGAAACCCTGAACTCCTATGGAGTCACCGTGGCCTTCGGTTTTCTGAGGTCAGCCAATCAGACAGATCTCAGCAAGCGTATGTTATGTCTAGAAGACGACAGCTGAGCCGCAGATATTCTCTTCCTGTCAGAGAGTGATGCATTCGGCAGAAGGCCAATGATGGAAGCCTTCTGAGCTACTACTAGAAAGCTATGGAAAATATCACTCAATACACTGAAAGAAAATATCGAACAAACAGATATGCACAAGAGAATCCAAGCAAACCGCACGGAATATATTTGAAGCGATGTTCAAATGAACAATGAACCAGAAACTAGCACGCTCATATCACTCTCACAAGGAGGGCTAGAAAAAAAAATGCATTCACTGTGTAATTTCTGCTGAACCGAAGGGAATTGAGAAATTAATCTGAGTTTTCTCACCTCTAAAAAGGTTTCTCAAACACTTCATCTGCCTTTCCATTGGTTATGATGTTTCTACAGGTTTGTATGAAAAAAAAAGTCAAGTGGAGGTGAAAACTAGCCTATGCATTGAGCTGATCTGATATCAATTTAATTAACAGTATCACAGTTGAAAAAAAAGTATTGATATTTTCCACAAGAAATCATAATAGCACAATGTATTATTTATTTATAGATATTTTATTTGATTGATTTATATGTTATTTAATTTAATTTTTTGCAGTGATGTCATCCCTAAAGAACATTTCAATTAAAACCTTTCTTAAAATAATCTTCTTTTGTTTTTTAATAATCTATAAAGAACCTTGTGTGGAATGGAAAGGTTCCATAATTCTTAAAGTTTCCTCATGGAACCATCAATGCTAATAAAGAACCTTTATTATTTAAAGTGTACCACATGACTAATCACACCCAAACCTGCAGTTTTCCAGAAGAAGACAAACCCTCTCTGACGTACATTTACACACACTAAGCCAGTCTAAATATCAGATGCCTTAGTGGGAATGAAGTGCCAGTTACACATACTCAGTGTTCAGAATGACATACTACTCCTAATATTTTTCCGGTATGTATACAGTATGCACAATATTTATATGCATGGAATTACCGGATACATTACTACATGCATGTACAGCATATATACAAATGAGCACATCGCATGAGACAATGTATTCCAGACTGCATTGCACTCAATATGTATGCTTCCATTTAGAGTCTGACTAATGAACTGGAAGCAACATCAGTTGTGATTTTTGTCTTTTTTTTTTTATGTTGTTATACAAGACTAAGGAATGTATTCCTGTAGCTCAAATGGTGCTGGGAATGCTGAGGTCATGGGTTTGATTCCCAGGAAATGCATGAGTTGGGTAGTTTGAATAAAAGTGTCTGCCAAATGCATAAATGTACATGACAATGTGCAAAACTTCAGCATACAACGGTTTGAAATGCTGATCATTACATACTTTACATTTTTTGCATGACAGAACACACCTTTCATGGACAAAATTCATCTAGCATGGCTCAAAACCCGTTTGTACATTGGATTTCGTGACTTGACATGTCACGAAATGTATTGGATATTCATCTGAAATCACGTAACCTTTACAAACACCAAAGAACATAACACAGATTTCCTGTTCTCTGGTCCATAACCTCTTTGAAGAAAAACCATGAATCTATCTTACTTTTGTTTATCCTTTAGTGAAAGAGCAGAACTTCTGAAAGAGCATCAAATATACCGAACAAAGACAGACGTGGAGAACGTCAGTTCGCAGCCAGAATTCCCTTTTCTCCCCATTACGGGAAACTCCAGGCATCTGCATAACCCACAAAGCACGCCGATGAACCGACATGCATCCATCCAAAATAGTTTTTCCATGCGCGACAAGACGTTTCGGAGATGTAATTCCTCAAAGTTCTCCGCTGTCTGTTATTTTTTCCAATAACTCCCTTTTCCATGAGAAATCAAGAGGAGCTACTCCGAAGACCTACAAATTACAATGGTGCTGGGTTATACTTAAAGTATTTAATGTATAAAACAGGCTTTATATTAATTTCAGCTCGCTTTTTGTATGTTTTGACAAATGAAGTCATGCAGAAGGGTGACGTGTGTAATCGGCCCTGGAAGACCGTCATTATTCTCTGTGAAGGATTCCACTATTTCATCCGTGATACTGAATTGTGTGGAATATTATAATTGTATTACATATGACAGTTACAGGTATGTTTAAGTTTCAGTTATGAGGTTGCTAAGGTGTTCTAAGTAATTCTTAATGCACTGAAATGTGTGGTTGCTACTGGAGCAAATCAAAATGTCTCAAAGTCTCTGTGATATTTGGGTCTCTATATCAGGTGCCACCTTCAAAAGCAGGCCAAGTCTGAGGCCAGAATTGCAAATGTAATCATACAGAGTAACAGCACTCCCATCCTAAATGATTTGCATGATTTCAGATGTAGCTTAAGTCTTTACTTTTTATTAATTAGGGTTAGGGGTTAGTTTAGATTGCCAACCTAAACTATGAGCAATAATAGCAATGCTTGCTTTAGCAAGCACCACTAATGATGGCCGTAAACACAGGGCTGTTTCAGTAGTATAGGTAGCTTAGGGAGGCATGATTCTCGTTTCTCTGACTCACAGCCTCTTTATGTGAGTTATTGAGTTTCCAGACGCGGTTGATCTGGGGTGAAATGTGGCAGTGGAAACATATCCTCCTTTCCCTGACGAGCCTGTTAGAATGTTCTAGCGAGAGACGCAGACAGACCGACAGAGACACACAAGAAAGAAATGATGATATTATGAGGGAAAAAATATGCGGCCCTGTTCTGTGTCACCTTTTGAGAAGAATGAGGTTTTCTTTACACAACCAGCCTGACATCTAGTGGCAGCACGCACCCCAGCGTCTGCTTTAGCGTACGGTTCTCATCATATGAAACAGTCTTTCCCCTCATAGCTGAAAAATGAGCTCATATTATTGGGACTCATTTCGGAATGGTTATGCAGTTCGCTGGAAGTAAATGCCATGCATAACGGGAACTGAGTGAAGATTCTGAATGGAATTGTGTTCAGAATGGAATATTAGCGTCCTAACTGTTCAGTAGGGCATACACTGTGTACTGCCTCCTAGGTTTCAAAAATCATAAGTGAAACACATTCTAATAACATTATAACATTAATACACAATGTGCGTATAAGGAGAGAATCAAATATTTAATTAAAACATTTAATTATTTGAAATTCAATCATGCCTATCTACCTTTCATTCTTCAACGCGAAAGTAAGCCTATGGGCGAGACTTCTCGGTCATTAGCCGCTATAGAGGGTTTGCACTTACGTTGGTCGGACCAGGAAAATATTTGGAGTACTATAGACTGACAAAAGTTATAACAAATCAGGGAAAAGTGTGCAAAAAACAGAGGAACAAAAAAAGTGTTTGTGGTTTGCTAAACTGAACCAGGATTTCCAGGCAAGAATCTCGACAACATTCATATTTGTTCTTATAATTTCCAGTCAGGTAAGTAAAAAATTAGGCTAATGTCTTAATACTGCTCATTTGTATCTTTACCACCTATTATCTTTAGTTGCTCTCTTGGTGAAACTTGTGCCAAAACAACAATGGCGGATACGTTTCTTAATTGCTCATAAGACAGTTTTATTATGTTACTGGAAATTTTTCTTGCCGTCTAGAGCTTTGATATTATGATAAATAAACCTTCAGATTCACCAAAGCACAGCTACTCTTCATGTGACATGCAATTTTATGTTTCAACCACAGATGGTGAAAGAAAGGCCATTCTGAATATTTTTTCGTACTCGCGACTCTTAGTAAAAATTAAATAATTAAAAATGTATTTAAAATACATTCATTTTATGCCAAGTATACTAAAATACATTTACATATTATGCACTTAATAAAAATGCCCTGCAATTGTACTTTTAGTATACTAAACTAGCCTGCTAAATTGGAACAACTACTTTTGTACTTAAAGGAGAAGTCCACTTCCAGAACAACAATTCACATATAATTTACTCACCCCTTTGTCATCTAAGATGTTTATGTCTTTCTGTCTTCAGGCATGAAGAAATTATGGTTTTTGAGGAAAGCATTTCAGGATTTTTCTTTATATAATGGACTTCATTGGTGCCCCGATTTTGAACTTCCAAAATGTAGTTTAAATGCAGTTTCAAAGGGCTCTAAATGATCCCAGCCAAGGAAGAAGGGTCTTATCTAGTGAAACGTTCGGTCATTTTTTTCTGAAAATAAAAATTTGTATACTTTTTAAAGCACAAAAGCTTGTGTAGCACAGGTTCTGGGATGCACGTTCACGTACTATTGAATGCCGAAAGGTCACGCGGAACTACAGACCCAGTGTTTACAAAGCGAACGCGCAAAGACTAAGAAAGTGCAATAAGTTAAATGCTGTTTACAAACAAAACGGTACAACAATGTCAGACGATTCTGAAGTTGCAGGAGAAAATATGATGGAGTTTTTCGCCATACTCAGTACACAGATGATGAACTTAGACATGATTCATAGTAGCGATGGGAAGTTCGGATCATTTTACCGACTCGGACCTTTGAGTCTCGTTCAGCAAAATGAACGAATCTTTTTGAGTCATTTCGTTCATTTCAGCAAAATATAATTAAAATGTTACGTTACTTCTCTAACACATCTACTGCTTACACAAACGTTGATCACAACACAAACAAGACAAAAACTATAATGTTATAAGAAACAGACAGGATTAATTCATTGTTTACCTGGGTCTTTTGTCTATGATTAGCTCACCTCACCTCCTATCTGACAAGTTTTCGGGTTTGAGTCGTTCATTCATCACATGACAGCCCCATAAGATGAACGAACGACTCGAAAAACCCGAACACTCAAAACAGCTGAACTAGTTCTAGTACAGAATCAAATAGGACATTGCGCATGTGTGACTAAACGAATCACTCCCCGAGACGACTCGTTCTTCCCAAGTCACATTAAAAATTCGTTCAAAATGAACAAACTGTTCAAGAACAACACATCACTAATTCGTAGCATCGTGAACTTGGATCCCAGAGCCTGTGCTACACGAGCTTTTGTGCTTAAAAAGTATCCAAATTTATATTTTTCGAAAAAAATGACAGATCGTTGCACTGGATAAGACTCTTATTCCTCGGCTGGGATCATTCAGAGCCCTTTGAAGCTGCATTTAAACTACATTTTGGAAATTCAAAATCGGGGCACCAATCAAGTCCATTATATGAAGAAAAATCCTGAAAAAACCATAATTTTTTTACGACTGAAGACAGAAAGACATGAACATCTTGGATGACAAAGGGGTGAGTAAATTATTTGTGAATTGTTGTTCTGGAAGTGGACTTCTCCTTTAATGCACTTTAATTGTACAGTAGTACTGACATCCAACTAAAGATATACTGAAGTATATTTGATTGTGCTAAGTGTACCTAAAGTTTAAAATATGAAATTATCATTGAAATGTGTTTGTAGTTAACCTGAAAGAGATTTATCAAGTTACCTTGCCAAGACCATTTTTATTGGTGGCTACTCAATTCACATTCTACCACACATGGTATTTTATTAATTTTATGTTACAAAAAAATCATTTTCAACATGTGGAACCGCTGTGCACAATTCAGTTACGTTAAGCCAAAGAATTATTTATTTGACTACACATAAATGAAAGCATAATGTTAGTTATGTAGCTACTTGTAGCACATGTTAGATATATCATTTCATTACAACTAATGCAACCTGATGCATTTTCATTCTTCAAGATTTTGCAAATAATTAATAAATAAAAAGGGGTTTACTTTGGCATCATCAACATTAAATCCGCATATGGATCCATTTTGGTATTACGAACATTTCCATGTCCAAGGAAATGACCAGCTCAGTTGAAATACGTAATTATGGTAATTCCATCATGATGTGAATGCAGCATAAATACAAGATTACTCCTAATTTAATTCTTCTTGTGAACAAAGTCAAACTCTTTTCCAAAAGCGGCAATGTGTAATATAAGAAGCTAAAACATCACATCTGTGTTTTTTCTCGGCTCTTACATAAGTTCTTTGACTGCAGGGCAAGAATTTTTCATGCCCAAACCTGAACCGCTGTCTCGGACCTGTCCTGGTTCATCTCCTCAGAATGGACACATCCATCTCCACAAAAATCACAACATACACAGGTGACCATCATCCATGCCACAAAACATCCAGAGAGAAAAGTCTGTGGGCCTTTGTGACAAATTCTATATATATTTTTTTATATTAAAAAAGGTTAATGTTTACGCCATTTCACATTTGTTTCATCATTCTTGCTCCTTTCCTCTGACTTTTTCCATAGAGCAAAATTAAATGACAGCATAATAACCTGACAAACATTCACTGCATTACCGTTTTAATTATCATGATTTCTGTTTTTACTTTTTGGGTTGGCATACCTCATCCTTCACCATTAATTCACCATTAATTCACCATGATTCCACTGTTCCAACCAGTTCATCCACCTTTTTTTTTTTTTTACTGTAACCAAAGTTCCGCTGTTGTGCCTGGAAACTGGGTTCAAACAAACACTTAAGGCGAATTGTTGGGCACAGGTGAATCACAAGGAAAAGGGTTATGCAAAGTTTTCTTTAGTATCCGCAGGCTGGAATGCCAGGGTGCCGCCATCACACCAAACATCTTGCTGCTCCAAAGACTCAGTTTCCAAATTTGATTTTGTCTGTAATTTCTAGTTCCAATAATAAGCCTTAAGAAGTTCACTTACTCCAACCCAGAGGTGTTTCATTCTCACTTTATGATTTACTGAAGTCGGCAACAGTGAGGAGATAATTAGCAACAGAAATGAGATAAGGACATGTCTCCAACCTGGGCCACCCATATGAGCACCAAGTGTTAAAGAATCAGAAGATTGTAACCAGTTATGTGCATGCTCAAATCCCTAACCTACGAAAAAAAGAAGTCAATTATGACTGATTGTATCTCATTATTTCAATTAAATCGAATTCGATTTCGCGCGCGATTTGGCGTAGCTTGTCAGTGCTTTACGGCTCTGTGTATTACTTGCCGCTCCAGCTGAACGCACGTGATGGAGCTTTACTACTAATCAACGTACCGGCTTCATTGACTAAACGCGCCTCACAACATCATGCAGCCCTAATTTCAATATCATAATTATTAATAATTAGTTAATATCTCATAATTCATACTTTTTTCATATAATGAATATTTTGACTTTTTATGGCTTAATTATAATTATTACTTATATCATAATTATGGCTTAGTATGACACAATTTTGGCTTATCTCATACTGTAATTATGACTTAGTATCTCATAATTTTGAATTTTAATTATTATGACTTAGTATTTAATATTTTTGACTTCAAATTAAGTCAAATTATGACTTACTATCTCAATTTCAACTTTTTATCTCATAATTATGAATTGGTACTCAAAATTTTGACCTTATCTCAGAATTATGATTACTATAATTACTATTTCATAATTCACATTTTATTTCATAACTTAGCATTTAATATTTTTTGTGTCATAATTATAATTTTCAGTGTCAATGTTGACTTATCTCAATTATGACTCAGTATCTCATTATTTCAATATCATAATTATGAGTTAATATCTCATAATTCATACTTTGTCATAATTATGAATATTTTGACTTATTATGGCATAATTATAATTTTTACTTATCTCATAATTATGGCTTAGTATGACACAATTTTGACTTATCTCATACTGTAATTATGACTTAATATCTTATAATTTTGACATTTAATTTAATAATTATGACTTAGTATGTCATTTTTTGACTGAATATCAAATTATGACTTACCATCTCAATTTCAACTTTTTATCTCATAATTATTAATTGGTACTCCTAATTTTTACGACTTGGTATCTCATAATTCACATTTTAATTCATAACTGACTTAGTATTTAATATTTGTTGTGTCATAATTATAATTTTCAATGTCAATGTTGACTTTTCTCTTCTCTTTCTCTTATTACTTCAACATCATAATTATGAGGTAATATCTCATAATTCATTCCTTTTTTCATAATTCTGACTATTCAGAAACCTAAATATGAGGAAT